>OZ023332.1:30931929-31414429 GCA_964007535.1 Brachyptera risi
ATCTGGTGTTATATAGATAATTATTTTATCACAGCTGTCAGCTTCCGGTCAAAAGTGTTGTTATGTGGTACATTATTAGGCCTACTACCTGCATAACATAAACGTAGATAGGTTCGTTAAAGAACTACAACAACATACATTATATTTGTGTCATGTGTATACATGTTAAAAATACATATTCATTGGAATAAAGTTGCATCAAGTGACTGAGCCGTATTAAGGCGATGATTGAGTGGATGTTTGATGAATCGGTACTGCCATATTACAAAACTAATAACGATGATGCATTCGTATCTCTGCTTTAGCTAAATAGGTAAAACACCTACAATAATCATTAAACATCTATTAAATGTGAATAGATAAATAATCTCTACAGCACTCGACCGGAGAAAGTGGACTTATCATCACTTCTCTCTCTGAAAAATGACAATACATAGAGTTAAGAATGCTAGAAAATAATCATTATGACGATGATCCTTCATAATAACATGCATGATGCATCGTACAAGACATATATGGATGACTATAAATAAATTATATATATATATATATATATATATATATATATATATATATATATATATATATATATATATATATATATATATCAAATTATTTTTATTGATATGAAGTTTATAAACAAAAGGAACGCTCTTTTTGACCCGTTCTTGATTGAGGGAGAGGGAAAAACATAAAATTATGAGTATGTTAAAAACAGTTCTGTATTGTAAAATGTTGAATTTGATAATAGATATTCTCTTCCAATGAAAAATAAATCTGTGCGTTTTTTTCATACTAATATTTTAGTCAAATCCAGTATCTGTTTTCATAGTTATATAATCCATATAATTGATTCAATAATCTTTGTTTTACTCCTTGACAACTTTATTACAGGTGAAGTGACAGTTCAATGTAACGTAATTTATACTGCCTTATAAATTAATGGCAAAACAATAATTTCTTCCTGTTTTCAAGTCGTTGACATCAGGGATTGAAGGAAGATTATTTATACTTTTAAGCGGTAAAATAGTTGGAAAATAACATTTGACAATCAAAATAGCAGTAAAAATACAGCTGTATTCCTACTTGAAGCGTACAACCAATCGTTTTTTCTCATATATCATATATCTTATATTCAATTGTTTTCCATGCAAATTCTTCAAATTGTCCAAGACTGGTGTATTATTAATATTCAATAACATTATTTAATGATGATGATGATGATGATGATGATTATTGTTTGCTTAACGACCCCACCAACAGCTAGGTTATACGGGGGTACGAATGAGCAGGTGATTATGAAATTATGAAGTGATGATAAGTGATAGGACATTTACAAAAACCCATGCCTTATGCGGGATTCGAACCCACGCCCAACGGTGACTTCAGTTTCTGAAGCGGTGCCTCAGCTAACCGAGCTACCGAGGGTGGCGACATTTTTTAATGATAATGAAAATTTATATGTTCTCTTCGAACAAATACATGTTCAATTTCCAATCGACTGTAATTCGAGCCAAGGTAAACATGGAACTTTTACGAACTCTTCAATTTTCTTCTTATTTTTTTGTTTTTCACCTGATAATAACAATTTCCCGAGGAATTGTAGAATGCATGCAAAATAATTGTTATTATGTTCAATTTTAAATTCTTAGGTGTCTGTAAGACACACGTATCTGGTACCTTGAATATAATAAAATTCATTTTGCATGTATCTTGTATTTATTCCCGCAGATTATCTTGAATTGTTCACTACCTTATATAGTAAAGTGTTGCTATCTTGTTATCCAAGTCTAGTGGTAAGTGTAAGTAGTATTATAGCCCACCCCTGCTCACGCTTGTACAAATAAATAAATAAATAACACAGAAAAAAATGTACCTGAATTCGCCATTGTGGTCCTCCGTTTACAAGTTTGCAAGTTTCTATCTTGTAATTTTCATAGTCTTATTCGGAAAACATTGACTATTGTCTCCAATTGTTATTGTGAACAACAAAACCAAAATCTTATTAAAGAAAATCATGTATATCTTGCACTCTATACAGAATCAATTATTACGTGATGAATGTGTTTTGTAACAAATTTTATGTTTTAATTTTAATTTTGATATAGTTTTTATCAAGTGAAAATACACTGTATACAGGTGGTGGGAATGGAGCGAAAGCCCCTTAAAACAATGCGCCTTACCACCTGCATAATAATATGGATTATAACAGTACCATAGTTGATAATAACAATTAAAATTTAAATTTAAATAACCAAATATTAAATTTTAATACCTACCATATTCTCTAATCCAATATTTATGAAGTTTTAAGTATCTAATTAAGTAATAATTTTTCAAATTGTCTACAATATGCATACAAAAATTATCATCTCTCAAATTATCAGAATTATTTAAAAATACCTTTTGATATTGTGTGGTCCTGGCAAATGGAGGTTTCAATGTGACCAATCGGTTTAATCGAGGCCTTAATGATGGATTGAAAACCACTCTCGCAGAAATATCCGTTAAAATTCAACAGAAATATCGTTATGCATATCAATTGAGTGAAATTAAAAGTAGGTATGTATAAAAAAATGGTTAAAATATTTATTCAGTTGGTATGAACTTATTCTCAGAACTGAACCATGCACACTATATAATATTGAAATAGAAATGAAAACTCGAAGACCGTTATTTATGTTATCGTATCTCCTGCGAATCTGTCGATCGGGTCACGAGAATAAATCTTTCGATTAAAATATATAATAATAAATCTATCCGTTTCAAGAGAACATCATTGCGTGTTTTTCGCGGTCTCCACTTCTAAAGAAATCAACTTTATAACCCTAGTCGTTCATGTCGTGTATTTCAAGATTTTATATATTACTATTTAGCCCAGGCATAACTCGATACGGTCGGGCCGTTTGTTGCCTGCAATACCGACATTTATGTTTCTGTCAGTGTGCATACGACAATACAGCCCACACATACTCCCAAGTCTATCATTATTCGCAATTAAAACAGTATTAAAATTATTATTTTCACAGTGAAGTACAATACTATATTTAAGGTGGACCTATTCATTTGATACAAAATGAGATTTACCATTATTAAAGATCAAACGTCAACAGTGCACGAAATTACTACGTCATAAGGTGCAGTATAGACAGACAATGATTATGTACAATATTATGATTGGTCAAATTCTTTAAATACCAATGAGGAAAGATCAAATTTCTTTATAAATACTTTATTAGTGAAATAAAGTCTCTGCCTTACAAAAGGTTGCCCATTAGACACAGAATAATATAGAAATGAAAATAACAGATTAATAAATAGAGCAAAATTACAAAATACAACAGTGTTTGATGAAAAAATTGATAATAATATTGGGCTATAGTCTAGAAAATTGAATATTTCAATTAATTACTTATTTCGCTGTCGATGCGCCTTAAAACTCTGATATTCATTCATTCAAGAAGAGAAAAAAGTAAGATATTAAAAAAAGAGGAAAAAATATTTATATTTCAGTAATATCAAGTATATTATCAGTAATATCAGTATAGTAGTATATAATCAGATATTTCAAGTATCATTTTTACCTCACCACGGCTTGTCACATTTTCAATATATGTAACCCTCGATGTAACCTATAATGTGCAATTTCATAGTATAGAATTATGACGAAAGAATATATTTCTCTGAATGGTAGCAAACAAACAGTTTCACTGCAATATGTTCAAGCGAAAAGTTAGCACAATAGTTTTCATGTGATATTGACGCTGAAAATGTTCCCCTGTGGCACAATCAGATCTTAGGCTATGGGTATAAATATAAGTATATAAGTATTATTATAAGTATACGTATAATTCTAGTATACATTTAGTAGAAAAATTATAGAAGTAGTGATTACGTATAGCATACGTTCGTGGATATACTGTTGAATCACTAACAAAAACGCTATCTATGGATTGTAAACAATATACATAAAATGCTACCCACAAATTTCGTTTAGATATATCGATTAGAGAATGCATAAAATGATAGCTATTAAATATTGGTTCGAGTAGACCATTACATACTGAAGACCGAATTCTAATATAATATAAGCTGGGATCAAATCTTAAATATACGCCTGTTATTGCTAAATAATCGTTTTGTAGAGTTAGTACACATTATTATGCGACAGTTCTCCGAACTTATACCATCTCGCCTTTTTTCTAAGAATTAATAGGTGCACAACTTTATTCATTATCATATTGTTTTCTATTCAGTTAATTAATACTTATTGTTCGTCCATTTTGATAGCTTTTGCTTCTCCATGGAGATGTCTGGGATGCAATTACTATATATGAATTACAGTTTCTCCCTCGAACATCACCCTAGGGATATTATGATATGTGATATAATCACAGCATCTTCCAGGAAGGTTCTGTAAAAATGAGCAGTTTATAATCATCGTATAAATTATGAAACACACACTTACACACACACATATATATATATATATATATATATATATATATATATATATATATATATATATATATATATATATATATATATATATATATATATAACTTTCCTTGTGTTTGTCCATCCATGCAGAAAGTAATTGAAACAATAGAAGGGTTAGGATGCATGCTATCATAATATCATAATAATGAAAATGGTGAAAAAAAAAACAATAAAATGTGATATAATATAGTTAAAGGATGATGTTAGTTATGATTTCAATTGATTGGATGAGCGAAGCGAATATTCAATTTTACCGTACTTGAATTTTTGTTTTGTTATTTTGTCCTCGCTGATCGATGTAAGATAATTCTTTGAATAAAACTTGGCATACACATACGTCATCATTCAACTCGATATTCTGTCGAACCACTTTTGAGAAAATATGAAAATATAGAAAATATAGAAAATATGGATTTTATCATTTTTTTACATCCGATGAATTCAGATCTCTGCGGAATTTGAGAACACAAATTATACAAGTTATTTCAAAGTTGTACATACATCGGATGAGTAGAGTAGTTGGATGAGAAATAATATCCATTCTTTTTTTCACATCTAGTGAAAATAACAAAACCATTGAAAGATGATCAACAGGTTCAACTAATTGGTTGAAAAATGTAGAATGTAGAATTGTAAAAGGTTTAAAAAGTGATTTTTCAGTAGGTGAATTAGTTAGGGTTATTAGGCAGTGAGATAATAGATCCAAAAGCAAGGTGTGTACACCTTTTACCATTTCTTCCAGTACATTCCATATAAAGACGCGCTCACCTCACAATGCATATAATATTTGTTTTCCTAGTTGTTAACTACATAATCGTTAGTCATAATCCATTAGCATAAAACTTCAACGATTGTGTGGCTATAAATATCGACATATTTAATATACTTTCAAATACGAAATGACATAAAACATTGAAAAAGAATAAAATGGAGCAAGTATTGTGTCAGGTATTTCACAAGCCATATCACAGTAAAAATGTAGCAATAACCATAATTTAGTGGTCCTAATCACAAGCAAATTATAATAGCTATGATTTCACTTGCGGTGCCAAATATAAAAATGGTACTAAATAATAGCCTTGAGATTACGGGAAGAATAAAAAATCTATAACGTAGTATTTTCATTATTTTCAAGTAATTTTTTCATCATATGAATTCATACATTTCCATCATATGAATACATATGATGAATGGCTAGATAATTTATAAACATGAGTTTTGTAATGTGATGGGCGGGAAATGCATATTCTATAGATAATTTACGGCCTCGTAAAAATATAAAATCAAGAAAAGTTATAATGATATTTTTGGAAAAGTCGGCGGTATTACATCGCAAATATTCCGTCATAGTCCTAGATACAAGATACAGTGTTATCCGGATCTTAATCTATAGGTCCATACGTCATACTCATGGGAGAACAAAATGTCCGACCTTGTCCAATTTAATCACACCGTAGGTACGCAATATATAATAATCTTAAATATCACCTTATTCAAATATTACAAAGTTTGAACATTTTTAAGATGTTTTGTTTTCTAACTAAATTAAATTGCATCCAATTTTCAATTTCTTCAATTTTTTTTTTTTAATAACATCGAAACTTGATACAAAATCATTGTTCCCCAATTAAGGCTAAGGACAAAAAAAAAAGTCAGCTTGACTAATTGATGGACTGATTAAAATGAGAACTAATTATTATCTGTACGATTAGAATATACTTCGTTCGATAAGTCCACGCGATGGGATAATTATTTCATAATTGCATTGAGTATGCACATACTTCAGCGTTGTAGAAGCAGAAGTAAAAGTCTCTTTGACGTGGTCAAGCCAGTTGGCCATATTACATTGCATAGGATCTAACAGGTAACAAATGAGAGAAACAGAACAGACTTTTACTTGTTTCTTTTAAGGACTTTTACTTATTTTTTTTCTTTTTTCTTTTTTTTCTTTCATAAAACCATTGATAAAATTTAAACCGTATTGCATAAAATGAAATGTGTGATGAAAGAACTCAAAGAAGTCAAGCCTCAAACAAACTTTATTTCTTCAGGCCTATAATCTACTATTTGTCGCAAGGAAAATAGCATTTCTACGGTGGTGGGAGGAATTTGTGTTCAACGTCGATAATAGTAGCTTAACCCAACAAAAACGTATCAAGCGCTTTCTAGTAGCCAACTACTCAATCTATTTCCTAGACGCAACTTATCACTCGTCAACTATCTCACTTTTGAACAACAAATTAATCGATTAAATTGATCAATAGAAATTCAATGAACAGAATTCATATATATTACACATGAATCAAAATCGATAATAAAACAAAAATAATAATATTGTTCACCATTCATATGCCACTTATTTGCCTTGTCCTACAGGTTGGGGCTGGTAGCGCAGTCCTGTAATCCAGCTACAGGAGACCGGTTGCGTTGGATGCTGAAGATACGATTGCGGTTGTAACCTTTCGGAAAAAAGGGACTAATGTCCGCACCCCTAAGAACGTGCCTGTGATGAGGTTACATGATGCTGCCCTCTAGGTATCAAGGAGGTTTAATGTCAGTCTTCTACCACAGAGAAATATGGGGATGTGATGGTACCCCTGAAAGAAGCATTGAACTCCCGTGATTAAGGGTGAAGTGCATTACAGAAATGTATGTACAGGTCATTAGATTCTGCAGTCGAGATATCACAACAGACAAGCAACCTTTTTAATTTATATTTAAACTAAATTGTATTTCAATGACAAATGACTAAATGAGAATTGAATTAATTATATATCATGTATGTGTACCTTCAATTATAGCTATCGTACGATACGATTGCAAGTACAGTGACAGTTAGATAGCTATAATTCAAAGTGTAACTTAATTAACTGACTAATAATGAATAATTATAATGGTCAACCAATAATTTCATTACTGATGATGAATAACAATAATTAAAAATCGTTGTTATTGAGGAACAACAGAAAGATTTTTTTTGTTTCAATTCAATCATAGCTTGCCTAGTTGTTTGCTGCTTTGTGACCAAAACGAGTTTCGAATATTATAGATACAAATTCAAATGGTATAATTTGAAATTGTGTTTAATAGTGTTTAAATTAATTATTGTTGTTCTGTTCAACATTATTGAAAATGCATTGCGTTGTTGCCTAATAATGGATGGTATGATTATTGATACTTCGACTAAACATAAATGAGTGTGTTACAAAAAGCAGAAAAAAATAACAAAAGAAGAAAACAAAATTGATTAATTTATTTCATGAATATTGTCGAATATTTTAACAATGTTCGATTTTATTATTGATAAGTATCTCCAGTCACTTTTTGTCTTGATCCGATTCAAATAATAAGTAACTATAATAACAATAATGAATCCTAAACGTTGTCACAATAAGTAATGTCACGAGGGTCTACCACATTTCATCCACCATCATATATCATATATCATATTATTCATCACCATCTCAGTTTGAATTTCAACGATAACTTGGAAAATTGTATTCATTAGAGAAATAGATAATAATATATAGATGAATAGTCACTCTGTGGAACATAATACAATATGTTATAGAATATATCAGTTAAAAATATAATAAAGTATAGTAAACAGGAAAGTTATCATTCTGACAAAAAAATGTAACGCTTCCTGTTTTCGCGGCAATACTGAACAGTGGCTCGGGTCTGTGCATTGGGTCTTCGTCGTCTAGAAAGTCCCTCTCCCTAGCGAAAGAACAAGTCACCATTTCAGCTCGTAACGTCTAGCGCACTCTGGTACCTACATTGCACACTATACTTTTGATAACAAAAACATCATTAAATTATCTTTGAATTACTATTTCAGATTCTAAAGTTTAATAATATTTTATATATTAGTATAAAGTAACTCAAATTTGAAAAAAAAAAATCTCATTTGACCTTAATATGTTACCACTCATATGTCAGTTACTTCGACACGCAGACAGGTTGGGACTGGTAGCGCAGTCCTGTAATCCAGCTACAGGAGACCGGTTGCAAGGGATGCTGAGAACAGGTCTGGAGGATGTGCCATCGTGATTGCGATGGACAGCGTCCGGGTTACTGTGTGCCGTGGATCTGACCACACAATGCTGGTCAGTAGGTATCAAGGAGGGCTTGTAAGTGCGATTCCTTGACAGGCTCGCTCGGGCTATTGGGGAGCAATAAGCTGAAATAGTGCCGAGCGAGTATCGAGGCTTTGTCTCCCGCAGATTCTCGAGTGAGAGACCCGGACGTTGAACCAACGGTCCATTAAATGTCACAGCAAACATGCAACCTTTTGGAGTTTTTTATTCCTAGCTTTATTTTGGCGCCGAACGAAGAAAACGTCATTATTCAATTATTTGAAGGATGAGTTGGTAGAACTAAAATGGACCAATTTTTTCTTTCACTTTTTTTTATACATGCTTTTTTTAATGCAGGTATAAAAAAGTGATTTTTTTCTTTACATTTTTATTTCTTTCACTTTTTTTATACCTGCATTGAAAAAAGCAGGTATAAAAAAAGTGATGGGAAAAAAATGTAAAGACAAATTGGTCCATTTTAGGGTACAAACTAAAATTATGTTGGTAATTCTACCAACTAAAACTGTTTCTTCTTACCAACCAATTATGACGATGTACTTTCAATTATAAATCATATTGAGGTGATTTTTAGCTGGATAAAAAAATACGAGACAAATATTGAATATGTTAATTTTATTTTTGATAATTTAAAATCGTACGAAGCAGCAGAGTTTGTTTGCCATAAAGTGACCAAGCGTGAACAGATAGCGATAGTGATAGTAGTAAATGGTAGAGGTTTACGATAAGTTAACAATTATAGTGATAACTGAAAATAATTCTCTATTGTTGTCCACAGTTACCATTTAAGTCGCCATTTTGCCATTTTTGTCGCCATTTGATTTTTTTTAATAACATCGAAACTTGGTACCAAATCATTTAGTATTGCGTATTCATTTAGTATTATTTTAGTATTTAGTAGCATCATTTATTTGGATTAAATTATCCAGTATTGTCATTTTGTAGCAAAAAAGGAAAAGTGTCAATTAGAAACATATGAAAACGCTACATATGCGTTGTTATAGGAGATCAAAACAATTGCCTTCCCGTTCTAAATTAATTGGTGACACCTGTTGCTTAGATTCAGTTGGTTTAATTAGTTCAATTGGTTTTAGCTTAAATGTATGTAAAAAATACTATATGTATGTTGTTCATCAAAACGGCTGATCCATTCCATATGAAAGTTCTGAATTATGTGTGAATATTAAAATCCCGTGAAAATTTGAATTCATTCGGAGGGAATATTTTTTTACGAATTTTCTCCTCTGGGTTATTCTTATGAGGTTTTTAAAAACTTTGATTTAGGTTTTCTCAGAAGTGGTGCAATCGATCGCGCCTCAAAACTATACATACACCATTGAAATGAATAACGACACTTGTGTGTGCCAAGTTTCAACTGAATGTGTACTTTCGTTTGACCTGTGGAGTGCGAAAAACAATGCACTTGTTTCGGCTACGGGGATATTGAGTCTACAATTAATTAATCCAATTAATGCTTCCTGCTTGTTTCAACAAATGAACAAATATTTCCAAAGATTAAAAATATTTAATATTTAATGGAATAAGTTTCATCATTTACAAAGTGATTTACAAAAATTTCAAATAATAATTACTATTTATTATTCATTTTTTAAAGATCGTGAGAAAATCATGTGTATTAATTAAAAGCGATGAACCGGACCTTGACGAATTCTTCAACTAGAAAAAAAATCTCCGTTTTCTTGCGAATTTCTATCTTTAATAAGTTCCGAGAGCGGATTTTAATTTCTCTCTTTAATATACAATTAGGTGGAAGGATTAATTAATGTGATAATTATTATTGAAAAATATGTCCAGAATGATAGTGACGATATTCGCTGGTAGATGTCGCAAACATGCAATGTCGTATTTTATGTCGGTATCAACAACATGACACATGTCCTCTATCAGTAGCACAAGTGTTAGTGAAGCGAGAGGAAGTGATGACGGTGAACACGCAAGTGAGTGAGACAACGATAAGTGCAATTGCCCAACATGCGTGTGTGTTCATGTGATACTACATAATTCACATTTCTTATCGAATATTGAACATAAATAAATGATTATTATTAATACATTATTTATTATACTGTAACAAACAAAGCACAATTTTATAAATCATATTATAAACTTTCCATTGTCGGTTATTGATGATTGGACAAACAAACATTTATAGATAAGATCGAGTTCACTTCATTTTTTGACAGAAATTTCCAATGAAACAGACAGCTTATACGAGTGTGTCGATCCAGTAGTTGTATTTCTTGAAATAAAATGTAGCCACTTTAACAAAACTTGTCACGTATTTCGTAAATATACGTTGACCAATTATCATAATAAAACCACAAAATCTTTCAAAGACACAACCATGGAAGACACCGGTTTACTCTCTAACACAGATGTAGGGATCCACAAGATGAACAGCGAAAAAATGATTACCGAAAAGGGAGAACCTGCTCGTCCCAACGTGCAACGTGCACTAGTCTTAGCCGCAGATAGTAAACACAACAACGAAGTAAACGAAGAACGTATTCGTCTCTTGGGTGGAAAACAAAAAAAAATCGTAATAATACCGAGTTCTAAAAATATAATTACACGTGGTGATAGTAATGGTAGTTATAATAATAATAATAGTGATAACAATGTAAGTATTAGACCGAACGGTTCACGGACAGAAGAATTCAATAAATTAAATAACAATAATGTAGCTGTGTTACGAAGTAGTTTGACGAGCCACACATCTGGCAGTGATGAAGTGCATAATCTGGGTAATTTGGCATTGCGGGCGAAACATCCATTACCTATGACAATGACTAGTTTACGATCGCTCAAGTCAGTCATGATGGAAGATGCGAACAACCATCACCAACATCATCAGAATCATCAAATGATGACACAAGCGATACCGAATTGGAGAGAATCTTTATATTACTCCGACGCCGTCTCGGTAAGGTCTTTGGCGTCGATTGGTATGGGTTCAACGGATGGGAAGAAAGTGACAATCAGGAGAGTGCCGACGTCTCCGTCAGAATTGTTCAATATTGTCAACCCACATGCGTAAGTATAATCGAGTACCCACACATGATGAAAATGGCCTGGCTCAATCTTGTCAGATTAATAATGTATGTGTGCTCTATTCTTATATGCTTGTATGAGAAAAGATTTGAAGCCAACCATCCATAGTTGAATTTATAAAGTTTTTTTTGTGATATGATTTAATTGGACAGTTTATAGGAGAATGAATCTTGATGACAAAGTTGAAATGAAATACGTGTGTGTCTGAGGTAATGTCGTCTCTGAGACGTCTAATGGGAGTTGTGATTTTTTTTTCAATTGACGGAGTCACTGTCTTCCAATTGCGGCTCTAAGGGTGATATGGTAGGATCGTTGGGACGGGGCACCACAAGAGCGATCTCATCATCCGGAAGGAAATATATAATTATTGCACCTCATTCAACAAACTTCAAATATTTAATTGATAAGTGAAGGAAAAATGAACAATTCGTTCAGTGGTGTTGGGGAAAAGAAATCTTCGATCTTTAATATTAATCCATCTTTTCTTTTTTTCTTCAATATTTTTTTTTACCAAGGTCCAAGTGCTACCCATTTAGTCACTAAAACCAGTATTGATGGAAATTTGAATGGCATTTGAAAGGACTTCAGCAAGCCAGATAGACTCGTTTACCGATCTACTTCAAAATTTAAATGTGTACGTTCAGTTTGTATTTAGAGATAATTTCAATTTCAATTATTATGAACAAATTTTAGGAAAAACAAAAAAATTATCGAATCTTGATCTACTTACTCAAACTTTTTCTATCTCACTGACAGTCACACACGAGAAACAAGATGTATAGCATTTTCCCGAATCACTTTTTAGCCCAATAGAAATGGGTGTTCTCTTTTAAATTAGTTTAGGCAAGGCAAAAATAAACTCCATTAATTTGCTATCAACTCTCAGTTGAACAATAATTATATCGAGTAAATTACTATCATCAGATTTATTTCAATTGTACGTCTCGTTAAATTCTTTGCTTTTATCAACTTTTTTTTCTTTTCTTTTACCATGACCTTTTTTAAAACTTGACGATTAGACTTTATATTTGATTGAATCTCTCCTCTTGTCATTTTGACATAATCTGAAACAGGTCAATAATAGATAGCTATTCAATTTGAATGCACAATGCACTTATATTGACAGGCTGCCGTCTCTCTAATAATGATTGATCCATACACAACTAAACACTTGTGCTAAAAACTGGTGTTCCCTTCTAATTTATTGATGAGTGTATTATCGAGTAAATTAGTGCTACAGCCGTAATTAATTTGTTTTTCAAATATAGGCCTAGTACACAACGTAGATAGCGTATACATGCATATGAAATGAATCATCTGTACACAATAAGCCGATCCTCGGTGACTTGACATCATGTATTTATCTCTATTTATTGGATTTGAATTGATCAAAACGATATTAGCTCTAATCTTCAGGCTATAGGTAATTGCAGCTCTCTATTATATTTTTTCGACAATGTCCTGCACAATTGTTGTATGGTTATTATTGCATTTTCTGTAAATGTTAGGAATTGAGCTTATACCGGTACTTACGGTGCTACATTTTTCAAGTATAAAAATGTCAATTAATTGGATGAGCGAAGCGTAGACTCAATTTCACCGTACTCGAACTTTCTTTTCTTTATTTTCAAGCTCCACAGGTCAAACGCGAGTACAAATTCAGTTGAAACTTGGCATGCACAAGTGTCATCATCCAATTCGATAATGTCTAGTTTTAAGGTGAAATCGGTAGTACGGTACAACTCATGGAGAAAACCCATTTCGAAGTTTTTGAAACCTCCATAAGAATAATCCAGGGAAGAAAATTCGGCAAGGTGGCCTTCTCGACGAGCCTTAAACTCATAACATTCATTCATTCATTCAAGAAAATACGAAAAAAATATTGCTTTCAAATAAATTCAAACTTTCAGTGAATTGTAACAAACATTCACATTATTCCAAAGTTTCACACAAATTGGATCATCCGTTTTGATGAAAAAATTATAATCACATTTTTTTACCTCAATCAAATATATCAAAAACTCATTAGTAATTTTAGCAACAGGACCAACCAATTGAATTGTAGAACGATTGAAATGAATGATGATTGAAACAGGAAGGCAGTGACATACTTGTTTTGAACTCAAGTGCATAGCTTTCCATTACATTTAATATAAATATGCATATATCGCTCATCCAACAGCACATATTATGTTGCGTTGGCTTAGTATCATTTAGCTCTACGTATCGATGCTATAGTTATACCTTCATAGTCTGTGCTTCCCTATGATAAGTTATCTATAGCGTCTATATTTTAATGATAATTATTATAATGTTTCAAGCCATTTGCCATAATTTGTGACGAAACGCTGTTTTTGTGTAAGTTGAAATCTTCTTGCAAATACAAATTTCAAGGGGACAAAAAATACACGAACTGTTGCTTGACATTGAGTATAGACTGTAGTTCGGGAATATATAACAAATAACGCAGATCAGGTTATAGGAGTTTCGAAGTTGATGTTATGGTTCACTGATTGGGTTTACAGTTTCCACAAATTATGTTGGACTCACTGTTAAATCCGAAATTATGAGCGAATAAATAATTATAAATAATCAATCACTGAACGGAGATGCTTTCCTTGACACCAATATCAGAAATAACAAATGTGAATTATAATTCGTGTAAAACAACTGATTGTTTTTCTATGAAATAATTCAATTTTATTAATACTCGGTATAAAATAATACGTTTCTAGACAACGCCCAACTTGTTTGCGGGTATCGGGTATTGACTGTTATTTTATAAGTACACTCAGAGTCGATAAAGTAGCACGGCTAGTCTACAGAAGGAAGGTAGAACTGCTTTATCGACTCTGGTACACTCAACTGTCAATCTCGTGGTCCATTTGCCTCTGAGACCCATCACGTCGGAACCTCCGTCCATACGGACGTCCTATCTCACTCAGATAAATTGACGTGGTCTTGAACCCAACACAAATCTAATAATTATAGGTTTATGGTCCTCATAGTAGCCCGCTACTATCGCATGTGCTCTAAGAAGTCAAGTGGATAATGCGTTCCTTCATGGTAGTTGGCATTGACAGCACAATCGCAATTGTTTCAAATTGGGACGAAGAAAGGACGTATAAAAAGTAGAGATACACATTCGCAGATTTGTAAAGAATTGTAATGCTAAGCTTGAAGTACTATAAGACCCCATGTTACCAATAAATAATAAAAATGTGTCAATTAAGCTAATTATCAATTGAATGGGGTACAAAATTGGGGTATAAGCACAATTGGTTACCAATGGTAATAACAAGTTAATCCACTAATTATCGCTTAATCAACAAATTTGTTATGCGTAAAACGGGACCTAACTGTTTTAAGAGGTCTAGCTCGTCTGTACAAAAAGATTCTTATTATTAACTTGTACCCCAGTCGTTTTCCTTTGCATACTTCCTGCATTTGTGGGCATAGGCCTTCTGTAGTCTATTTGACCAGATATGATTGTTTAGTGTGTGCTATACACACTCTTCTATCCAGTTTTCCTTTTCAGTTTTACTGCAAGTATTTATTTATTCATTTGTTTATATTGGGTTTTAAAACTTTAACGACGCACTGTAATGATACATATATGATACATTGGCATAATGGGCGTCCGTACGTGATGGATGAGATTATTAAAAGATGATAGGAATGGATCATTTCATCACATTTTGGGGGAAAAGCTGTCTTGGCCTGTTCCAGTATTCACTTGAACGACCAAGGAAAGGCACAAAAACGTCTGTCACGATGGACTATCAGCCACCTTGGCGAGAATCTAACCCTGTTCAGCGTGCTTATCAATTCGTCTCATTGTATTACTTATAAAGATATCTAAGTAGAATATACATCTAATAAAACAATCAAATTATATATATTTAAAAACTTCATCAAGTCTCTGCTCACAATGGAGTTGCCCAAAGACATATAATAAAACAACTCAATTAAGAACATCATTAACATAATTAATAACAGGCCACGACCGACTCCTCCCAACTACCCAAAAACTCATAATAAAATAACCTTTCATCTCATCATCCCATCTTCTCATATATCATTTACCGACGCAAATAGATCGTAGTCATCTGTAGAGAGCGTCGTTAAACTCAATATAAATGAAAATAAATAATGGAACGAAGAGTAAATGAAACAGAGACATATCCGTTTAGTCGTTCGCAATTCCACCGCAGTCTCATATTCACTGGCATGTCTTGACATCCTAATCCCATACACGTATATCTACAACTTTACTAAATCGTACTTGTCGGGTATTACCACATCATACATTACATATGTCGTACGCGTAATTGCACCTTTATAACTTATATGTTTCCCAGTTGACTCGACACACATCTAGCTTGCAGATAGCAATAATCCCGCAGACTGCTGTTGTCTGTGATTGTTTTATTCTTGATGTAACTCTAGAGTTTGGCTTGTAAATTTGTGGGGCCTCTTCCTTGTATGTTATGACTGTTGTATGTGATAAGTTAATCTTAATGTCGTATCTTTCATTTTCCGTATTAAATGTCCCATGATTTCGTCTCCAAATACAGGAGAGTTGAATTTACCTTGTTGTATCTAGTCGAGTGAACTAAATTCACTAAATTTAGTCACTAGTCACTCAATTTAAAATATAGAATCAAGTACATTCCTACTCTTCTATATAATAGGCCTATTCATGAATAGTACATTGCATATAGGACAGTTAGGTGAATGTGATCGCTTACGTCACTCAAGATCTACAGGAATAATTCCCAAGGATCTTTACATAATTTTACATTTCGAAGCCTGCTATTAGCCTAATTATATTGTTAGAACGACATTATAGCATCTTTCTGTAGTTTGGTAGTTTTCTTACAAGTTGGATTAAAGGTGGATTAAAGGCTGTGGATGAAAGGTAGGATCGTTTGGAAGGGCGATCTTACCACCCCATTTTAATTTTTTGAAACCAATGAACTTCAACACCAGGACTGCGCGGTCGGTGACCATAAATTTCCACCGCAGATAAGTCTTTCAGTTTCCGAAAGTCCGGAACACATTATAAGTAAAAACCGTCTCTGTGATTATAACTCCGGACATTACCAGCATTTGTATTAAGAGTAAACAAAACACACGAATGTTGATATCTTCCACTTTAAAATAAGTCTCTCGGGCAATGATCACTTCTTTCCATTAACAGGCAGCAGATGTGAAGTTTATCATAATACAAAATGGAAAAAAGTGAGTGATAGGCCTAAACTGTTATAATCAGGTCTATCACTCTACTAATTAAAGGTCGACGTGGCCAATTAGTACTTTATCCAAGCATTTTCTTCGAGGACTGTGAGAAACCACGAAAAACCAAGTCAGGATGGATAAAAAAAAGTGCTTCAGGAATCTCAGGCAATATTCTATTTAATGATGAGAATGTGATATATAGACTTACTTTTATCAATCGATCATGCATCTACTAAAGTACAAATACAAAACATGTCACCGTTATGTTTAAATACAGCTGTATGGTATTTTGAAGGCAAATTATTTCACAGGACGAGATTTACGATTAGAAACACAACTACATGTTTCAAAAGCGTGAAATGTTTCAATCTGCAACGAGTTCTATATAATTACCGAAGTTTTCACTTAATTATTCAGTAGATAGCACCTACATCTCTTGTGGATGTGTATGTGTATAGGCCTAAACAGTTCGGTGTAGAAGTCTAGACCGCATGAATGCAATTAAGCATAGGAAATATCATGAAAAGTCAAACAAGTACTTCAACTAAAGTACCTTTCGTGAATGTAATCACAGTTTTTATTTTCATCGTGTGAGAGAATCTTATACTTTTTTATTAAATTACTTGTCTATTCTATGAGTTACGTAGATTGTGACAAAGTCTAGAAAATATGAGGAAAAGTCACACAGAAGATAACAATAATCTTCTCCAAAGGTCGTATAGGCATACGTTAATTTTTTGAGTATACTTCAATCAACCAGGATTTATATAAAGGTCTAGTCTGGCCAAAAGGCAGTTCAAAACTTTCCTATATTCCGTAATTATTTTCCATTTTGATATCAAATTGTATAATAAATTCGTAATGGCTTTGATGTCCAATAGCAGTTGTATGTGTCAAGTTGTAGTGATAGGCCTACTCCTTATTGTGTAGGCCTATTTTATAGACACCGACTCTGCTTGTAATAATAACGCAACGAAACTAAAGTTTGCAATGTATTCCAATCCTTCACATGAGTCAATCGGGATTGACAGACTTTCCTACTATGACAGAGATCTGTAATTAGTATTTTTTTAGTACCATCGAAACTTGATACAAAACCATTGTTCCCCAATTAAGGCTATGGGTGAAAGGTGGGTTTGTTTGGACGGGGCAACACAAGGGCGATTTTACCACCCCATTTTAGTTATTGAAAACCAATTAAATTTAACACCAGGACTGCGCTGTCAGTGACCATAATTTCCGACCGCAGATGAATAAAAATCAGTATGAACTTTTCTCCGCTTGATAATATCAATTATTATTATCGTTAAAGTTATTATTACCGGCACAAGTAGCTCAGTAGTAACGCGCTTGCTTCGTGTGGTCCGGAAGTGAGAGGCATTTTGAAGCTCGTTTTGATTTCCTCCACCACCGACGGTCTTCACAGGGATTTTTCGTGGTTCCCCTCTCTAGTCTAGATTAATTGTCGGGATGGTTCCCACAATATAGGTCACGACCGCTTTCTTCCCACTATCCTTTCCGTAACAGGTACGGTTACATTACCGGTAAGAAACCTTCATATCACCATCTGAATAATGGTCCATCCGACACCAATATATCTTAGTTATCATTGCAGTGCGTTGTTATCCCAATAGAAATTAATACTTATTATTTCAATAATTATTGTTGTTATTATTATTTATAATTATAATTATTATCATTATTTACAGTTAATTACACACATCACTTTGGACCATACAATGACATACGACACGATGAAAGTGTGAGTTCACAATATAAAAATATAAAACATATTCAAAATATGTAGTTAATATGAATTTACAATTTGATCTTATCATACAAGTATATATCAGTTACTTTTTTAACCATCTATTGAACAGTACCTTTTCATAAAATAATACGATTAAGCAGATGCATTTGTAATAAGGCACGTTTTCATATTAAGATTCATATCAAATCAGTTACTTTTTCTATTTTTCAATATATTGCCAAGGAATTTGTACAATTTTGGAGATATAAAGATATATTTATATACATTTCTGTATACATTTGTGTAGGCCTATACATTTATACCAAAATTTGCTAGAGTTAAATCTTTCCTAATATTTTCAATCAGAAAGTTGTTGTGGAGGATATTAATAAGTATCACGTTGAAGTATCACGGTCCACTTGAAAGATAATCTATGAAAGCGACATTTCAATTTGAAATGAAAATTCACAAACATGTATTTCCTTTAGTGTGCAGGAAATTGTCCATCCAAATGAATCTTTGATGAAATCAAATGACCGTGAACTAATTGTACTCTCACACCGCCACCGAACACAGGATAGAATTAATGGCAATTGAAATGCAGGGGAATTTCTCACACGGTCTAGACTAGCTCCTATGCCACACTGAACGATCCCAACAAACGCTAGATTATATGGGAGTCGAATATAGTAGTGGTTTTCAAATCACAACCTCAGATTCAGGTGGGTGTGGGGTTGGGCCAATTGCGAAAGAAAATTAACGGTATTCATTATTAAATGTTAATGAATCTGTTCAAAATTTTAAATAGAGAAATACGTATAAGTTTGAAAATTTAACTATTAATCTCAAGTTTGAAATGCCTGAAACACGATTTCATATATACTGTTTTTAATAATTGATGCATTTTTATCAACGTGGAAACTTTTGTCATAATATCATTGTTCTAAAATCGTTCGGACGGGGTGGCTTTTTTTCACCCAAATTGTTTGTATCCATTTTTTTCGACTTGTATATTTTTCACAAGAAAGGTATACTGAATAATTATGGATAATTTACTATTTAAAAATCTAGAGTATTTTTGATATTCATCATCCAAGAGTTACTATAGACAACATAAATATTCAATAATGAACAAAGAACATCTTAACCACAGTGAGAATAAAATTCAAAATTGAGAAAGTACCGATCAAAACTATGTGCATATAAGTATAAAGAGAAGAAAGTATATCTACCGAAAATTTGAAGCAATCATTTTTCTTAGAATGAACAACATTTTTCAATGGATCTAGACTAATTGATTTCTTCTCAGAATGTAAGGCGTGATCTGATTTACATATATAATAATCGGTAACATAAATCTATCTCCTAGCAATTCCATAAAGCTAACAATTTCCATAATAATGATGGTGATTATCTGATGATCAGTCCAGACATCACATAATTAAGGTTACTTGATATTCAATCCCATTTAGCTGCTGCGTTTAGAACGAATTGCGTAGGTTTTATTAACAAGGGGTTGAATCTAGACTGCCTTCTTCGGTTAATATACGGTACATAAATTAATGCTTATCCTGTCGTTAAGGATATTAATCTTCTCTATTGGTAATGCTCGGTGTATCACTTCGATATACTCCATCAAGATATCAATCACTCTTATATCATGTATTATCCTTAGCCCTACTTGTATTCTTCCATAAGCTAACATATAATAGAACATATAATAGAATATAATTAGACACTTTTTTTAAAATCTATAACTATTTATACCATGTATAGCTGCTTCTAAAATGCTACTTTACTGATGTATTATAAATGTACCATATACTACTTGAATATTTAAACTATAACATCCACTTAGGGCCTACACTACATGTGTATGAAGTTTAATAATATGTGTGATTTTATATGGGTCAATACTTACAAGATTGTAATTCTGGTTATGGAAATTAACTCAAATTGATGATCAAAATAATATATATATATATATATATATATATATATATATATATATATATATATATATATATATATGTATATTTATTTAATATATATATATATATATATATAATATATATATATATATATATATATATATATATATATATATATATATATATATATATATATAATTTAATTTTTTAGATTACATTTCCACATCAAGTCTGCTAAAGAGTCATTTGATGTATTGAATAAACATATCTGACCCATATAGAATAAAAATAAGTAACATTACAATATAGTGTATTTATAAAACGTACGTAGCAACGTGTATTGACAGTAAATAAGATATTTATAATATAATAGCAAACCGATATTGTAAAGGTGTTATTGTGGAATCAATGTAAATGTCTAGGCCATCCCTAGCAAGTGTTAATTTCTACTGCACGGTTTAACGTGCAAGCTATACGTCAGCATGTTGTTATACTTTCAAGTCTAATGATATGTTAATTTAATTAATTATATTCATAGCGTGATGCAAAAGAGCTATTGAAGAGAAAGAAGTTATCCAGTGTATTTTCACAGCTTCGAGAGACTAGTCGGATTTTTCCAGCCGACAACATTAGAGTGGTTCTTCAGTGTTTAGCAATTCTGAAATAACAGAAATTTGGGGGATTTTCATTTTAGTATATCTTAGAATCTGGTCGTTCTTTTTTTCTTGAATATGGCCAACTTTTAAAATCCAGTATACAAAAATCAGTAAATAAAATGAAATTATTATGCACCAGCCATTTTGAGATTCAACGCCTGTGTTATCAATTTTGTACGTGAATATCTTTATTTTGTGTTTGAAGTGTTTCGTAAGTCGATAAAATGTTCGACGACAAAATGGATGAAAGTGAAATCTTCGAGAGTAAACTTTACAAAAGCGATGGTTTTAGTCATATTTTCGAGTAAGTAAACGATAGTATTTGATGGTTTGAAACACGTATAAAGCCTGAAGGATTTTATCTGGTATAGGCCTATTCAATAATAATTTATGGTGAATTAATGTTAATATACTGGCTGGACCATACATGTGGAAATCCCAACAGTTTCTTCTCATTACATAGGGTCTACTTCTTTACCCTGGCCCAAAGGCATATATATCATTCCAGTGCTAACTAGTTTACTACTACACATTCTCTCCGGTTCAAGTGATTTTTCAAATATAATTTATATAATACTTGACACGAAATCATTGTTCCACATTTAAGGTCAAGGATGACACGGTAGGATCGTTCGGACGATCACAAGAGCGATCTTCTAAAATATAGTAAAATGTTATTCACTATCACTTGACAAAGTGTAAATATATGAAAACAAGTTCAGATATAATAAACAATTAACTCGATCATTGTGAAAATGAAATATTCTCTGTGGTATACGGTATATGTAATTGCTAAAGTATAGTGATGTTCACTGTATTTAAGGCCTATCTATATTACCTATTCCGTTCATCATTACCCAAGTCCGTTCATTAGAATAATAAATAACTGTCGAGTAGAGTAATAACGGAGAGTAATGGAACGTACGTTTTTCATTTACTATATTATCAAGAATAATTGTTCATCAAATATTGTGAAACTTGTATATCTTTTAGGAATTAATTCAGGTAAAATACAAACGTATATCGAAAGACCTCTCCTATAGGTCAGTTGAATTGTTTCTCTGCGTTTTTGTAAGTAAAGAATATATAATTCAGTATAGTAAAAATAAAAGTTCGGTAAAACATAAAAATATGAATTTAATTACAATACTTGAAAAGATATCCACGTCGTAACATGGAAATGATTTGCTGCCCTCAACCGTAAGATAAAGATATTTACTTTATAGCTCGATCAATCCGATATACTTGTAAATATTTATATACATAGAGGCTCAGCTCACATTTTTTCCCACACAAATTATGACAATTATCTTCAAATAGTGTTTATTCATTTACCAGTTTTATGTGCAGTACTTTGGAATTTAGACTGTTTTCAAACAGATCAGTATGATCACTCAAATTGATAGTCAATAAAAGTAAAGCGATAATTCAATGGGTACATCAAGTTCGTTTATTCGTTCGTGTCTATACTGAATCCGTTCGTTATATATATATATATATATATATATATATATATATATATATATATATATATATATATATATTATAACTATCATAAGCTATCATTACCTATTATTAACTATCATTATCCCATACTATGTACTATGTACTGGTCCACGGGACGAAATAAAATATAAAAAAAAATATATTTTATCTTTTAAAATTATCGAAAATATGACACAAAATCAATGATCCCCAATTGAAGTTGTGGATGACATCCTTATTAATCGTTCGTATATAGGTCACAACAAGGGTGCTCTCACCATCCCAAAGAGATAATTAAAATGTATTTTTACCGTTAATTATCATTACCTGTACAGTATATTACACAGTAGAAAAACAATAATAAATAAATAAATGAAATGAATGTAGCTTGTAATTCTTCTATGGACTTTATTCAATAATCACAAACGGTTCACACGAAAATAAACCAGCATTCATTTTGTCTAACTGATGTGTTTTTATGGTAATTGGTAATGTTTTACATCACACCGTAATTGTAATGATTCAATCGTGATTCAAATAATTTTGCTTGTCGAAAGTGAAATAATAAATAGCTCTTGCCCGGGTTCGATAAAGTCACAAAATCAATGGCTCCCAATTAGAGTTCAGGATGAACTGTTTTAGCAGGCCAGTAAAAGTTGCATGAATGATACAATATAGAGGTAAACTGTAAAAAAAATTAGAAGAGTCATTTGTCTCAAGTGGTAATTAGCGAATTCAAGCAAAAATCAGCTGATTAACGTGTTATCACCCTTGGTTACTCAAATTATTTCCGTACCATATAACAAATAATTAATTGATATTCAATCATCACCGGTTGTACCAACTCTTAACTGAAAATTAATCAGCTAATTATATTATTCAAGGTAAAAAATCAACTGAAAACAACTAACACCAATAACAAAAACAGGTTGATTCGTTGTACGTATTAATTGCTCAATATTTAATTCACTACTTATCAGTTAGTACAAACGACTCAAAACATTAAAAAGAACGCGCGCCAATCACAGCAATGGCATTTATTACACATTTTTAATTGTTGGTAGTTGTGTTGCTATATACATCTCACCGGCCAAGTTGCCTTTGTTGTTACTTTTGTATTCACACAAATATATGGTTTTAGTCCCATTTAAAAAAAAACTTGCGAAAAATTCTCGTTTCCGCTTGGCTTTTTCCTTCAACATCTGATAGCACTCGCCATCCTCTTCTCCTCTACATCTTCCCATATCAAACTTTCTCTTCTCCACACGCTTCCTTAATGAGACTGGTAACTAGAAATTAATTTATTAAGCTACATAAAATAATAAAAAATAGATTTATAAATATACCCCACGGCATCGGTACGTACGTACGTGTTGCAATTAATACGCTTTGTCGTCGTCACTCTATAGCTACTTGTCAGCCGAGCAGCTACGTACGAGTCAAGTTCAAGTCCCACGGCCAAAATCGTATTTCCATTCACGGAACCAATAAGAAATTGAAGAAATCCACGCTATTAATTGAAAACCAAGTCCAAGGTCTTCCACTATATGTGACGTAATAATGAAAAAAAATGCGAAAAAACATATAGTGATCCGGTTTCTGAGCAACCACGTACTTGGCCATATTTCAGTATGACATAAAGTCATAGCTGGATGAGCAACAATTAACTTTATAGTTATGATCACCGTACATATATTTATAACTAACCAATTAGACCGTAAGCTGTAAAAATAACTTTGGGAATGAAAAAATTGATTGATATGAGGATGAGAAAATTATTTTGGAAATTAATATTTTTTTTTATTAATGAAAGAGCAAGAATCAGTGCTGACGTCGGTGAATAATGACTGAGATGATTGAAAAATGAGACGAGAGGTTCCTTTATTGGTGTTTTGGATAGTGGGAAGGAAACGGTCGTGGCCTACAGGGGCCGTTATATCAAGGAGCCATCCCAGCAATCAACTCAGTGATAGAAAAACCACGAGAAACTAATGGGACGTCGATCTTGGTGAGAAAGAAACCCCGGCCACATCAATGATGGTTAAGCGTGCTAACCACTGATCCACACTCTATCTAATTTTCAAAAATAACAAAAATAAACCTGACAAAAGTAAAGTTATGAATATATATATTATTATTTGCATTGTAAAAATGTTGACTTTTCCCACGAAAATAATCTACATGGCACAAATTTATTCGAATTGATTTATCATTCATCCAGTTTACTTTCATTTTACAATACCCAGATAACTATAAGATTATGTCACCCAAAATTGGGTCATTAAAATAAAATTTTTCGTTTTGTTTCATTTCTAATTCGTCTAATATCGTACAAATGTACTTCAAACTTTTCTAATCAATCGCGTTCACGTGCAAGTGGCAGGATGGTGATATAGTGATGCAATATGCAATCCAATATATGACCTTACACTTAGTAGTATTGTCATGACAAAAGCAGCTTGTATGAAATACTTAATTAGTCTCACATCATTCTGAACGCGGAGGCAGTTAAGTATAGGCTATACAGATGTTCACAATTTCTTTATCATGATTTAAGACACAAACAATTCAGGATGAAAAGCTTGTGTGAAGAATGCCAAGTATATTTGTAATTATATTATAACAATTGTATGTTTGAATAATTCAAATATTTATGTCAGTATCTATGATTATTTGATAACACAGTATATCGATAAAAAATATAAGAAATATCGATCAAGTTTCATCAATTATCTAGTAAAGCGGTCAATCTACAAGCCAAGTGCCGTCCGTATGTAGCACCTGCAGAGCAACTCTCTCATTACTCTACAGGTAATAAAACGGGCTTTTAACACTATTGGATCTCGGGAACTGAAAGTCGAATCCACTTTACAACTTAAAATGTCTTCACAACGTATCATTTTTCACACGACTACAATTTTCAAATTTCATAACGATCGGTTCGGCCGTTGAAAAGAAGGTAGTGAAATAGGCTATTTTTCTGTTTTGTCTTCCGATTCTCTTTCTCGTTCTCCTTCCGATTCAGGTGTCTCCGCCGCTTGGCATATCGTACCTAAACTGCTGCTCTTTTGGAATGAAATTTGCAGGGTTTTTTGTTCATGAAAGTACGATTGTTAAGTTTTCGTGATATGAAGTTGATGTGAATGATAGGAGACCGTCAGTGATATCACAAAAAAACACTTTGATTTTTTCAAAACAAAAAAAATCCCATAAGATTAAAGTGGAGAAAATCGAAGGTGAATAGACACCTCCCGTGAATTAGGTAGAGCTCAAACTACCCACTCTTTTGAGCTGAAACTTTCATGACATATACATACAAGTACGAGTGAGAAATCACGGCTTTCCTAATACAAAACTTACGATGAGAGAGGCTATGTAGATATTGGGGTAGTTCCCCAGTATCTATAGCCTCTCTACTCACAACCATTTCATTATGAAAAACCACAGCTTCCTTCAAACAAAAATATATTTTCAAGCTATTGTTTAAGCATAATTGTAATATCATGTGATGAGTAAAACGAATTAAATTCAACATTATATTACTTTGAATTTTTTTTTGAGAAATATTATTGTTCTTATTTTTAGTTAATTAGATACGATAGTATGGAATTGATTTTTGAAATAGTGTGAAAATATGTGAAATAAAAATGGTTAGAAACAACTGACTTTGAAGTATCTTTATTCAGTTGAACAAGATATGATTTGAAATCATTAAATTAATCGTTATATCTAGATGTTAGAATTGAACCAATAGTAGTTATCACCACAGCATTCATCACCTTGACGAAAAACGAAAGTAATTGTAGTTCTTTAGTCCAATTGATGAAACTGGAAATACCGTACCTTATTAATCACATTCTCAAGTCTAATCATTCCACCTGGAAGTATTATGTAGTAGAGCGGTCGCTCTACAAACCAAGTGCCGTTCGTATGTATAGCATTTTCAGAGCAACACAATATCTTCAACTTATTGGATAATTGGATTCGCATTATTGATCTCGGAAAATAGAATTCGGATTTTGTTTCTGAAAGTCTTCACAACATAATTTTTTTCACGCGACAACACATTTCAAATTTGATGACGATCGATCTTGCCGTTGAAAAGAAATAAGGCAGTTAAATAAGTTTTTTTTGTTTTCTACTACACAGATGTGCGAATTTCTGTTCCCAATTGTCGTGCATTAGTAAGACCACCGCCTTTATCATGAAGTGAAGTTCAAGTATTTGAATAATAAGTATGATCCACTTTTCTCATCGATTGAAAACCGATTGAAAGACTGTATTTCATTTAAATAAAATTTGAATTTGAACATAAATGAGGAATATATTTTGTTGCTATTTTAACAAGCAAATGCCCATACAAAAATAACTGAAATCACACCAAAAACACTGCCAGGTAAAAACTTGAAGCCAATGCCTGAAATATTTTAGAAACTACAGAACTTCATTTAAAAGGTGTGAAATCAAAACTGTATGCCCCATGCAACTGATAGATTATTTATCAATAAGTTGCACGTGGCATACAGTCTTGATTTCACACCTTTTATACGAAGAAGTTCTTATAGTTGCTGAAATATTTCAAGTTTTGGCTTCAAGTTTTTACCCGGCAGGGTTTTGAGTGGGATAATATTTAGTTATTTACACACCTATATTCGAAAAATATTTGATATAGGTATCAAATGAATGTATAATTACCATAATTCCATCTTTATTTGAAATTTGAACAAATTCGTTTTAAAATGCAAAATATATCATTTATAATTATTTATAAAATGAGTAAATATAATGAAATATCATAAATCATACAATGAAGATGAAAAAGTAGAAAAACATGAATAAATACATGGATACCGAGGGGTTAACAATTTCTGAAATCTGGTGAGCACTTGTCATAAAATCTCCTGAAATCCCTTGAAACCCTCTTGAAATCCCGTGAAATCTCCCTGAAATCCCTTGAAATCTGAAAGCAGATGTACAACAAATTTACCACTTGTTTACCCCTCGATGGATAGGCCCACACATAAAACTGGCCTAAAATAAAATCAAAACAGACATTCCAATATTGGAATAAAGTCACTAAACACATGAAGAAATGGTGGTTAGGAAAAAAAGAAATAGAGGATAAGATTTTATTATCTCCGATGCAATTGTTTGAATTGTGCACTATCCCTGAAACTATATATATTCGATCGATTGTTTGTTAAATATTATTATTCATTATTCATTAATATCGGTTATATATTAGTTATATTTCATATATGTATTACTTTTCTTTTTTTTTTAATAACATCGATACTTGATACAAAATCATTGTTCCCCAATTAAGGCTATGGATGAAAGATAGGATCGTTTGGACGGGGCACCACAAGGGCGATCTTACCACCCCATTTTGATTATTTAAAACTAATGGTCTTCAACACCAGGACTGCGCTGTCTGTGACCATAATTTTTCGCAGTAGATAAAAGTCTTTCAGTATAAACACACGAATGTTGATATCTTCCACTTTGAACTAAGTCTCTTGGGCAATGATTAATTACTTCTTTCCCTTGACAGCAGATGTAAAATTGATCATTATACAAAAAGCACAAATTAAATTAGTGATAGGCCTATAATGTTATAATTAGGCCTATCGCTCTACTAATTAATGGTCGTGGCCAATTAGTACTTCATCCAAGCATTTGCTTCGAGGACTGTGGGCAAATGTATTACTTATGTATTTATTGATTATTAATTATTATTAGTTATTTTTTTGAGTGGTAATATCACCTTTGTGGTACCTCGTTCAGACGATTCACGTTTCATCCTTGGTCTTAATTGGGGAACAATGAATTTGTATAAAAAATAATGATTTATGACATGACTCTTGCATTCAGATGAAGACTCAAGATAATACCTCTGCATCATAACTTAATGCACATTTGTCTAGAATCATAAATTAATCCTATAACTGTCTTAAATTTATTGTCTTTTCATCATTCTCCAAGATAATACCGTTCAGTTTGTATAAAGTCATTTGAACGTGCCGTAACAAGTTGATCAATGATAATAGCCTGACAAATGAATGAAGAGTTAAATAAACGTGATGTTTTGTTATTGCTCGCTTTGTCGCCACTGACATAAATCATAATTCATTTATTCGGCCCAATTGTATTATTAGTAACTTACATGACGTAGTCGGTGTGTCGTAACGAAATCGAAACAATAATGAGGGTGCTCTTAATCGGTAGGCTACACGATTCATGGCCCCGATATCTGCTCTAAATAGGCCCTTAATTCAATGTATGTTCCATGTGCTAATGTCCTCAATGATAACATACTGTCTCAACAATCTGAGGCAATTGTCGGAAATCTTTGTCTTTTGCTTATCTATTTTCCGTCGAGAAGGTGCAGGATATATCAACATTTCAACCATCTTTATATACAGACTTCATTGAACTCATACTAGGAAAACGCGTTATATGTTTCCGCGCTGATGGATGAGCTATAGAACATATCATCTCATCTTTGAAATGATTATTATTAATATCCTCCTTGAGATCCAAACAATTACGTTACTGCCATCCCATTTCCCAATTAATTTTCATATTTATGAAGAAGGCTTTGTTTTAATCGTTTCCAATTAATTAGTAACACCTATTGCTTGGATTTAATTGGTATCTTGATAGCTTTGAGTGATTCAAGAATATTACATTCTATATTTTTTTTTTTACATTGAAGCAACTGATTCGATTTGAGTGAAAGTTCGGCATAATATGTATCATAATCATATTAAAATTCCCTGAGAATTTGAATTCTCTAGAAAGAAATATTTTTAACGATTTTTTTTCCTCTAGGTTATTCTAAGGGATTTTTGAAAACTTGAGGTACTTTTTTTCGAGTATGGTGAAATTGAGTCTTCGCGTATCCAACGAAGCTGCATTTTCACGAAATAGTTGACTTAGTCAAAGCGAGTCAGTCGAGTCAACTAAATATAAACAAGACTTTTGGGTTGAATGATAAATCATTATCATAATAGATTCAGTACCATCGCACCACAACCACAGCTCTTATCTACTCACAAACGTGTCTTCAAAATACGACAGGAGATATATTTTTTATAAATATTGGGTTTAAAGACGCACTGTAATGATGACTAAGATCTATTGGCGTCGGATGAATGATTAATGAGATGATGGGATGATGAGATGAAGGTTTTATGGGTAATGTGAAGGATAGTGGGAAGGAAGCGGTCGTGGCCTATATTGTGGGAACCATCCCGGCATTAGCCTAGACTACAGAGGGAAACCATGAAATAATCCTGTAAAGATGGACTGTAGCGGGGATCGAACCGGGTCCGACATGCCCACTGCCTCCCGGGTCACACGGAGCAAGTGCGTTAACCACTCAGCTACACGTACCGGTAGGAGAGATCTTTTGTTAGTATTGAGTTATGAATGACATGTATACTTAGCAATTAAACTGATTGAAGAGATATGCAGCAATCGCTACAGTTTGGTGAAACAGACTATATATTTTAACCTAAATTCGCATATAAAATCTTTATGAGAGTAGTTATGAAGTTAGACTGCTGTGAGAAATGTAAGAATCATTTCGAAACAATATTTGATATGTCACAATTACTCTTTTTCTCCTAAAATTTAATAACATAATAGAAGAATAATATGGAGAGAATTAGGATGAGAATATCCAATTGTTTGTATTGACGCATTTTCTCATAACTTATTAGTTCACTATTTGATTTTTTTAAATAAAAAAAACACATTATAAACACATTATAAATAATGAATACACGTCATACATTATAGATATATTTTTGGGGGGGTGATATGATCGCCCTTGGGTGTCCAGTCTAAACGATCTTTACTGGCCATCCATTTCCTTAACTGGGGAACAATGACGCGCGTAGATCAAGTTTTACATCTCACAAAAAAAAAAATTATGATTGTTGTTGGATGGTGCGTAATTCTCAGAAACCATATCACCGTACCACAAGCCAGGAGGTACTCTCCAAGCACCTTCTCTGTATCAAGCAATTGTAGGACACTGTGTTTTCAGGAAAATAGTGCAAAGATGTTATAGAAATGGACAAAAGTCACCGACAATTCTGTAAAAAGTCTTGACAATTTTTTAATTCACAAGTTCAAATTTATCCAAAGAAAATTATAAATGATTAAAAAACTGATCCGGTTGGAAAATAAAATCATTGAAACACATTTCTATTCATTTTTTGTGCCAGGGCTTTTGCGAGAATTTTCATAGATGAAAATTCATAGATGAATATTGTACATTTGTCACAAATTGTTCATCTTTTATTTAGTTTTGGTTTAATTAAATTTTAATCATAATTCTATCACCATTAAATGAAATATTTAAATGTAGACTCTACATAACCAATCAAGATAATATTGCTATCGAGATACCATCTCATCTTCGAGACCTAAACGTGTACGTACACGACAACAAACAAAAAAGAATGTAACCATCAAATATCATATTGTACTAGATATAACCAATTAATGCGGATCCTTTCATATTTAAAACCTTCACACATGTCTTTCAACCAACAGCTGATTACAAGCCTAACTAATCTCCACTTATATAAGTGTTGTTATTATCTCAATATAATCACCAGACAGCTCGACGTTATTAAATCACTTTGATCCAGATCATAATCGAATACAACTTGTGATTTTGGTTGTTTTGAATGATTTATCAACACAATAAGGTGTTTGACCTGATTATTAGAATAACTTGCAACACATTATTTTGACGTTGATTTTGAAAACATTGAAAACGGTTATTTTTCACGTTCCAAAGGGGTTTTTAGAGGGATAAGATCGCCCTTGTAGTGCCCCGTCTAAACGATCAACTGTGGCATGATCACACACGTAATTGGGCCACAATGAATTGATATCAAGTTATCGTGTTTTTGTAAAAATTAAGTGTTTCAATTTCTGTTGCTCTATCTCAATGTAATGTATGCTTATACTTGATACGGCATGTTAAAACTTAAGTATAAAAAGTAAAAAATTACGCATTGCGTACAATGTGTTTCTATAATGGCATTTTAGAAAAAAGGTCACATATTTGACTTATCGGAGCTGTACCCGTATCTAGAACAATCTTCCTATCCATCGGTATTAACAAATTTCACACACTAAAATGAAGTGAACATATATTGAACAATATTCAAGTGACACTCTTCAGCGACCAAGGGATCTACAATTTCAATATGGAAAAAATTACTGCCATGTTATTTCTAATCCAGATATCCAATATTCTCGTACCAAGGGGTTCTAACTACTATACTAGTATATCTACGAAAAAAGATGGTTTCGATCGACCATCCTTCTATCCCACCACTACTAACGTACGGGTTGTTCAAGCCTTTCATTCTTTGATGCGAGTATAGAACTCTAGTTGCAATCCACTTTGAAATCGATGACTTCTAGCTGACGACTAAAGATACAAGTGGCTTATAGTCGGCCATTTATATCTATATTATTTGTGACCGTAGATGATTGGATATCTCAAATTCATCAAGTTGAACAACTCTTTGATTGGATGCAAGATGCATTGAGGGTTGTGTTGGCATACTAACTCTACCCTCAATGCATATTGGATGCTACGTTTTGTGTCGTCAAAGAAGTGGGGAAACGAAATCGGTTAGATCAGATACATGTTTCTCCTCCTTTGTCATCCTCACAACTATAGGCCTACTCTCCTTTATTTTCGTCGAACTTATTTTTTTCCATATTCTTCATAGATTTGTACATCTTCATAGATTGTTGGGACTATTTTTAATTGAATAATAAGGTCAAGTTTTTGAAATGTAGAATTAAAACCGTCTATGAGTGCATAGTTATAACTGGCAGTTGAAATTTGCTATCACCATGGCTATCTTTGCTTTTTTTAAAACCAACTATCAAAATAAGGCCAACCTGGCCTTTAATTCAATTGAGCAGTTGTTAGCGGGTAGCTTGTTATCAACCTTGTTCACCCATGATATTTCGTATCTCAGCTAATAATTAGTTTATTATAAAATTTATAGATCATATAAAATAAATGTATGATTAAAATTTATATTAAAATTAGTTTATTATCATTCAGCCAATAGTTTGTAAAACTGAACCTTGTTTGGTAAGTTTTGTTCATAGTCTCCTATGATATCTTTCTATAAAGAGGGCCCTCTAGATATGCCCCATCTACGGATAAGAGAGGGTCTGAGATTTAATCAAGATAATAAAATAAGCTTCGTTTTCACAGCCCTTGTGATGATGGGATGTCTTCAATGGCTAGCAGCAGTTACTTCGATCCCCTTGAGAGTAACTACAGGCAACCACGAAGACAACACTGGTCAAATAAGATGCAGTTTGTACTCGCCTGCGTCGGCTACTCAGTTGGTCTGGGCAACGTCTGGAGATTTCCTTACCTATGCTACAAAAGTGGTGGAGGTGCGTATAAGGAATACTTCACTTTTAAGGTGGCTCCAGAGTTCCGTTTCTAATCTTAATAGCTTTGATCAATATATCATTCTGAGGTATAGAGTTGAACTTGGGATTAGGGAAGAAAACAAGATTGGTATCCAAGCTGGTCAACAACTTTGAATTCGGGTTTCAGATAAACCCTTCCCTTATCTGTGTTAAACCCAAGGGCCCGGATTCACAGAGTCATGCAGTCCTATCTTCAGGACGACTCAAGTTAGGCCCATTCTACTGAGTAATGGCCAATATTGGTCTCAAGTTGACCATTTTACTGAGTTAGGATCAATATTGGTGCTAACTCAGTCAAATGGTCCTATAACCTAAGACGTCCTAAAGCTAGAACTCTTTGAGAATCTGGGCCCAGGAATACAAGTATGATAGGTGCTGTGTACATTGTAGAAGCCTATTTTATATCTTACAAATACGAATGAATATAACTAGGCAAACGCGAAATATGCGTTGTAAGATGAGCGAAATATCTGAATAAGGTAATAGTCGTTAAAGTAGTTTTACCCTTGCTATTATATCGAATCTGGTATTCTACACACCTTGATGCATATAAAGAAGACTTCATTGTTGGGCAAATATCGAATCTAGAAAGCAGTGAATCTCGGCAACCTGAATCCGCCTGAATCTGCTTCAATTTCTATAATAATATTTGATGAATAAAAACAGATAATTTAATTATTTTCTTCAAAACGGCTGATCCGAATTGAATACAAATTTGTGGTAATGTGTATTAATCATGTTTACACATTTACAGAAAATGTCATCTCATTTGAAGAGATTTTATTTTTCACATTTTTTTACCCAGCCTAATCTTATGGGTTTTTTTAGAAACTTTGAGATGATATTTCTTCAAAATCTGTCCAACCGATTCATACCAAAAGAACTATACAGTTCTAAGTTGGATAAGTTTGCGTCTGAAAAAAAAGTTTCATGTTGATCAGTCAAACCCTGCGACCTGTGCAGTGTCCACAAAAAGAAAAAAACATACAAAGCCCTATAAGAGTGGGATGGAGACTTCGCTACGCTCATCTAATTAATTTAGATAATAATTAATTATTAATTATCAATTCATTCGTTCATTCATTCATTCATAATTAATTGTGTGTGAAAAATGTATTAATTTTAAAATAAATCAAGTCAATCCTTATGGATATCATTGCCATTCTCACATTTATAAATTCAATAATAAATTCAATATATTCAATTTTAGACATTCGATCATATATATAATATAAATATATATATATATATTTATATATATATATATATATATATATATATATATATATATATATATATATAAATGTATATATATATATATATATAAATATATATATATATATATATATATATATATATATATATTAATGATATATATTTAATAGGAAGATTAAATTTTCTGAATATATATATATATATACTTATATATATATATATATATATATATATATATATATATATATATATATATATATATATATATATATATATGAATTATATATTCAATATTTAATATACATTTGAAAATACACACCTATAACCTAGACGTCGAAATGAACACTTGACGTTGACAGGAATTAGCATTTCAACTCACCAGATGCAGTATGCAGTGTGCATACCACTCACATAATGATATTAATAATATGTTAATGATATACATCATAAACCATGATTACCAAGGTCTACCCCTGCAGCTAACTTGATTTAATCTTACGGTGTCCGTCACAATCAATTCATCCAAGATGTTTTTATTATATTAAAGTACATTTTTACTATGTTCATGTTGTTTTTTCTTTCTGTTCAGGTGTATTCTTGGTGCCATATTTCTTGATTCTCATAATATGCGGAATCCCGCTCCTCTATATGGAGTTAGCCATTGGACAATTCACGCGGCGTGGACCGATTGGTGCCCTCGGAAAAATGTGTCCTATTTTTAAAGGTAAACAATCGGTAAAATATTACAACGATGGACCATTCTGAGAACTAATTCTGTACACGATTTCTTGGTCAGGTGGCCGTAGCAACTATAGAAAGTTGTGGGCAAAAAACTTATACTGTCGTTGTGATTAGAGAAAACTATTTGGAGGAGGATTTGCCCATTTATCAGAAAATAGTGTGGTCGTCACTTGAGAGAAGTCTCAATAAGTCTATTTTCTGAATAAATGCGTATAATTCGAGAAAAAAAGGAAACATCTCACTCTCCCGATTAATATATGAGAAAGTAATTTACATGTATTTCCGAAAAAAAATATATAAGTTATATGTATATGCCTATATATATTCATATACACCTTCAGGCTTTATAGTCTCCTATATTTAACACTTATGCAAATCATTCTTGCTGTACTATCTATAGGCATAACGATTCTAACACGAACTCTCATATAGACCATCTGTAATTTCATCTTTGTGATAATCTTTGAAGCAAATAATTCATAGAGTCCCTTTTTGCCAATACTGCTCCTGATACTCCTTATTCTTGTTCTTTTTCCAGGAGCTGGTCTAGCCAGCGTTGTGATCTCCTTCATCATGTCTACGTATTATAACGTCATCATTGCCTACACCCTGTATTACTTCTTCACTGCGTTTAAAGCTGACGTCCCGTGGGATGGCTGTAATAACAGGTGGAACACTCCACTCTGTTGGGATCCTTCTTCTCTTGGGAATATATCCAGGCCAAACATGTCCAAAACACCGTCCGAAGAATTCTTCACGTAAGACTTTAGATGTTTCAATTGTATTTATATAGGGAAGAATACACAAATTCGGAGTAAAACGAATAAGTGGGGAAATGAGAAAATGCAGCAGTGATGGTCAGACATAAAGGGAGCCAACTCAGTAGTTACATTATCAACCTGAAGTAGATACAGGCGCTAAATGACCTCGCTGTCGATGCGCCTTAAAACCCTAATATTCATTAATTCTGAAGTGGATAGCGAAAAGCTTGGTCGATTGCTCATTTGATGCGTATTTATGTATCCATCCGTCTTGAATCCTGCAGAAGTCTGTACGTTTTATAAATCTTTGAGTTAGGAAATGGCCAGTTACTATTAGTATGACCTTTCAAAATTCGGTTACAATCAACAAAGAATTTTTATGAAACATAATAAAAGTCATTAATATTTCTCATTTTCATACTTAAGAGCAGAAGTAATCAAAAAGGGAAGTCAGAAAAGAAGTAAAAAGAAAAAGAAGTCAATCAAGCGCCGAGTCCATTACGATATTTGATCACAATTATATATTAGCGTGAAACTAGATTATTTCTTTACTCTTTTGAATAAACGGAACAAAAATCAACTTTACATTTCAAAAAGTACGGGTAAAAGGTTACACGCCTAACAGACGACTGGGGCTAATCAAACTTTGCCTCTTCTCGGTTTTGAGCAAACTCATGCCAAGGAGACATGCACTTTTCCTCGTATAGTTATATAAATCTAGGTCATCTTTGTCAGAAATGTTCAGCTGGTCTATCTTGCCTTAAATATAGTTGCGTGTGATTTTAATTAACTGAAGTGTTAGTTGTATTTAAAATGAAATTGTAAGTCACGACTTCGAGAATATGCCTCTGGTATAAGCCAAAGCAAACTTGGTCCTAAAATACTATGGATTGTAAGGTGTGTTAATACATTATAATTGACGTGCAATGTATACGTATATAAGCTAATGTATGTTGATTAGTAGGTAATCTCGATCAGGCACTCCTCTTCGAAACATTCGGCTCAGAAGTATCCTTTCACTGGTTGACAAATGGCTATTAAAAAGTTGCTTTATTTTAAAGATTTGTTGCTGATTAGCGTGGGTCACAGTAAATTCAAAATTCGTGTCGCCGTTTATGGTTACCATCTGACGTTTTGCTTCTCGCTCAGAAATAAAACGCCCCCACCCTCATTGAGAGAACCTAATAAGCATTTTAATAATCTTGGTTGACATGTAGAATACAAATGGCCAGAGAGGGTTTAACTTCCAATTGTCGACTGATCAGAAGCCACGAAATTAATTGGGTGGTTAATTGAATCAAGTCTCATTTCATTCTCCATTTTACTCCGCATAGGCTTCTTTCAAGTAATGTCATTGCTGTGGCCAACAATGTCCCCGAAATTGTATTCTCCAACCCAAAGCTCCAACCACTACTTTTACGGTAGTAGGACAATTTGCCAGCGGACAATTTGCCAGGCACCTGTTTTAGGGGGGGAGGACAATTTGCCAGGCTAGATCATGGGGGGAGGACAATTTGCCAGCTAAAGTTTGAGGGGATGACAATTTGCCAGGCTCGACTGTGTGGGGAGGACAATTTGCCAGACAAAGTTTTGGGGGAAGACAATTTGCCAGGCACGTGTTTTTGAACTATCACTATTTGCTAAAAGTTCCGCAAACTTTCCGATTTTTTCCGGAAAAACCGTTTGAACAATTTTTCTGAAAAACAATCCCAACCTATTTTGGTAAGACGCCAATATATGGAAAAAGTTTCGAGTTGATTGGATTGTTTTCCTACTTGTATGCCGCGTGGAAAATTACAAAAAAAAAACGGAGCTTCTTCTTTCCAGTATATGGAATGAAAATCTTCGCTACGCTCATCTAAAAATATTTTATTCAATTATTTCGTACAACTTTTAGCGAATGGTAATAGATTAAATTGAAAACAAGCGCCTGGCAAATTGTCCTCCTCCAAACTTTGACTGGCAAATTTTCTTCCCCCCATGATCAAGCCTGGCAAATTGTCCTCCCCTCCCCTAAAACAGGTGCCTGGCCAAACGTCCGCTGGCAAATTGTCCGTACACCACTTTCACATTAATTTGTTCACTCATAACTTTTCTATGATCGCTGTGTTTACCTGATACGAATACGCTATTTTCCTGTACCTCTTTAATGCTCATTATTATAATAAATAGGCCTATAACATATGTATAAGCAAACTATACATTCGGACTCCCTGTCATATTCAGAAACATTCATAACGGAACTTGATGTTTGCAGAAACATTGATGTTGACGTCAAAATTCATCTATCGAAAGTAAATATCAAGACCAACATTGTCTTATAACATACTGAATGTTATTGTTATTCTTTATCTGATTGCAGTAATAAAGTATTAGACATGAGTGATGGGATCGAACATCCAGGCTTCATCCGTTGGGAACTGGCCGCTTGTTTGATTGCCGCTTGGGTCCTCGTCTACTTTTCGATCTGGAAGAGTGTGAAATCTTCTGGCAAGGTCCTCTATTTCACAGCTACATTCCCTTATTTCCTAATCCTCGTATTCCTAGTCCGCGCGCTGACATTCGACGGTGCAGATCTCGGACTCAGGTACTTCTTCAAACCAAGATGGGAACTTCTGGGAGATGCGAAGGTAAATACAATGACCTTGAATTGGACTAAAATAAATTTACATATAATTCCGAACAGGGTAATAAATTAGAGAGATCAGTACCATCTATTCGTCTAAGAATCAACTAAAAAGTTCAGTAATGGATTCAAAAATATTTCTGTGAGCTGTTTTTTGGATTTTTTAAATTTTAGATTTATTATGAGTGAAATCGTTTCTTGAAATGACCATGCTATGGTTGTCACCCATCAAAATATATTACTGGTCTTTCAGTCATTTTGGTGTACCCATACCATACAGATTAATAATAACAAACGAATCACAGAGCAGGTGATTCTTTCTTATGTACATCTATATAGCAACAGATTGAAGCAAATTGCCATGGAAAGCTCTGAGTATTCAAGTACTCTGAGTCTGAGTGGAAAGCTCTTAAGAGGTTGCGCTTCAGAACTTGGCTCCCGCCAAGCTGCCGCTCGACTAGATACAGTGATGGAATGCAACTAATGTTATATTTAATCAGGACTAGCACTATAGAACCGAATTATTATGAATGCTAAATCTCGAAAAAATACATCTCTAGTATCGTAAAAATAATGATATATTCCTTATATTCTATAAGGAATATATTCCTTATATTCCTTATATTAATGATATATTCTATAGCGTATTTTATTTTAGTGTATTTTAGAATTAAATGTGTAGCTATTTGCTGCATAATAGTATGATGAAAAGGTCAAAAACCCTAAACACGGCGCCTCCACCAATACTGATATGTTTGTTACAACTCGTTTCTGATATTAATGTTTCTTGTGTTCAGGTTTGGATCAATGCTGCCGCTCAGAATTTCAACTCGATCGGTATCGCTTACGGTTCTGTCATCTCTTTTGCTAGTTACAACAAATACCATAATCCGATCTTGTCAGACACGTTGACAGTTTCGTTCATAAACGCCGTTACCAGTATTCTTGTCGGAATATGCACGTTTGCAACTATTGGCAACATCGCCAAGGAGCAAGGAACATCGATAGAAGATGTCATCTCCGATGGTAAGCAGTTATTTCGTGCAGAAATAATGTTTCAATGATCACAATACACCTACAACATTACTTACATATGTAACAGAATATAACATTATAATGATTGTTTTTGGTCCAAATCGTCATTGAAAAGAGAAGTACAAAATTTTAAGAACCCCACAACAATAACCAGCGTGATTTTTGTAGTTGAAAATTGCATTCAAAGAAGTGATTGATCTATATTTGTTTCAAGAGTTTAGTCGTTTTTTAAGATGACTTGAAATTTTTCATGTAATTTTTAGACCTCCATCGGTTCCTAGTTTCCTAATTAGCCGATTAGTTCTAGAATAATATATCGTGTAATCGTTTAATTTTTTTTTCCATCTCGGCACCAACTGACCTTCGTTTCTCGTTATAAATCTCTAACGCCTGTACACAAATAGAAAAACCCTATTTAATAGTGTATATTTGCGCAACAGATGCCTGAACGTTATACTAACACTTTCAACATCTGTTGATTTTCCTTCTTCGCAAGGAATTGGACTTATTTTTTCTACAACTCTAGCCAAACATCATAACCTCCTGATCTTACATTATATTATATGTGAGAGCAAATGTATAAGAAAAGTTGTTCACGGTTCAATGAACTTATACTTACCAGTTACCACAGAGACAACGAGATTCACATTAATACTATCCTCCCTGTTCTCAATCTCGTCCTCATTTTGTTTCGTTCTTCTATATTAAATAAATATATTCTCGGTAGCTCAGTCAGCTGAGGCACCGCTTCAGAAACTGAACTCACCGCTGGGCGTGGGTTCGAATCCTCCATGACCACCATGAGGCATGTATTTTTGTAAACGTCCTTTCACTTATCATCACATCATAGTTTCATAGCTACCTGCTCATTCGTACCCCAATATAACCTACCTGTTGATGGGGTCGTTAAGTATAAATATTGAAAGAAAAAAACATTATTCTCTAGTCTAAACGAATGCATAATCTTAAATTCATTAATTTAACCAACAATACATGATTTCAGGCATTTGGTCACAATTGCAAAATTCATATTATACACACACACACACACACATATATATATATATATATATATATATATATATATATATATATATATATATATATATATATATATATACACATATATATATATATATATATATATATATATATATATATATATATACATATATATATATATATATATATATATATATATATATATATATATATATATATATATATATAAATATATATATATATATATATATATATATATATATATATATATATATATATATATATATATTTAATTCATATATTGATAAATGTGAAATTAATGAACATTGAAAATAAAATGTGCCATCTCTATCGATACGTAGGACTCTTGATTTGCTTTTCTTTTTCAAGCTCGTACAATTTGCTAAAAAGTCATTGTTACCCAATTCAGGCTATGAAGGTGACAACTGACAATTGGTAGTATCCTTCGTACGAGGTATCACATGTAAGACCTCAGCACCGCAATTGATAAAATCATGACAAACGTCATTAACATGGTGTCAAACTTTCTGTCACCAGGGCCCGGACTGGTATTTGTCGTATACCCCCAAGCCATGGCTAAAATGCCTGCTCCTCAACTATGGGGTGTGCTCTTCTTCTTCACCTTGCTCTGTCTCGGATTGAACAGTCAGTTTGCCATTGTCGAGGTGGTCGTCACATCGATACAGGATGGTTTTCCTAACTGGATCAAGAAGAAGCTTGTGTGTCATGAAATGCTTGTGTTGGCAGTAGTGCTGGTGTCCTTCCTGTTTGGAATACCACATATTACACAGGTATGTGTTATACTACACTAGCATATGCGTTGTAAGATGAGCGAGTTATTTATGTGAAGTTCAATCGAAAATTCTATACACACCTTGACTCCTCTCAAATATAGGCCTACACCATTCGTCAACTATCGAATCTAGAAAGCCGTGAATCTCAGCAATGGTTCTACTATTATTTCTATTGATTTGTTGAATAAAAAAAAACATTCATTAAACTATTTTTCTTCACAATGACTTGTTGGAATTGCATACAAAATTGTAATAGTATGTATTATTATTGTGTTCACATTTGAAGAAAAAAAAAATTGGAGAAATTTTATTTCTAAATTTTTCCCGCCCAGCGGGAGTTTATTTCTGAACTTTCCAAAACTTTGAGATAATTTCTCCGAAATTACCCAACCTATAGGTAATTGACCCAAAAACTATACAGTTTCAAGTGGGATAAGTATACATGTAGGCTACAGAAAAACTTTCATGTCGATCGATCAAACCGTGCGACCTGTGTAGTGCTTACAAGCACACACACACACACAAACAAAGCTGCATAAGAGTAGGATGGAGGTCTTCGCATTCGCTTATCTAATTCTCCACTCCTCATTTCACTTATTCTTCCGTATTTCCTTATCTCTTGTCGTTAATTACTCGTCTAGTCACATGCCAAATTAACAAATTATATAGACGTTGTTTATTCTCATTTAGTGACGGTTAACAACCGGTATAGGAATGTGATTGAATTGTGGGCCTACATCGGTCTCCGTATAATGTTCGTAAATGTTCCGTAAAAGTTCGTTTTCATAATGTTTGTTTCGTTTTTTATGTGAATACCAGAAAAGTCAGGAAATCCACATTTCCAATTTTAAACCTTTCTAACATGTAGTCTCTATATATCATGAGGTATCCTGAATGTCGTTTTTTTTTATCTAGGGCGGGATCTACTTCTTCCAACTCGTAGATCACTATGCAGCATCCCTCTCGATCATGTACCTCGCGTTCTTCGAGGTAATTGCCATCTCCTGGTTCTACGGCGCTCACCGTCTTGCCAAGAACGTGCAGGAGATGACAGGACAATACCCTTCGTTGTATTTCAGCTTCTGCTGGTGGATTGCATCCCCTGTACTCATCATGGTGAGCATTTATCCGAGAGAGAGAGAGAGAGAGAGAGAGAGAGAAAGAGAGAGAGAAAGAGAGAGAATGAACACTTGAAAAGAGAAAAAAATCTGAGAGGAAGAGGAGTGAGACATCAAATTATACACATTTATACATTTCAATGGATAGTTTTAATTTTTCAAATTGATTTTGTGTTTTAAAAAGTTTGCTATTTTCTAATTATTAGTTTCTGACCTTATATTCTATAGTTCTCCCCATTTTTTTCTGATTTAGTTATCTTATTTCCTAAATTTGATTTTCATATTTCGATTTCGATACTTATCATTTTTAGGTACCGGTATATGATTGGACCGGAAAGTCAAAAAATGAGTTACAAAAGTGCATCTTTGATAATGTTGAATCTTCAAAGTTGCAGTTGCAATACGGTTATGTATTATAGCCGATGATTAAACAGTTATTTAGTTGTTTTTTACATCTAATTGGTAGACGACTTTCTTCTATTGAGACATATAAACAAAATATATATTTTAAAGAGTCCATATTGAAGATGTATGATCTACGATTCCAGAAAAACTCATTTTGATCTTAGATAGAAACTGATACAAGTTTTACGATTGTCGTTTGATACGATGATCAATGTACGATTAGAATTCGATTCGACACTTTTAAATAATTTGCTTTTCAGGCTGTTTGGGTATTTAGCATCATCGACCACGAACCCACTTCGTACAACAATGGTCAGTACATCTACCCGGCGTGGGCCGAAGCGTTGGGTTGGGGTATCGCCTCCCTGTCGCTTGCTTGCATTCCAGTGATGGCCGTTATAGTCATCACAAGAACTGATGGGGCAACTCTCATGGATGTAAGTCACACTCTTGCTTTGAAACAGTTTGAAATGATGAACATTGAAGAGAAAGTCACAAAATCAAATGGAGGCTGTTCACTTAAAAGTCATTGGAATGTCCACGGAATGTAAAATTTATATACAGTATTTAAACTTATTGTATAGAGACCTATTCATTGTTGTTTGAAGACTGCAAGACACATTTGTATTACTAAATATTTCATGATGTTCATATTTTTTATTCACTTTGATATACAATGACAGGAGATTTATTATTTGAAAATATGTTATTCGAATGTCCAATTTTTTATGATGATCAATCATGATTTATTTGCACAAATTGTGTTTATTAATTTGCTATTTAGATTATTTATCATGATTATATTTTTTCCTCAATCCTCAATTCTCTGTTTTCAATAGAGTACAAAGAGTTTAGTTCATTTTTGAAAATCTTAAAAGATATATGTATATAAATCGACATTTGTATGATTACAGAAAATAAGAAATGCCACCAAGTCCCAGATGTACGTATGTCAACAATGTGGCGATCATAGATGTATTCATACCGGCGCAAGTAAAGAAGAGTTGAGAGAAATGTCAACATTGTTGACACAAAAGATGGAATCGCAACTAGAACATCACATAGGCCTACATCCAACGTAATACAAACCACCAACAAGCAGACTAATCGTGTGCCACTATTAATTACGATTTGACAGATCTTGTGGTCTCATACAAATAACACAAATGTGATCAAGATACACTAATATTTTATTATTCTCATCAATTTATCGAAAACCTAACACAATATCATTGGTCTCGAATTGGGTCTAAAAAGGATAACGAATGATTGTTCAATGACGGACAAAGGGTGATCTCACCACCCCAAAGAAACGATTAATTATAATGTAACTCCATTTTATAATCTAACTCCATTTGACAAAATGTAAATAGCAAACTAATCAGACCAGGAAGATGAAAAATCGATTATTTGTGTTGGGAAAAAGGAATATTTGATCTTTTTGGCTTTGAATGGTGCTCAACCCATCAACAGCTGGGTTTACGAATGAATGGGAATAATGAAACGATGTCGTTGAAACATATGGTGATGGGTTATTGTGACCCATCCAAAGGTAAATCGAAGCCACCCGTCTGGCTTTACATTTCAGAGTAATCATCTGTGCGAAACGGCCGTCATCTCCGTCCTCTGACTTGAAAATGTGTTATTTTATCGATTTTTATCTTCTTTTTCTAGATTTCTTCGTCTCCTTCCCTTTCAAAAATCTGCTTTTCGTCTTCATTTTTTTTTTTTTTTTTAATATCACTTTTTCATTTTCACTTTATCAAGTTGTATTTATTTGTTCGGTCATGACCTGTTTTTACATCCCAGTATTCGCTCTAACGATTGAGGGAATCCACAATATTACAGTCAGGATATGACTGTATGTCTGTGTCGATATGTCAGTACAGTTCCATACACAGACAGGATGAATCGCGGTAGATTGTGGTGAGATATTTTAGTGTTTTTTTGTTGTTGATAAAATCTTCCGTATAATCACAATTATCCACACTGTTTTCAATTATTTTTAAATAGTGATGGTCCTTGGTATAATTGATTAAGATACACAGAAATATACTTCACTGTAGTATTAATGTTTAGAATTAAAATAGGCAATTGAAGTCCAGTTTTATATTTCGTCAATTAATGTTTTATTATCTTAATTACTCAAAATAATATAACCAAGGTTAACAAGGTAATTCGTGGATTAATTTGTCCATTGCAATTCGGGCTTTAAATAGATTCATTATTATAGCTGACTCTTAGAACAATTTAACAGCTACTGTATTGAACTTCTTTATTAATCATTTGAAGGCATAATATTATGTTGAAAAACTGAAAAAGTTGGAAAAATAGTTATTTTGCTCAGTGAGTTGAAATGAACGAACGCTTTTAATGAACTAGAAAGTTGTATTTCTTTTTGAAATTTCGTCTTGAAGTTGAAACTTCAATACTTGAAATCGAAACTTGAACTAACTTGACTCAGAAGTTGAAACTTTTACGAAAATCGTTTAGATTTGAATATAATAGTATTAATTAAATGTTTATAAAAATCGTAAGTCAAATAAAGACTACCATGGAAAGAATCAATCTGTGAATTAACCGTTGTATTTTTTTGATCGTTTATTTATTCTCTTTTCAATGCAACGAATCACACCTTGATATTGTTACATATTGTTACAGTATTGATACAGAATAATTTTACTCTTCATAAATATTTTTTAAGTGAATTTCCAATTGCCATTGCAGTTGAGTTTATTGTATGAAGCATACTATTAATGAGAGATGTATTGTAAAGCTTGTAGATTATATACATGAAAGTCAAGCTTTCCTAGTCTATAGCGAGTAATTACATGTAGAAAAATGTAACTTGTAAGTAAAGTGACCATATAAGTGATATATTCATGTCCATGTAAACTTATGAATAAGAAATAAATGAGACATGTTGAATTTTCTTCTTTTCACTATTCCATGTTTATGAATCCATGAATGTATGTATAAGGTCTATATTATGTTCAGGTGAAAAATGACCTTGCTGTCGAAGCGTGTCTAAACATCACAACTCTGAAACTAGATTGAATAATGGCAATATTTATTTTCATAATTTTAAAGAATACTAGAAGTTAATATCTTAATTCCAGAAATGATAATCGATATTTTGGTACTCCAGAGACCATTAATCATGACGTAAGCATTACCGATTCTGTATAGAAATATAAACAGAATCGAGTAGTCTACGTCACGACTCAGAAAAAAAACGTGCCCTTGGAGGACAAATGAATTAATTTATAATTTCTAAAATTGAGATGATGTTTCTTAGTTTTCTAGGAATAGGATATCAAAAGTAATACATAAAGTTTTCTGGACGAACGAAGCGAAGACTCGATTTGTCTGTACTTGAAAGAACGAAAGTGTTTGTTTTTTATATTTTTTCGTTTTTTTCTTGTTCGCGCTTCATGGTCAAACGAATGCACACATTCTGATGGAATGTGGAATACAAATGTCATCATCTAACTCGATGATGTGTACTTTTGAAGTGCCATTGCTTGAACATTTAAGAAGGAAAAACATTTTGAAATCTGTAAATCTTCACAAAAATATAACCTGGAGGGAGAAGATACAAAACAATATTTTCTTCGTATAAATACAAATTTTCACATTATTTAAGCATCCGAAAAATGAACATATATGAAGCATACACAGTTTCTGTGAAAAAGTAAATCATTATGAATATTATTAACAAAATAAGCAATAATCTTGGAGAAAACTTCGTTGAACAATTGAGTGAACAACTAGTTGTAATATTCTTGTCTTTATTTTCATACCATATTGTATCAAATTGCATTGTAAATTTGTTGACTTTTTAACTTGACTTTTTTAAACGCCTGTGCAAAATAAAATGGTCATAATGGGCATAAAATTCGAATAATAGGCAAATCCTTCCACAGAATTATGGTGATATCATTGTTTCATGCCATCATCAAATATTTTATCATAATTCATTAAAATAAAAAGTCAAATTAATCTATTGTGGGATGACCCATTAAGAATGCAACAAATATAACAAATGGAATCGTATGAGCAAAGATAAAAAAGAAAACTGTGACATAATAGTTTTAAAATCAATGTATGTATATAGCGTTCTATCACGCTTCATATAGATATGCCTATATATCTGAGTTTTCCTTGTACTGTTTAGAAAACCACAATGAATAATAAAAAAATACGAAATGAGTTAGAAGTCAGAAATTCAAAAACATTATCAACAGAACAGTTGGAAAACCTGAAAAATATTCCTTTATCAAATAATGTTTTATCCATTATATCGTTTCAATCTGAAACTAATTCAACCCGTCTACACAAAATCTAAGATAAGGATATGATAAACATTTTTGTTTCAATTTAAAAATTAAACAGACACGTATTATAGGTATACGCTTTGATAATTTGTGTTTTCTATTTTTTTTTCAATTTGATAATTTCTGAGTAATATTTACTTTGGACACAACATTTTTTCTTGACATTTTTTTTTTTTATAAAATCGAAACTTGATACAAAATCATGGTCCCCCAATTAAGGTTATGGATGAAAGATGTGATCGTTTGAACGGGGCACCACAAGGGCGATCTTAAAAGTGCATGCGTTTTTTATTATCAACATAAAACTCGCCTCAAAGTCATTGCTCCGTAATTATACGTCCAAGGCTGCTTGACAAGGTATAGAAAAACCTTGATATAGTAGTAGCATATAGAATGGTAGTATCTTGCTGTGAGTAATAAAATTGCGAATAATTAGCTTGCACACTTGCCGACTCGTAATGACTCTTAGGTCTTGCTCAGTCCATGACTCAGTCCCAGGCCATGACTTTGCCTTGCTTTGGAAACTGTCGAGTCAAGTCGGGCGTGGGTGGGTTCGAACATCATACATCCTCTTTCGTACCCCCAAATAATTTAGCTGATGGTAGAACAATAATGAAAAAACATGACTCGTAAGTCTCAACTGCAATCCAGCTGCAGCATGTTGTGAATAGTCTTCATGGATATACGAGTAATGACAATGCACTATTGTCGAGAATGTAATAATCACTTCTTGTAATTTGCCATGCCAAGCCACACGATTATTACTAATTCACTTATACGTTTGTCGGTGAAGCCCCCAAGTGTAAAGGTGATACCTTTGAGTCGTAGGAAAAGGAATAAGATGGTTGGAAGGAAATATGATATAAAAGAGGGTTATCGTTCAATGTATAGTGGATTTAAGGAGATTCTCAGTCGAATAAGACGTGTACGACTTTGATCATGGGTTTTTATAGAAGTTCTATGTTTCTCTTGATTGTGTGTGGCAATGTGATTTTTATCTGTGGTGAGTCAAATTGATCTAATCTGTACATGCGGTTTTATAATACACGATTGCAAGAGATTTTATGTATTTATTTTTATTATTCTACGACGTAAACAGTGTAATCTGTGTTGATAATGATTACACCTCAACTTCACTTCGATTGTTTGTGAAATATAAATATTGTAATTAACTTGCATAACTGAAAGTCATACTGGTACCAGTGTTGATGATTCATTCTTACCATTTTTCAAAAAGGAATATGAGAATATAAAATATATTTATTGGCACTGCAAATCATAATTCGATCATACGCAGAAGCAAGAATCGTAATCAGTGATATTCTTTGGTCAAAAATCCTATCTATATGTAAATAAGTTAATTTAAATAAGTTGAATTAGATGAGCGCATGGAAAGACATGTGTTTGACATGTGAAAGACATGTGTATCTTTCATGTGTTTGTTTGTTTGTGTGTTTTTACACGCTCCAGATGATGATCTCATACGAGTCAGATGATTTTTACCTATCAATACCCAGAATAGAACTGAGTTTATTTCAGCAAAATATATTAGGATCACAACCATTAGGAACTTTAAAACATCCTCTTTCACCATTTCCCACTGCACTACCATACTTCTCAATTATTTAATTCGTTGTCAGCCCCCCCCCCCCCTTCTCTCTCGAAAAAAAAAAAATCCTCAGCCATTCCAATCCCCACCAGTTCAGAGGTAGAAATGAGTACTTTCATATACGTCTCTCCTGGAGTCGCGCGCCCTCAACTGCCATGCTTTCTCTACTCATGCCTACGCATGATTCAGTTTCCTATATTCTTGATTCGTTTCCTTCACTGCGCTCCGCCCAACCCCATTCCCCATGACGAGCTCTAAAATATAATTGTCAACCTGTCTACCTTTCTCCTACCTTCCGTGACATATCCACTGATCCACTGATCACACTTTATATCACAAGATGTGTTTCTTACGTGGTGTGCTATTCTGATAATTTCAGGCGAAAATTTGACCGGTGAATGTTATAATGTAAGCCGTCGTGGCTGGGGCAGTAAGCGATCATTGATATCACAATATATGATTAAACCAGTCGAGTACGTGGTCATACAACATACTGCTACACCAGGATGCAACAAACTGCGCGACTGTGCTAAAAGAATAGCAAATATTCAGTCATACCACATGAAACAACTAAAATACTCTGATATTGGAACCAAGTGAGTATACATATATAGGTATAACTTTTATAGCTTATACGTCATTAGTAAGGATGGGATGGATTATGAACTAGAAAACCCGTCAAATATGCATGCATTGATGCAATCAAAAAGTCAAAATATGCTTTGAAAACCAAATAATATCAAAACATGCAGTATATTTTTTTACATATAAGTTAATGTACGTTGCGAGTACGTGGCGCTTAAAGTAAGTTGCGCCCTTCATGGTTCAAAAAAGTTTATAAAACAACTCGGTACAACGCATATACTGCGTTATCCTAGTTAGATGAGCGTAGCGAAGACTTCTATTTCACATACAGAAACAAATCGAGCTCCAGTTTTTTCTTTCTTGTGTAGTTCAAATCAGAGGAAAGGAATCAATCAGATTGAAACTTTTCTTTCACATTGGGGTTGGTTGTTTCTCAGAAAAATCGGAAAATTTGGAAAATCTCAATAAGAATAATCCAGGGGGAATATATTTGAAGCGCTAAACGACCTCGCTGTCGATGCGCCTTAAAACCCTGATATTCATTCATTCAGAACATAATTCTTAAAAAGCTCTTGAATTTGTATACTGAATGTAAAAACAACTAACTTATCTATCACACACATTTCCAGTAATTTTTATATCAATCGGATAAGAAAAACGATGAAAACGTATCAAGAGTATATATATATATATATATATATATATATATATATATATATATATATATATATATATATATATATATATATATGTATATATATATATATATATATATATATATATATATATATATATATATATATATATATATAAAGGCCCATATATATATTTTATATATAGGCCTACATTTTATTTAATATTAGGATAAAAGTGGTCGTAATCGCAATCTAATTTAGAAACATTCAACAGGTCTATATGAATATCAACATTAGCAGGTAGGAATTTTAAATGTAAGAAACCAAAGACCTTTATTATATGTTGGAAAAAGTCCAAGGTCTGTAGATGTAGGCCTACAGAGCGAGCTGACAGAATTTTGCATTCAAGATCTTACAACACATAATATGTTGCGTTTACCCAGCTTACCTACGTTCACCTCAGTAGTTAGTAGAAAATGATGCATTTCACTTCATTAATTAATCGGCTTTAAAAGTGTTGAATATTGTTCAGTTTTCTAGTGGGCGGCGACGACAACGTCTACGAGGGTGCAGGTTGGCATAAAGTTGGGGGTAACACTTTACGGTACAACCGGGGCTTCAACTACAAGTCCATTGCAATCACAATGATTGGAAACTTTGATGGTATAAATTAAAACATTATATATATTTTATGCATTTCATTTAGAGGACTTCGGTCTGGCAAACCCAAGTCGGAGAAGTGTTTTGGATTCGTGTAAACAACTTACCTATAGCTTTGTTTAAAAAAAATGGAAATAATAATGGGAAGAAATTTTAAAATATACATTATCTCAACAAATGGATAAAGTTTATAAAATATATAAAATAATAAAATATAAAATATAAATAAAATATAAAAATAAAATAAAATATATGTTTCGACGCTATACCGACACCGTTGCGATACCGCGTTCGTTGCAAATAATTACGAATACTATTTCTAATACTAATTTTTCTTTTTTTTCCATTCTCAATGCCTTGATAAGCTATATTATTGGGTCAGAAGGTACAGTTTCCACCAAAAATGTCTTCATTTGAACTCTATGATTCCTGCTAGTGACGTGGTTTGTTTCTTCGATCTCGTTCTTCATCATCTGGAACTATATAACTAGAATGTATTCTTTAATGGATTTAGTAGTTTGATATGTATGTAGACATATATACAGCCTAAATACTCTTGTTCTAGAAATTCTACCCAGTCCAGGCCAGATGAATGCCTTGAAACACTTCTTGAAATGCGGGGTGGAACAAAGAGAACTGTCAGAAAATTACAGGTTGTTAGCTCACAGCCAGGTATCGGCAACAATCAGTCCAGGATTCGCTATGTACCAGGAACTTCAGAGTTGGCCGAACTGGACCGAATTAAAATAAGACGATTGAAACTATACATCTACAAGTCCTTAAATATACACCAGTATTCTGTAATAATGAGTATTGAGTGTTCTTCAGTCTATGCATGAGTGTATAGCAAAAAGAAATGGAGAATTTTAGAGCATAATAATAAAATATTTATTTTTTACATTCTTGAATAATGTTTTGGTTCATCTGCTCATTTATATTCACTCTGCTCAGTTTTTTAATGTATACAAGTGATTTACAGTATTTTATTGGAAGTTAAAAAAAAAAAAATCAATTGTGATAGTAAATAAAAAATATCTTTCAAAAGTGTTTGATCAATCTTAGGTATATTTATAATATTGGGAATTATATATTTTATTATATTTTCATTTGTATTATGTACTTAATATAATTATATGAAATATGATACATCGTTTTTTTCTATAACTATGCGGCATTCTAACAGAGTGAAGACAAACACTGAAACTTGACCGAGTTTATAGATCAATCAAGGTTCATCTACCTGAGAACGGCTAATGGTATATTATGTATGTACTTATTTTATTAGAATTTTTGTACGAAGTTTGTGGTAATTATGTAACCCCTTATGTTATGTCATACGAGTATTGTCTGAACACTATGACAAAATCCATTCATTCTCTATTTAGAATAAAGAGGTCAAGTGAAATTAAAATTAGTAATAGAATAAACCTATACCCGAAAATTACCGAAAACTATTGCACCGATTCGAAAGATAAAACAACCATTTGCCTAGGCATAATAAGTATTATAATTGAATAGAACACAGATGAAAATAATATTGTTTAATGAGAATGCCGCTCTTTCTTTTGAATAGGGATGAGCTCAATTCAAATGAAAAGGTTGAGATACACTGATCTGCATTATAAATATAGTTACGGCCTTTCGCAAAGCTTTAACGAAAATGTAGGTTATAAATACATTATATCGGTTTTATAAATTATATACCGCGCAGTCCTGGTGTCAAAGTTCAATGTTTGAATTCAAAATTCTATACACAATTTATGATAATTATTTATATAAATGGTGACAAGACCGCATCGAAGTCTTCATTGAAACAAACAAGAGGTGCCGCTTCTAAACGGTCGTATCAATTCACCCTTTGCCATGTTGGGAGACAATGAATTGTATATCAAGATTACGATGTTTATAATTAAAAATAAATGATTATATATACTTACTATGATTTATATCATAGGTGTAGTTTTCAATCGTACATAATTATACATTTCAATTCAACTTATTTAATGATAACTTTAATGATGGTGTAGGGGAAAATGATAAGAATTAGAATGGAATTGAAATAGAAACATTCAAACATAACTCATGTGTGAGAAAAGACTCAAGTATGCTGCAACGTTGATCTGTCTCAAGTAATTCTCTTTGACAAAACCTCCCTTTTACATGATCTCCTGTTACCGACTGCTCTACTTCGTCATACCGTACTGGTCCCATCTTCATAACCGCGCATCCCTTACACGAATATGATTGATCATCTGAACCATTTGATGCTGTAATAACATTATGTTGATACAACTCTCTCTAGTTTATGAATGCCTGACAATAGGAAGATTCTTTAATATGAAGATGCGGCATGGAGTTATGTGAAAACTAGTTTGGTGTGCACGTAGTTGTTTGCTTTATTTGCTACTTGTTGTCGAGTATGAACTCCTGATCACCACAAGGCACAATTTGCAGTGAAATAAATGACTGACAGTCGCCACAGCCACACGGCCACAGCACACACATACAGCCTACCTAGCTAGTCAGGGATCACACCGCGCACGCAACACCGCCAACAAGCAGTCCATGCGCCACCAACCATGCGCATGTCACAGACATGCGTCGCAACCTGCGTCTATACTAAAGAGATAATAGATCCAACAAATTAAGAACAAAATAAATAACAAGAGTAAACAGTCAGTGAAATTGAGATATGGATTTTGTTTGATTATAATGCATAATAATTACATTAATTAAATGAAATGTATTTATGATTTAGCTATAGGCACATATTTAATGAATGTGACGTAACATATCAAATTAATCAATAATCTGATTCGAGTTGGGCTTGCGTCCACTCACAACACAAAAAATTCGAACAACCAAATAAACAATCATATAAAGAAACAAAAAAAATCCATCTGTCCTCAAATGAATAATTTGATTACAAACAAGCGATTCAGAAAATAAAATTCTAAAATAAAATATAATTTTAATGAACTTCATAAGTTCTTCACTGGTCAGTAGATTCAAGCGCTCGCTTCATGTGGCCCGGAAGGTGAATTGGGGCCTAACGGGCATGGTTCGATCCCCGCCACCGTACATCTTTAGAGTTTTTTTTGTGGTTTCCCTCTGTAGTCTAGGCTAATGCCGGGATGGTTCCTACAATATAGGCCACGACCACTTCCTTCCCACTATCCTTCCCATTACCCAAGAAACCTTCACATCATCATCCCATCATCTCATTAATCATTCATCCGACGCCAATAGATCTTGGTTATCATTAAAGTGCGTCGTTAAACCCAATATAAGATGAATAAAGTTTAATCAAAGAATTAAAATATTAAAATGAACAATGATAACATTTTTGAGAGAATAATAGAATAATACGAGGACGAGAAACAAAATATAAGTTAATTCAATCTGGGAATGGTTGTAATCGGAATGGAATGCTAATAATGATAACATGAAAAACAAAAATAATGAGTTAATCAATAAAGCGCTTATGTTTGAATAAGAAAATGAAGAGAAAGAGCAATAATGATATGATAGTATAGTAACAAAATCAACCAAAAAATAAATGTAAAAATAGTACGCAATGAAAATAAAATTGGAAATCAAAGCTGAAGGCTGTTTAGAAGATGTCTTAAAATTTGAGGGCGAGTAAAACAATGCTATATATATACATTTTTGTGATCTTCTTCTTCTTTTTTTCCTTCTTTTTCTTCTTCTTCTTCTTCTTCTTCTTCTTCTCACGAGTCTAAATTTTTTACAAAATTGTACAAAGAAATTGTGAGTCGTTCCTCCAGCCCCCACCACTAACCCTATAACTTTTATTTTCTTCAGATGGTAGGCTTCCATGAAGTAATTGTAGGCCTAAGATATGGTACAACCAGTGGGTAATTTGTACCGGAACGTACCGGAACGGCGTTAAATCGCATGTTCTGGTTTCAAAATAATAAAAAATCGATGACAAAGTGAATTTTCATTAATTCATTATTACTTTTAGCATGAAATATATTTTTTAGACGAATGGATATTTTCTCACTCTGAGATCTTTTTTTATTTCTATGAAAAATAGTAGATGCTAGCTCACGGTATTCGACAGTATGGGACGAAAGTTGGATCGCGATCTATCTTCCTATTCGAAGATGAAAATAATTTTTAATATATTCTCTTGAATACAGTTTAAGGACGAAAAACGTATCAATTCTTTGTACATTTTGATGAGATTTTGATGAGATTATTTTTTGATGAGTGTTTTTTTCGATGTGTTGGTGGTGGTGAGAGGGGTAGATAGAAGGGTTGGTTCACTTTGAGGTGCCTTCCGCCGGTTCCTGTTTATTCACAACTTAAGTCCTGGGTATAACTATCAAAGTGATTCTTATTTAACATTATTATTCCATCAATATTTCGGTAGATACTAACTTTTTTCCTGCTTAAAAAAAATGAATTTCATTGTTGATTAAATCTTGAAAATATAGGAGTAGCCATCCGAGATCGGATGAAAAAAAATAGGTATGAATGAAATAATTTACGGCCCGCTGACATATGGTCATTTTGCGCCGAGAAATAACTTTGGTAATGTGTAAAATAATGCAGTCTGTTATAATTCTCCAGGTTTAAGAATTTTTTCTATTAAATTCAATTGATATTTTCGACCGACCAATATTTTCCTTTTTTCCTAGCATCATGATTCATGATATATTGATCAAGAAATATATCATGATCAAGGTTATATGGTAGAGCAGTCCCTAGGAATTTTCATACCGTACCGAATATCGCATTTTTTGCGGTTATTGATTATCTATTATCTTTATTACCATAGAATCGTCGTAGGGCTACTTTAACTCAATAATGAAGACAATTTTATCATTATTATTATTAGTTAGTGTTTTCATTGCCAGATTTATGTCTAAAAAGTAAAAATAAAGATATGATACCAACATATTTTCAAATAGTTAATTAAAACTACAAACCTACACTGATTGATGAACCTTTCTTATAACATACACTACGTAGTACGTTTAGTAAGTATTATCTCTAGTCTCAACTGATAAGAGTAAACACAATTAAAAACTATTGTCAGATGCTAATCTATCGACTACTCGCTAGTTCCGAGGCGTGGCTTCTATCAAAAAGCTGCTTCTTTCATTGCAAGCAAGGAGTGGCCAAGTACTGCCACAGGTGGTTGTTGTCGTGTGTAGCGTAGAACAAAGGCAAACTACTCTACCTGCTTTCTTGCTCTGTTCCCCTGATAGCTAGAAACGCTGACGTATGGAGGAGACGCGGCTCCACCCACGCGCTCCGGTTTCACTTTCAATATCGTGTACCGTCTTGTCTGCCAACATACATAAAACTAACTACTAACTATATAGTAGGATAGAGCCGAGAGACTCAACCAAGAAATTCTACTTTTAATTAATTAAAGTATCAACAGAATTTTTCACTCCACAACTACAAAAATTAGGCAAAATTCAGAGTAATAAATAGGGCCCAATTAAATAATTTTTATTTCATATTTCATTCAAAATAATCAAATAAATAAATGAAGAGAATAAAATATTGAAATATACTTTTATGATAATTACGTAATTGATAAAATTTGTAGTGTGGGACTGGGTCCAAAAGGTCCCGGCGTCAACAACATTCAAAAGGGCTTCTCACAGCGAGGACGAAGCCCCAGCCATAATAGGGTCTTAGCTCTCAGCCGCCAGAGGCGATTTTTTTCTAATATTCATATTTTAAACGATAAAATATATAACTCTCCTTGTATCACAGTAGAATATTCACATAATCTATTTAAGACAAATAATATTTCTTATAAGCTACAACTAGGTACTTGTATCAATGATATAATAGCTGTGTGAAAAAGAGTTACAATCAAAGCAATGTGCTTGTATGATGTGCTGCATTTTTCTCATTTATTGAAAAAAGTAAGCGCTTTTGAAATATAAATTGGAAAGCATTAAAAGAATCTGGCATAATTATATACAAGTAACTTGAACATCTGATGTGGTACCTAAAATGTACTGTAACTATATATTTATGCAGGGACGTCGTTAAGATTTGTGTATTGGGGGGACGCACAGGATATCACTTACATAAATAAAATGACCGCCCAGCTGGACACCAGCTCCTTGCGAAAAAGGGGGTCTGGGGGACAGAAGAGTCGATCCACTCAATCTATTATACAATTTTGTATTGATGATTATTGGAATATCAATATATATTTCACTGAAAAATCTTTGGTTTGATACCTTTAATTTTCGAAATGTTGATTTTCGACCAAATCTTGATGGAATTTATACTAATTCTCAACGTTGTGGGTGATGAGTTCTCAGAAAATAGTAAGGATACTCTTTGTCAGCAAGTGATGAGAAAATACACTTGCTCTGCTTTGAGTGTCGAATGTCAACTTCCAAAGAACTTGACCCTACCTCTTTCCACCTACTATTAGCCCAGCATATTTTTCAAGAATGGTTTTGTTTTCAGTTCAGTACTTCTCATTTCCGTTCTGTGGAGTGTGATATATTCGCCAGATTATCTCAAATTAACGGATAATATGCAGTGCAAATCGTATATACTATTAACCACACATCGAATTGAAAAGCTGTATTGATCAATTTTGTATGATGTGTCTTATTTGTTTAGGTGAATTTTTTATAAGTGGTCTTTTACGCACTCACCCCTTGGTTTTGAGGAAAACAATAATATAGTTTGGTCCATCAAGAATATTTTTTTGATGAAGAAGTAGATCTTTCCTCCAGAAAGTCTGGGCACCCCTGCACTATACTATACATACTTTTTTTCAAGGACTCTTCATTTTAAATTTGTCTTACTATATTGAACTTCTCTTTTGAAGCTTTCATAATTTCACAGAGTAGGCCTATATATATATATTATATATATATATATATATATATATATATATATATATATATATATATATATATATATATATATATATATATATATATATATATATATATATATATATATATATATATATATATATATAATATAGAACAAAATCTGAACTGGAGATTTTTTACTTGAAACATGGTCATGTTATTTCAATTCATAAAAATCATATGCAATGGGACTGCATATTCAGACGGGTTGTTGAGTGGCGTGGCTATGGTGCAGACCAAAGCATCATTCAGAAGACCAGAATTTGATTCCTGCCACGGTCAACCATCCAAAGGTTTTTCATAGTTTCCTTCTCTTGTTCACGTTGATACTGGGAACTAGCCACAACCGATGCCTTCAGACTATCCAAAAACACCTAATAAAACTTTGAAAGCCATCATCACCATTAGATCACAGACATACAGTGCATGACTTGTTCTATGACATAAACATACTATGTATCCATGTTCTACAGAATAAATGATTCATTATCATTATTCATCATTATTATCATTATTATTATTATTATGAACCCTATATGGATAAATAAAGTGGACACCATCTGACCGAGACGCGTGGCCGAGCGGTAACACACTGAACCGTCATTCAGGAGACTGGGGTTCGACTCCCGCCATGGTCGACCATCCTGACAGTGGCTTTTCGTGGTTTCCCTCTGTCGTTCAGGTTGATACTGAGATGGTTCCTTGACAACAGGCCATGACCAACTCCTTCTCACCATCCAAAACACCTAATAAAATAACCATTCATCTCATCATCCCATCATCTCATTCATCATCCACCGACGCCAATAGATCGTAGCCATCAGTATAGTGCGTCGTTAAAACCCCAATATAAAATATAAAAAAGACACCTGTTAGCATGTGTTAGAAGTGTTCAAAAAAATGGTTTGAATAATAGTAGGCCTACTGCATTCTGGTAAGCTTTGATGTCGATATCAATATCACCTTAGTAGATTAGATCATTAGGTTGGGTTTAAAAATTCAATTATTAATTAAACTGCTAGGTTCAATACTTTGACGCAACCAATGGTTTAAAATGTTTGCATTTCAAGTGGAGGATGCTACGAAGGCTCACGCCTGCATACAAGCTAACCAAAATATCAATTATTGATATATATATACAACATGTATTATTCAATCAATTAACACTGTACTCACAGCATTTGTGGCATTAAATCTTGAATGAAAATGTATAATTAATAATGAAAATACATTTTCAAAGAATGTATAACAAATACAAATTCAAATATAGGGGTTTTAAAACATTTTAGATTCAACATTAAAATGCCGTTGCATTTACAGATGGTAATTTCAGTGTAACGGTCATCAATTTCCACTAGAAATGTTATCGAAGCACAAAACCAAGTCCTCCAAGTCCTGGTACAGAACTCTGTTCAGACACAGTTGAAGTTTATTTATGCCCTCTACGAATTAACTTCTGGACAATAGTAATATAGTACAATAAATTCACCATGTGTTAATTGAACGTGCAATTTACAAACAAAAACAATTCAAAGTTGGTGTACGTATGTGTATTTTTAATGAAGTTTATTTTCACATAACACAATGAATAAATTGTGCTTTACATGTTTTGATATACACAATATTATCAACCTTTGATGACGGCAATCGGTCTGAGTTTTATACACTTCTTACTTATGCCAGCAGCATGGCACGTATCAACAACATCCGTGACATTTTTGTATGATTCGGGAGCTTCTTCCATGACTAGCTTTGGTGATGCAACTCGGATCGAGATTCCTTGAGCATTCAACTTATTGAGTACTTCCTGGTAGTCAATGTTACGTCTAGCCTTAGCCCGCGATAACGCACGTCCCTGTCAAAAAATACATTCATTCATAAGGCCATACGTCTTCATCCAACAAAATGAACAAATTATTCTAAACAGTGGATGGCAAATCTCAAACGCAAACAAAAGTCCTGGAGTTCTGTATTTGTTTATGCCATTCCACTATTTTAGCCCACTTCGGATTTACTTGTTACAGTAGAAGTTACAAATTATCAACCGACAAAGAAGGATACATCATGACGTCTAATCTGTTAGAGTGGCGGTTTAAAATTGAACCACCATAGCTTGTGCTTAAGAATTCAAATGATCTGTAACCTCAAGGCCTTAATTGCCTGTAATCTTTATGGAAATTTTGATTGTATTGTCACAATCACAAGCACAATGCAACGCTAATTCACAACAGAAGTTAGCAGTAAGCTTCAACTTGATCTTCAAGCCTTGGGATTGGCTATGATATTGCAGAGTATAGGTCTCCGTTACAACCAACCAAGTGAATAATTAAACTCATGATCAAAGCTGCAAACTCCAAGCCTCACTCCTTAATTAGTAATTTTATTTAGAGGTGGAACCGTGGAAGTGCCTGCATATCAACTCACAAATTGTCAACAATGTGAAAAGTTAGTGGTTGCTTGGATCAGCTTGAAAACAAGTCGGATAATTGGTCATTTTTTATTGCTACATGCTACATTTTTGTTGTGAATGGCTTAGAAAACTTACCACAGTGAAAGCTCTATGCATCGTTTTTCAAGGGACCAGGAAAATAGAACTTTCTATGCAGGAAAACCATCCATCCAGGAGAATTTAACATTGATTATATCCGAGTGGGGTGAGAAAAAATGAATAATACAAGCAGGAAAACGATGGATCCGGGAACGATGCATAGAGGTTACACTGTATCACTCTTTCAAGTCAAGTTTACTGCTAATTTCTGTTGTGAATGGGTTTATTATCTCAAAGATGAATATGTCCACTGGTTGCTACAACTTACAGCACCATGGCATGTCGATCCGAAGGTGTCCTGCATGCCTTGCTCGGTACCGGTCAGAACATAGCTACAGGTGCCCATTGTGCCACCTATAAGAACTGGCTGACCTGTCAGTTGGTAGTCGACAGGGATGAGGGGGTGGTGAGGCGGGAATGCTCGGGTTGACCCCTGTGAACAACAATCATCTGTAGTGCCAACGACTTAATGTACTCAGTAATAGCGCTAAGAAAAATATGGATACACACACACACAAGTTTGAATAGTAATCCCTATGTATGTATATATATTAGGGTTGCCGTTCAATCAAAAAATCGTGATCGAAATCGAAGTGTACAATATCAAAAATCGATCAAATCAAATCGAAATCGATTGCATTTTTACCGAAAATCGATCGAATTGACGAATCGAAATCAAATCGAAAAAAAACGTGTTAGGTAGTAAAATAACATGTTTATATACCTCGCACGTGCTATATATAAGTATAATGTTACCATACACACAACTACGTTCTCTCCTCAGAGTCATTGAATCGACCAACTAATAATGACAAAAATCATCACGTCCGGGATAGAATTCAGTCAATTTCGTATTGCAATTCTATTGGCGCTCGGCTGTCCCGAGAGTTTTCTCACGCGTAAGTCTTGTCTCGTTGCTTGTCAAGGTCAGACAATGACGGACCACACACAGTAGAATTACGCGTCAAATAAAAATGATCGAAATTAGGAAAATCATGCTTTTCATGATGAAACATTTATCAAACGTGTTTTTAGTGGAATATCTCGCAGTTTCAAGTTGAGTTTGTTGTCATGAGTGTGAGGGTCCAATACGCCCAATCAAAATGAGCAAAACACGTACGTTTCACCGATTATAGGCCAAGATTCGCATATAAGCCTAGGGTGAATTTTAGACTTGAAATTTCGAGAAAAACCCTCGACACATATTCCGGACAATTTTAATATTTTAGTTTGCTTTTTTCTCTTAAATTTCTCTTAGAGTGGAAACACTATTGTCATCTTAGATTATTCTTATCATCTACGTGATGCGCATAGTTTTTCGACTTTTTCCAAACCAGACTCCTCCGCTCCGCATGTATAATTTCATTTCATATGTCATAAATCATAATAGATATTTTAAAAAGCAATAATACACTTCGGGAGTCAATCAATCACTTCACACTTGTCGAAAGTCAAAACCACACTTCACGTCAAAACAACTAGAAAGGACTAGACGCACATGCAGCGGGACAAGTGTTAACTCGAGACAACCAACCGTTCGAAAATCTCGGAACGATGGGCGTCAGTGGAAGCGAGCGCGTTACTCGTGACGCCTTGCGCTACTCTTTTGTTGTACGCTTTTGATCTTCGAAAGCTTTTCGATATCGATCGAATCGAAAATAGAGAAGTACATATCGAAATCGGATCAAAAACCTTTAATCGAAAATCGATCGAATCGATTGAAATTGAACGTCAACCCTACTATATATAGGCCTATAGAGATAAATATATATATATATATATATATATATATATATATATATATATATATATATATATATACACATACACACACACACCCACTCAATATATATGCAATACAATCAGCCTACAATATATTTGAATTTCAAAAGTATCATGGGGGGCCTTTAAACAGTATATCATTGAAATTACTCGAGTTAAATAGAGATTCAAATTCCCAATGATGAATTTATGACCAGATTCAAGCAGACATTATACGTAGCCTAGGTAATAGGTATATTATAGCATTTTTTTTTTTTATAGTTGATAAGATAGGCTACTCATACGAAGTACTGTTAATAGCATTAATCACAATTCTATTTTTAAACATATTCGGATAAGAACTGTCCGAAAACAGTCTTCTTGATTGTAATATGTCATTAAAATTTACATTACAAATTTCCAAAATTCGATGTGGCTCTGATTTTTGACGTCACAAAGTAGCTAATCGTGGTTGATGCTATATAAGATAGGGCCTGCAAGTAGTTATAAAACATAAAATTGTTGAAAGATATGAATATAGTGATACCTATATGATTCAATCAATGACCTATGGAAAATATATGAAAATAATATCTAGCTTGTCTCACCAATATGCAGTGAAAAAATACAAAACCTTCAACCCTTGTCATATAACCACACTTAGAAGATTAACACCAGAGACTGGCTACTAACCTTCCTATGTACCAACAGAGTTTTCTGCCTACCATCAACCATATGTTCTTCTACTTTGGCGATATTATGCGATACATCGTATATTACATGCATATCCAAATCATCTGGAGTCATGTGAAACTGTTTTGCAAATGCTTGCCTGCAGAGAAACGTCATAGAGCTTCTATTAACCCATGCAAAGTTAGCAGCAGCAGCCATTGATTTCAAATAATCTTGACCCTCTTGTGAATGGATACGAGCACAAGCTAGTTGACGGTCATTGGTCTCAATCGAATCCCTTTTCATAGCTTTCTCCATTGACACTAATGCATCTGAAAAGTATAAATCAATTGATCACTCAAATGGCTCAAATGCATGTATGAGACTTTAATATGCATGCAGTCAACTGCATCGTTTTTCAAAAGGAAACATACCAGTGGCAACCTGATGTCCAAATCCTCTACTTCCAGAATGTATCATTACACAGACCTGTCCTTTCATCTCTATGCCCATTTTATTTGCAGCCCATTTGTCATAAATTTCTTCCACAACCTGTATTTCTGCATAATGATTTCCAGCTCCAAGGGTACCGAGTTGCGGAAGGCCTCGTTTCTTGGCTCGCATACTAACTTTTGACGGGTCAGCATTGAGCATTCGACCATATTCTTCACAATGCTCTTTATCCTCGGCCCATATATATCCTTCCCGTAGAGACCAGTCCATGCCCATTTCTAGTGCTTCCTCTAGATCCTGGGAAGTCATTGGAATGATTCCTTTTGATCCAACACCCACTGGGATATGGTCAAACATACTTTGTGCTAGTTGTTCCTGTAATTATAGTAATTGTTGACATTTGTTAATAATATTGCAAAGACATTGTTCAAAAATCAAAATATCATGTAAGCCTACTAGGCCTATTCAAGTGAATTTACATACTTTTATTGGGACCACATCTTTTTCCATGAGATTCGTACGTAGCAGGCGAACACCACAATTTATGTCAAATCCCACTCCACCAGGTGAAACAATTGACTTGGGGTCTGCCATATCAAAAGCGGCCATGTTTCCGATTGCAAATCCATATCCAGAATGAACATCTGGGAGACCTACAGAGCGGCCAACAATGCCTGGGAGTGCAGCCACATTTGCAATTTGTTTGACTCCTGGAAGGAAACCACCCATCATACCTGGTCGACAAGCATTCTTCAGTTCTTCCAGCATAAGCTTTTCAAGGTGATTATTCACATAGAATATGCCTTCAACCTAGATGAAAACAACACAATATAAGTTTTTTTTTTATAACCAACTAGATTTCTATAGGGCCTGGGCCTACTTACCATAGTTCTAAGGGCAAGTAGGCCCAGTAGCCTGGGCTATACGATTGATTTTGTAAGTTATATAGCCTAATTTTGATGAGAAGAAGCTCAAAGAGCAAGAAAGCAAGAGCAAGAAATGCAGTGAGCACGGAGTAGGCCTAGGCTTACAACAGCAATAGGCCTACAGTAATTATTCACAATACAAAGTCCTATCCAAATTCACAATCCTATTGGAATAGGTAGCGGAATGGCAGCAGGATATCGTTTGGACATTTTCTCAACATAATAAACAACCTATCTCACCCAAGCAAAGCGGCCAAGTGACTAGGCCTAGCATGTCAGATTGATATCTCTTTTGTTCACGTAGGATTTGCCTGGGCCATAGAGTTTATAGTGTAGGCCTAAACACAATGCCTGGGCCTAATATAAAAGGTTGTTGGTGGCTCAAAAGAGTTTTAAAAAATCTTGAAACAACCAAGCGGTGCCGCTTCTGACCAGTCACATTTTTTGTTGCGATACAGAAAAATGAATAAAAATTAGATTTTGCTGAGCTTTCATGAGCAGTGATGGATTTTAGGTGCTGTGGCCTAGAGGCATTGAGTTCATGGTTTTCACACTAAAAATTCAATGCTGGGCCTAGAGGTTATGTCAGGCGTGAGCCTGCATGGCACATGTACAGCAGGCCCTAGGCCTATGTGATTAGTTCTTGCTTACATTCATATTTGGTTGGAAGCCTTTTTTGATACGCCAAGAATGATCATTGATTTTCTCCAGATATTTTAGCTCTTCATTGTACTCACGAACAACCATTTTCAGTCAGGGAAAAATATATTGCGACCACTAGGCTGTCACTGTCATTCATCTGTCAGTTTCAGCCAACGATCAGCAAATTTCAGAAAAATCTACAAGGCTGTGGTTGAACGTGGTTGGTTGTAGCATTTCTCTCTCTGTGGACACTTCACTGACTCAAACTCAATGACTGACTGCAGACACTTCACTGCTAGGCTAGGAGCTTGGACGTATCTTTGCATTACTTCCTTGAAATTTATATAATATAATATAAATAATATAAAGGTGCTTAAGTCAAGACTAGAATCAAGAATCATGATGGAAAACAAACCAAGACCTTGTGGTTGCAAGGGGAAAAGAACATGCCTTATTTGTGAAAATGAATATGGTTTAAATATTACTTATCGTGTATCAGAAGTAAGTAGGCCTAGGTATATAGTCAAAAAACTTCCTTGCAGGGCTGTAGCGCTGTAGGCCAAATGTAACTTCTGAACCATTCAATCATAGATTCAATGAAAAGATTTTGGGACCACATTTAGCACATGACCTTTAACTAGTCAATTGATAGGCCCAACCAAGATGCATTGAGGGTTGCCTTGGTTTGCCACCGGGAGAAGGTGATTTCACTCATTTGAAAACTCGTTTCATTTTATGAGTATTTTTCTGTGTAATATGGATCGCTGCTCTATCTGGTGTTTTTTTGTAGAAACGGCTGATGGGCTGGCAAACTTGATGACAGCGAGCCGGCCTTGAACGTAACATTAGTTCCTTTTTATCACCACTTATCTACGCACGGTCAATAGTAGGCCTACTTTAAATGTGGCCCGTGAATTGGAACATATTTTCAACATGAGAGGGATGGGAAGTGAGGACACCATCTCAGTCGGGCAAACGCAACCCTCAATACTTCTTGGGCCCAACTATACCAATTCAGGCCTATCACTAAAGGCCCATTCACAACCGAAATTAGCAGTAAAATTAGCATTAGCAGCAATATTTGTCTTATGGCCCCCATGCACTCCGTTCACAATGCGACGCATTAGCCGTAACGCATTAGCAGTAAGCGCAAGGTTTGCAAACTCCAAACCTTGCTGTTAATTTTACAGCTTGGTGTAAGCAATGACCAATCAGATTTGAGTAAACGTTTGGCGCGCCACAGGCTTCTATCGTTCGGACGATGTCGAGCAGGCGCATCGTTAATCCCATCGGCCATCAGCTAATGTAAACAAGCCATCTCATTGGCTGATCCTTAATGCTAAATTATTGTTGTGAACAGCCACTAAATAATTACATTACTGCTAATGCTAATTTTACTGTTAATTTCGGTTGTGAATGGGCCTTTATTCCTCATTGTATAATGATGAACTTTGCTTCTAGGCCTACTGTTAATGGAAAGAAGTGAAGATTGCCCGAGAGACTTAGTTTAATTACCGGTATTATTATTATTATTCAATTATTATTATTTTTTTATTATTATTTAAACTCTTGCAATTGCACATAAATGCGCAGTGGCAAGTTCCCCAACTACCCTTATCCCACCTTCTCCCTAACCCTCTGACGGAATAACTTCAACCTAATTTCATCCCCTTCAAAAACACTTCTACTAATCCCATTCCAGTCCCTACCTGTCCTATTCAAGAAGGGAATTTACCGACATCTAATCTAGCCCCCTTTAAGACTACTGCTCTATCATGACCCTGCCTACCTCCATACCCCGACTCATTCCTTTCAATCAACTTATGCAGCTCCCCCCATCCCCCCTCTTCCTCCATTATCCTGAAAAAATTACATACAGTAAACAATCCTCCTTTCTCATAAAGTTGAAGATATCAACATTCTTGTTTTGTTTACTCTCAATTCCAATGCTAGTATTGTCCGGACATATTACAAAAACGGTTTATACTTATAATGGGTTTCGGACTTTGGAACTTTCATCTGTGGCAGAAAATTATGGTAACAGAGAGCGCAGTTCTAGTGTTGAAGTTTCTCTTTTTTCAAATAATTAAAATGGGGTGGTAAGATCGCCCCTGTGGTGCCTTGCCAAACCCATCCTACCACTACCATTAATCCATAGCCTGCCTTAATTGGGAAACAATGATTTTGTATCAAGTTTGGAATTACCGATATTAGAAAAAAAACACTCGGTTTTACTTTCCACTTCGAAAATTGCTCACTGGGTTTGAAGTTCATTGGTTTCATATAATTAAAATGGGGTGGTAAGATCGCCCTTGTGGTGCCCCGTCCAAACGATCCTACTTTTCATCCATAAAATTAATTGGGGAACAATGATTTTGTATCAAGTTTCGATGTAATTAAAAGAAAAAAATAATAATAATGTATTGGTGTAAATTTCAGGACAATGGGTATGTTTACTGTCCTAGCTGTAACAAGGCTTATCCAGGCTGGGATGTGGATTCATACAAAGCTCATCCCAACCATGAAGGAAAACCCATTGACTATCCTGGCATTTTTATTCAGGTTAGTAGACTAGCATACAGAAAAATAATTGTAGGTTGGCTTGTATTTGTATCTGTTAGATTCTCTTTGTAGGTCTACACTCCACAGATTAAATAGCATCATTTCACGTCACGAGTCTATCTGTACTATGTCTTGGTACATGCAATCAATTTTACTAATATATAACATGCAGAAAATATTTTCACTATTTTATAGTCCTAGGCCTATGGTTAGAGTTGTACGCATTTAGCATTCACATTCAGTTTTGGTACCGGTAGTCTATTTTAGTTTTTAATGTGAAATGTAGCATTTTGTAGCTAAATACTAAAAAAACAGAAGCTGCAAACTCTGGATTAGCAACTACGGAATTATCAACGGAAATTCCACATTCTTTTAGACTTTTTAGTCTGAGGCAGGAAGGTGTCCAAACCACTTAGACCTACTCTTGATAGTTATTCGAGAAAGAGATAACGATTCTTTTCAACTTGTCAATTGGTTTCTCCTGTTAATTTTATATTTGAAAGCACTTCAAAAACAATTTCTCATACAATAAAGCTGATAGTTGTCAAAACTGCATATTTTCATGAAATAGCGAGACATGGTAGACCTGTAGACCTATGTCTCTCGAGTCTCATTGTCTGAAGTATTTTTTTTTCATGAATTCAATAATTTCTATATCTTATAAGTTATAACCATGTAATATTCATTGTAATTTCCTTGTCATCCAATTTTCATCATTTATAAATAAAATGAAATAATTGTTATCGAATCAAAGACAGCCATGGGCGTACTGACAAGCCGTCGACGCATATACACGTTTTTACCTTGACAAGTCAACCGACCGTCATTCAGGAAACTATGATTTGATTGCCGCCATGGTCGACCATCTTGACAGAGGTTTTTCGTGATTTTCCTCTGGCTTTCAAATCTGGGATCCGAGATCTGCAATATTTAATTGAGTCTGAATGAGTCCAATTTTGGCTCCTGCCTCTTGAAGCATCTATAAGCAAATTCATACAAAACCATGCCATATCCAAGTTGTAATAGCATATATATTGTTTATAAAATCTTGAGCAAATAGTTTTCATTGAAAATTCAAAAATTACGTATATGTAATTTGCTGATTTTATTCGTTGGTTACCGTATACAATAATGAATATATTATTGCATGCATAACATGTATGCCTTTGAAAATGGCCTTTCATCTCATTGTCTTAGGCCTATACATCATTTACCGACACCAATAGATCGTAGTCATCAGTACGGCGCGTTATTAAACCGAATATAAATAAATATATGCATTCTTACATTTTCCAATATGTTGCAATTTTAATATCTCGACAAAATTAAGTCATGTTGACATGGGACTTGTATAGACATCTAGGAGATGGATTGAGAAATTTTTGATATTTTTTTTCCAACGATCGAATACGCTAAAATGTATCGAAAAATAATATACAGACGTAATAGTCAACTGTTGATTCAGACCTCATTTTGAGGTTTTTCGCCTTACATCTTTCAAATTGACAAGCCTCTACATGCTAAATGACGGTGATATTGGCGAATTTATTCTTTTATATATCGAGTTTAACAATTTATCATTAGCCTACAATAAAATCATTTGTTTCTATTATTTATGTTATAAAAGGCCATATGAACACAAGTGGCTGTGAGGTATGAAAAAATAACCTGGCCTGGGATATATTCCAGTAACATAACCAGTAACATCATAACCAGTCCTGGCCATTCAGTAGTTCATAGTGTGGTTAGTAAGTACGTACCTTGTTAATGTGGCACGCCTTAGGACATGATATGGTACCGTTTCCAATATTTTCCGTTCATCAATCTATTAATTTTTTCCATTAGCTCGACTTCATCAGCCTAGCCGAGGAAGAACATCTAATGAAAGGAATCGACGAGATGCCTTGGGACATGTCTCAAAGCGGCCGAAGGAAACAGAATTTTGGACCGAAGTGTAATTTCAAAAAACAGAAACTGAAGCCTGGAACATTTCAAGGTTTCCCTGCATTCACTAAATTTGTTCAAGATAAATTTTTGGAATTTCCAATTTTGAAAGGGTATAAAACTGTAGAGCAATGTTCATTGGAGTACGATCCAGCGAGAGGTGCATCGATAGACCCCCACGTCGACGATTGCTGGATTTGGGGCGAACGTATAATCTCTGTCAATCTTCTTTCTGATTCTGTTTTAACAATGACACCTTTCTTTGGTATGCAAACAAAATACAACCTACCATCTGTAGCGACATACCTCCCTGTCCTCGATAGTACAGGCAGAGTTATTGTGGATGATATTGTTCTGACTGCCCCTGACACCTCTGACCTGTATGCAAAGCTACAGGATGTGGTAATACGTATTCCAATGCCACGTCGCTCACTTTTAGTAATATTTGGTCAAGCTCGTTATCAGTGGGAACACTGCGTACTGCGACAAGACATTGCTTCAAGAAGGGTCTGTTTAGCATATAGAGAGTTTACACCGCCATACTTGGCTAGTGGAAAGCATTCTCAAGCTGGACATGAAATTTTAGAGAAAGCGACGACATTTTGGGACCATACTTTTCAGTTGCTGCACACTTGATGTGTAAAGTGTATAGTCACTTCACTAATAATGATTATATTACAATTATGGAAGTATTTGTGTTGTTCTTATCCTTTGGATAATTTGATGAAAGTGAGTGTTGCAATGTTCGTATTCACTAGGTTATGAAGTATGTAGGTAGGAGGTGTACTAAACAAAAACATGTAGGCATAGCATATTGTATATCATAGTAAGATGAATGATCCACAGGCTAAAATACAGAAAAGCCAACAATTTTAAAATTTTAAAAACCTTGTATTTGTTTCCAATTTTTTTCTTACAGTAATGAACATTGGTGCTTGATGTATGATTTTGATTTATCATACCTTAGTTAGGTATATATTATGATTTCTAATAAGGGTATTCAGTACTACTTGACAAATGTTTTAAAATGATGAGTAGGCCAATTGTAAACTTAAATTAATATTGTAACCTGTCTTTATATCATGTTCAATATATGAACTACAAATAATAAATTATTATTTGTATTACATACATGACTATTACAGTGCAACAAGTGGCAGGAAAAGGTACTAAAACCATGCAGCTGTCTGTTTGAGGGGAGAAGGGTAAAGTACTTCTGTTGCCAAGGTAACAGTGTACATAAACAAACAACATACTGGTAGGCATAGCTGCAAGATAGCTGCAAGTCCAGCTATAATAATTCAAATTCAGTGAACAAATAATTTCAAAGAGTACAACAATGTATAAACTGAAAATATTGATGATTGGGCCTTGTTCGGTATGTATTTTTTATATATCTTCATGAAATTGGTTTTTATGGGTGATTTAATAATCTAGATGGGATTAAATCAATAAATCCACTCAAACTATCTTGGGATCTAATAGCTATTTAGCCTAGCTTGTAAATAGAGTTGCATCGAAGAAACATCTATGCATCTATTAGGAAGTTATAACTACAGTCGTATAATTTTCAACAATCTACCCTCCATAATAAAGAACACCCTCTCCATCAACAAGAAGAAGTTCAAGTCAGAAGTCAAAACTTACCTCATCCAAACTTGCCCATACACAATAGAAGAATACTTATCTAATCTTAATTCTGGTTAATTTTGAACATGTATGAAACGTATCGCTAATGTAATTTAATGTCCTTCATCATCTATTACCCCTTATTCATTTATCATTTTATAATTATCTGATATTTTTATATGTGACACATTCTATACAATACAATGTAAAATGTTCCCTGAATAAAGATTATTATTATAATTATTACTACATCTATTAGGTGCCTGTCTGACTTGATCAACTGAGGTATTCTGATTAAAGGACCGTTTTCATAGCTCGCGGCAGGCGGTTAAAAAAACGCCTGCCGCCTGCACTGTTCACAAAGCCGCGTTTCTTCGCATCCACTTCGAGATTTGACTTATTTATTTTAATATATAATTCTTGTTCATTTTAGGTGGTCAAGTAATTTTCAGTATTGTATTATGTGGCACGCAAAAACAATAATAGTGCATATTGGAAAAGTACCGTGTTAGAAGTAATAACCCTACCACTTGTATGACCACTTGTAAGAGTGAGGGTATTTAACCGCAGCGTTTTTTCCTCAGTTGAATTTATTTTATGTCTCGTGACAAGGAGCAACAAGTGCAAGCAATAGGAATTACATCCATTTTGATTGGTCAGAAAAAAAACGCCTGCCGCGAGCCATGAAAACGGGCCTTTAGAACCTGACGTCTATATATAGGGTTAGGGTTCAGGTCCCTGGATAACACATGTTTTTTTGGAAATAACTCTTAATTCTGTTCCCTCAAATAACCTAGCTGTTGGTGGGATTGTCAAGCAAAGAATAAATAATTGTTCATAGAGTATTCTATACATAATTGCCTTTGTTAATGATCGTGATGATGAATATTTATTATGAAACTCTGGTTCAATAATTTGTGGGGGAATGTACAACTTTCTAGCCAATTTATTAAAAATGCTTTTTTGATTTAGGCTTATGCCAACATATTGGTTGTGGTAACAATTCATCAGTGTATGTTGCAAGTACACTGTTGTTTGGTGGTAAACTGAAAAACTTACGAAAAATAGGCCTAAAGGCCTATATAGTATAAAAGGAGCGCGCTTAAATTGCAAGAATGACATTTTTTTATTGTTGGCAGTTATGACATTTTGCCGATTATTGCATTGTGGAGCACATTCTATCGCTATTCTTTGTGCCAAATATTCCTTACAAGTACAGGATGAAGTGAAACTGGAAATTGAAATCTGTGTTTTATTTGATAAATTGAAATACTTATATTTACTATATCTTTGTAGAGTGGGAAAACGTCAATCGTCAATTTTTTAGCAGATGCCACCGAGAATTTTAGTGGTGACTATCATCCAACGCAAGGTGTTCGAATAATCGAATTTGAAACCCAAAGTCTCAATGTGAACAATAAATTTGTAAAAGCAGATGTTGAACTGTGGGATTGCAGTGGAGATCATAAGTATGTGCATTTTAAATATTTACCAAGCGTTACCATACAATGTAAACCCAATTGTAAAGTTTACAAATGCTAAACTTAATATACTGTAGGCCCCATTTCAGAATCGAGTAAAGCATGTAGGCGGGTAAGCCTACTTAACAATGTAATCAACATTAATTTCTTACTGAAATTCATGAATTCAGCTTAGTCACTTGAGGTAAAATTGAACTGGAGTCAGGTGTGGGTTCAAGTCCCGCATAATGCATAGATTTTTAAAATATCATTTACAGTGAAATCTCTATGCATCGTTCCCGGATCCATCGTTTTCCTGCTTGCATCATTCATTTTTTCTCGCCCCACTTCCATATAATCGACGTTACATTTTCCTGGATGGATGGTTTTATTTTCCTGGTTCCTTGAAAAACGATGGATAGAGGTTTCACTGTATTATCATTTGATTCATTTTCTCAAGGCAAACAATTTTCATCATTCAAAAAGGAAAATGGCAATTTTTTCAAGCTTTTGCTCTACTTCTAACAAATGTATAGTAGGCCTATTTGTATTCAATGAAGAAAGAGGCGTGACCCAACTGTGCGCTACTGGTGTGGGATAGGGGGAACGATCGCTCCAAACCAAATTCTTTCATGGAGACATGGATCCATGAAAGAAGTTTGTTACCTCCAAAGAAGGTATATACTGAGTAGGCCTACCAGTATTTCATTCATGCCAAACACAATGAAACCTCCAAGGGCAGATCCAGGTCATCTTCATGGCGGGGGGGGGGGGGTGATTCCAGTTTGGAAAATAAAATGCCGTATATGAGAACAGTTGTGCAACGGCCTGTTATCGCGAAGCTGGCCCCCCGCAGGGGGGCAAGAGTGGAAGGGCACCTTCTGGCCCGCAGGTCATTTTTTGAAATTACACCTATTTCTCAATACGGTTTAGCTTGTTTCCGACAAGGTTTAGATGCCGAAATCATTTTACTTGTTAAATAAAAAATGGTGCCAAAAGCAATATTTGTAGCTCCAGGGTCGTTTCGTGTCATTTTAGCGCCACGGGCCAGCACTCAATTATACGCCCCCAAAACTGAGTGTCCCTGCAAGGAGGGTCTCTGAAGGGCAAGATGTATTGAGGGTTGTGTTTTCCTGTTGGAGATGGTGTCCACGTCCTATCCCTCCCATGTTGAAAATATGTTCCAATTCAATTCCAATATGGTCACGTTTAAAGTACTGTTGATCGTGCGTAGATAAGTGGTGATAGAAGGAACTAACGTGACGTTCATGGCCGAATCGCTGTCGTAAAGTTTGCCAGCCTATCAGCCGTTTCTACAAAAACACCAGATGGAGCAGCGATTCAAATTACACAAAAAAGTCCTCACGGTTTGGTACGTGTTTTCAAGATAAGTGAAGGCACCATCTCCCGGCCGCAAACAAACGCAACCCTCTTACTGCAGGGCATGACATTTTTGAAAATTTCCCCTTTTCAATACGATTCCATGAGTTTGAGGAACTACACGAAATTTCTGGAATACAGTACATGGATTCTTTACTGTGAAAACAAGACTAATTCTGCTTAAATGATTGTTCCAGGCAAATAAAATGTATTCAATTAATCCTGAATCCACCATTCAATAACAATGATATTTGAATGAGAACATTTACTCCATCCAGTGATGTGAATAGAATGAAATTTAATTTATAGAATGGGCCTACAATTACTGATAGAAAATCACCAATGGGTGTCGATATCACCCCGTAAATTTGACCACTGGGGAGCTGCCCTCTTCGCCACCCCTAGAAACGACAGTCGTCGTTATTATCATCGTTATTTAAAAAAAATCGTAATATATCATTCACAACCTGAAAAAAGCACGGTAGTTTGTTTATTGATTCTTGCTAGCTAAAGTAGCTACATTTGACATTTCGAAACAGTAGGTCTACCGTACTACAATTCATTATGAAATTCAAATATGAAATCGTAGCATACATAGCCTTATATACGTCATCTCTCTTCCTATTTTCCTTCTTCCTGTCCCCTTTTTTCGTCGCTACTAATTCATGGGAGGGGGGGGGGGGGGGGTCGCCTCTATCGCCCCCCCTGTTTCCGCCACTGAAAACCTTGATTTATCATCTCGGATCCATCGTTTTCCGACTCCTATAATTCATTTTAGCTCACCAAAAGTCCATAACCAATGTTACATTTTCTGGAATAAATAATTCTTGTTGGTCCAGTGAAAAATGATGAGATTTCACTGTGTAAAATGAGAAGTTACAACTGTTGTCGTGCTAGCACATATATTTTGTCGAATGAAGTGCGTGAGTGTTCAACCATTTGTCTGCACAACAGGTTTGAATCATGTTGGCCAGCAATGCAGCATGGGACACATTGTATTTTATTCGTTTATAATCCTTCAAATACGGAACACGGACGAGAACTGGAACAGCTGTACAACTACTTTGTGACGCAAACACGAACAAGTCCTCGGAACTGCATGGTGTTTGCCCACGCAAAGCAAACTGCTGACAAAGATGCTAAGCACAAATTATGTACGTACGATATACGGTACACACTTTTGATGGTTTACAGAGTTTTATACACCCTATTGGAAAAATAAAATTTATAGCTCCACCAAAGCTAATAAAAAGCACATAAAGCTGCACCATAGATTCATAAATACAGGTTCAATTTAATGATATCATAATTGATATTGGGTTTTAACGACGCACTATAATGATGACTAAGATCTATTGGCGTTGGATGAATGATTAATGAGATGCTGGGATGATGAGATGAGACATTATGGGTATGGGAAGGAAACGGTCGTGGCCTATATTGTGGGAACCATCCTGGCATTAGCCTAGACTACAGAGGGAAACCACGAAATCCCCCTGTAAAGAAGGACGGTGGCGGGGATCGAACCGGGTCCGATATGTCCCTTCACCTCCCGGATCATATGAAGCAAGTGCGAATTAACCACTCGGCTACATGTGCCGGTATTTTTTGATATTATGTGGTCACTGGCAATGCAATAGATATTCATTCAAGTATCAAAAGAGCAACTTTTAATTCATACAATTAGCTAAAGTACCAATTATTTCTTAAACAGGTTGCTATAAATCTAGCAAATTATTACGGTTTCGGCCAAATTAGGCTACACCAAGCCTGTAATTAATTTTACTACATGTAGCCTATGCATATGTTCTACGTTATTTGATGGGTTGATCACACAATATCCATTGTATTCAATTTCTAGCAAACACTTTTCAACAAGTTCAAATTTGTGCCGCAAATGTTGAGGAAAACGATAGTAGACTTCGAGGCGACTTCAACAATTTCTTGATCTCAGTGTTGGGAGGTTTACGAGAGAAAAATGAACAAGAGGAACTGAATATCATAAACATGGAGCATGGGTATCAACATTGAAACATCAAGTCAGTATAATTGAAAACTATATTTTTGTAATGTTATTTACTACGTAAATCAATTAATGGTTTAATTATATAATCTAAATGATAACTTAATGTAGAGTTAATGAGCTGAGTATCTATTTTAGAAAACTAGGTATTTCAAGATACAATGTAGTATTGTAACAATAATTATATTATGTATTAGTCAACAAAGTGTACGTTCTATATATACATATAATATATATTATATATATAATCTATGGGTAATAAATTTCACATCCTTCAGAGCTGCAGTGGCTGTTTCGGGTATATGAAATAGAAGTACAGTAAACTTCATGTAGTGGCAATCTTACACACTTGAATCAATCACTCAATATATAGTATAGATTGATACATTAACAATCTATTGATATATAGATTGATTGGTCCAGCTCGAGTCAGAAGTAAAAGTCTCGTTTTACCTGGCCTAAACAGTCAACCTTGTAATAAATCATAGGATTCAACCATAGGATTCCACATCAAACAATAATTACAGTAGATCACTTACGGTTTCAACCTATTACCAACTCCATTAAAAGCACTCACAAATTTGAAATTTTCAAACACAATTGAAAACTGTACTTACTCAACAAGTGTTTATTCAATATTGAAAAACTTTTTTCAATAACGTTTAACGTTTTTACCTTTACTGTAGATATTTTGTTCTTATTCCATAATGTACAGTACTTTTAATGAAATCACTGATGAAATAGTTCTAGTTTGACCCCTTTTATAACAATGTAAATAGTATCATTGGATAGAGAAATGATTATATTATACATTCATACTTTTGGTTCAAGCCAAGATGCATTGAGGGTTGCGTTGGTTTGCCGGTTGAGATGGTGTCCTCACTTCCTATCTTTCCCATGCTAAAAATGAGTACCAATTTATTGGCCACATCTTAAGAACTAAAGATCGTGCTTAGTGTAGTAGTGATGAAAGGAATTAACTACTTTTGCATCACCTCAGCTAATAACAGCTGTCATCAAGTTTGTCAACCTGTCAGCTGTTTCTACAAAGCAACACTAGATAGAGCAGTGATTCTTGGTTCTGAGAAAAGAACTCAGGAAATGGAACGTGTTTTAGTTTCGAGTGAAGTCACCATCTCCCTCAATGCATCGTGGTTCAAGCCCTACACAATCTGATCTTGAATGCTGCTCACTCGCCAACAAGTGTAATAATACCAGGGTTATCATTTGATCGGAAAATTGCAAGTAGTCCCCAACATTTTTTTTTATTAAAATGAAATTTCAATGAAATCACATTGAAATATATCTAAATTTTCAATCAATATCGAAAACACCGAATAAAATACAATTGTGGTTAGGAAACAGGATAGTACCATAGGAGAGGTCCATGGCATGGGTTTCTCTTACAAGCAATACAAAATTCCTGGCACTGGCCTAATATTTCAGTTATTGACATACGGTAATTTTTAATCAGTATCGAGTTTGATGAACATTCCAATTTGGTATCAAATTGAAGTCCTAATATATCGAGTTGATTGAAAATATTTCAATCAAACGGCAACTCTGAATAATAAGCATAATCAAGACTTGTAGTAGTACCACTACAGTGTAATCTCGACACATCATTTATGGATCCATCGTTTTCTTGTTTCCATAATTCATTTTGCCAAACCCCCTATTTGCTATGCTGGCAGTTAATGAAATTGCCATACCTATTTCCTAAAGTTGTTTTAATGAGTTGATAAGGCAATCTATATTTCTGAGATAAATGAGATGTGAGAAAAATAAAAGCGAGTGAGAAAACGATTAGGCCTATCTCACTTAAAATGGCCGATTGGTAATGGTAAATCGGCCATTTTAAGTAAGATAATCGTTTTCTCACATCTCATTCATCTCAGGAATAGGGGTCCTGATCAATGATAAATTTCTGTGTTAAAATCCATAAATTTCTTTCATCCATAACTTTTGTATCACTGATAGCGTCTTGGATTTCATTGTTACTCCTCGAAATGAAAGTGTTGGGTAGGAACTTAACGTAAGGAACGCATTCCTTTTTCGGGAACTTTGATTGCGTTCCTATTATCAAGCAGCAACTTTCAACGGTAGGCCTACTGCATTCTTCTTTATCAGTAACTACAAACGAAATTTACGTTCTTTTCGAAGTTCCTTTTGAACAGATTGTACTTCAAGAATCCATAAGCAACATGGAAAAGATCACCTATTTATATGTAATCGATGAAAGATTTCGTCTTCGACCCTTTTGTCTCACACACTATTGATAGCTTAACCCCTATCCCTGCCGTCCATTCTGTATCTTATTATTTCCAGACGTATTTCTCTGTCTACTTCTTATCATCAGATCTTTTCGTATGTTGTTGCCTTAGTTTCATGGCACAACTCGAACAAGCGTCAAGTGTGAGGGGTTAAAAAAATGTCAAGTTGCGTACCCAGCTGATGCATTCCAAGAAAATTATCACTACCTGGTGACATCACCAGTGACCGTCAATGAGAATAAGATTATTTTCAAGATGCATACAGGAAGATTTATGTAAACACAGGAGTTCCATCCTACGTCAGTATTTCATCTCGACCATGATAGTCCTCGTGATGAAAAAAAAAACATCAGTGGTGTGTGTATTATCAATAATTATTCAATTGATTATGATAAATTACTGCTCAAACATGTGAGGGGGGGGGGGGGGAGAGGTACAGTGAAATATTTTGCTTTGTAATATTTTAAAAACCCATAAACATACTACTACAAATTCAAAACAAGAAACTCCCGAGTGGGTAACTGAAAATCAATTTTTTGGGGTACTTCCGAGTTCTTTTTTTTCTGAGGAACTGTAACGGTAACTAGTTACTTTTTGGAACTAGTTCTTTTATTTGAGGAACTTACCCAAACACTGATGAATTAGATAGGCCTACTACAGCTATGAATTACTGCTGTTTATTCAGGTATATTTGTAAATGTATAAACTAGGCCTTTGACATTCTGAATTGCTGGTGTAGCAGGCTATCCTTATCATACATATAGGCCTATGCCTACATTGTTCTCAGCATTCAGACCAACTTCTATACTTCTTTCAAAATCTACATATACCGGTAGGCTATATTCCTCACTGCCTTGACACTTTTTTCATATTTTTTCCTGCAAAGACAGCAAATTCAGCTCCTTTTGTTTTAAATCTATCCCCAGACCAACATTATTACCATCCTCCAATTATCAATCAAATTGCAATATATATTAATAATTCCTAAAATTTACAGTAATGGATTTACAGAGTACACCTGTACATACGCCGTTCACACAAATTTGGATTACGCACGCCTGTAATGTAAATTGAAAATTTACGCCTTACCTGCACAAACCCCAGACTAAACCCCTGAGGTATGTAAGAAAACAATGGGTCTGGGACCGTTGCATCAAGGTTTCACTATATCATAATTAGTAATTACAGTATCAGTACCCAAGTAAGATTGCCACAGTACAATCTTTACTAGCTGCCACGTTTCTCATGCAGCTATAGGAAGCACCATAATGATTGCATCAACCTAAATAAAATATTAACAGTCTTAGGTATACCTTCTCTCAACATCAACTCGAAAGGATAAGCAACAATAATGCTAAACTATCATGGCTGATCAACAAAATGAATGGAAGTATCATAATGTATAATACTTGTAGGCAGTAGTGTTGGGTTAAGAATATGATGCGAAATTCTAGTCCCAACTACTCTAATTGTTTTATAATAAAAGAAGTAGTGAAATTACTGATATAGACAGTACAAAGAGTAAACAATGTTTGTAGTAATATAGCAGGAACAAACACTAAAAGCATTCGTTAGTGGCTTACAACAACCGTCTAATTAAATATGAGGAGCTTGAAATAACAATTGGTCCAGTAATTATTATGAGTTAGGAATTAAAAATTGTAGGCTATAAACAGAAGGCCTAATCTACACAAAACGTTATTGATAAGGCAACAAACATTTTAAAATTATCTCTTGTAGGCTTAGTTTTAGTTGGTAATATGAATTGGGTGAAAAGGGAAAGAAGGAACAGCATCTTACCAAAGTGTATAAGTAGAAATACTCATTGTATTGTAAATGTATTGTATGTCATAGTGGAGAGTCCGTTGATAGGAAACAGAATATAAAATAAGTTAAATAACATGTGAGATTTTGATGTTTTGGCCATTGCCTTGGTCACTGACTCTACAGTGACCAAGGCAATAGCCGAAGCATCAGAGTATCGTGTGTGTTTTATCAACGGGCTCTCCACTAGTAGTATTTCTTCAGTACTTATACTATTAGTCTATTATACACCTCAGTAAGCTGCTGTTCTCTTTCCCTTTTTACATAATTCATATATCTAGCCTCAGGCTATTTTCCTATACACACCAAGTTAGTAATTACTAATTAGTCTAATTACATTGTTTAAGACTATTTCTGCAACGTTGGAAACTTTTTTTTTGCATTTACTCAATTCTACAGACCATTAAATTTCTGGAGATATTCTCTATAATATAAATGTCTCAAACTAAAAGCAGCACGTAGATTTAATAAAATATTTATGTTTTCTATCTATTTAAATACTATATAAATATAAACTCCATACAATTTTAAGGTATTAGATTCATTTAAATTCTAAAAGGCACTATCTATCGCTATAAATCTTTATTCATCATTCAAATCGATAATTTGGCACGATTTGAGCATCTTAATCCTAGCTTCCTACCTACCATCAAGGTTGAAATTTGGTAACTAGCTGTTTTGTGGCCTTTGCAATGTCATATGCACATGCACGCACTTGTTGTAGAAAGTAAGCTCTTTCAGCCACCTGTGCAGCATCGGCAGTACTTCGTTGTAGCCCAGCACATTCCGTTTGTAGTCGTCCAGTGTTGCCATTCAATTGGCGTAATGCCATTCGTGTGGGCTCGTCTAATGGGTTTTGTGGAAATATGGCAGCAAGTTCAGCTACTGCCACTCGAATTCTCTCCGCACACGGAACAAAAGCTTCATTATTATCTGGTTCCTGCATTGATGTCCAAAGCTCTTGGATCCGTTTGGTAACGTGATCAGTTCGTCGAACAACTTCTTCGGCCGAAGGCATGCCTGTCCTCGCTAAACTATCGGGACCCGAACACTGATACATGCTCTGTGTGGCAACAGGTCGAATCAAAGAGCTAGGACAATCGTACTCACTTGCCGAGTCTCTCCTCTGAACTTGCGTTTTGTCCTTGCTTGCAGCGGAAACGTATTGGTGGATGTTGCCGACTGGACGATGAAGTAGACCTTCTCTAGGCTCGTACATTGACGCTGGACGTTGTGATGACAAACGAAGAGATTTAACATCTTGCACGCGTTCGCTTTCGATTTCTTGGCCGTTAAGTACAGTTGGCGTAGAATTCGGGAGAGACAATCCGGCGAGCTGCATCGTGCTTCGAAGTTCTTTGTTCTCATGTGTTAGGTGCTGAATCTAAAATGGTGACAATAATAATTAGGCCTCACTCAGGATCACTAACAACAAACACAGGGTCAATCCCTATCAAGTTAACTCGAACAGACGACGTTTTCATGCGTGGAACAGATTTTGATGAAATGCTGTTGAAATGTTGAACGAAGGAAAATCCATTTGCTTGTCTAGTTTTGGAGCAAGTTACAGGTTTAGAAGTTACAAATTGTACTTTCTCACTGTTTTATATTTATTCAATTCATTCAAAATTAATGTATTTTATTATTCAGAATATTTTGTGAATTCTATGGTGAAACATGTGTAGAATATTGACAATGCACAGAATTGTAGGATGTAGCCTATAACAATAAAAACTATCCAGGTTTCTACTTTCTAGGGAGTATCTACAACTCTATAATATTTAATAAGTCAACTGGTGTTATTGTTACCTACATCAGTTACATTGAAATGTACTATCTGACTGATTGATTATTTCGGAGAAATGGTGAAAATAAGAACAAAAATACCAACAATTATTTAAAAATATGAAACAAAATGGATGGCACCTACAAGTGCAGCTGTTCATCTTTGAAGCACAGCGCGACTTTTGGACAGAGTTTACAAACAACTATAAATGACAAAAGGAATAATAACCGTTAATCGATCACTTAAATTGTTAGTGATACAATGTCTAATAATCAATGGGCTTAATAGTTAATAAGCGGTAGGCCTATTTCCAATATTAAATGTGACTCATTCAGATTTCTTCAAAAGGGCTAGAAAAATATGTGATTTTGGATTTATATTAAAATATATAAATAGGGGATTTTCCATTTACTAAACAATTTATTGCCAAAAGACTAGAACACTTGAACCGAAGACTAAAAATCTTACCGTCGAATGTAGATTACGAATTTCCATCGTCATTGCATTCATTTTTGTTTCTGAAAGCAATAGCTGCCGTTTCAGGTTTTCTTCCATCGAACACAAACCACCGTTGACTACGTGACTGTATGTATCAGTTTCATCCGAGAGACCGTTGGTCGATTTAAATGATACGGATTGTTCTGAAGCTATTGACGTCTCCTGAGACTTTTCTCTCATAATTTTATTTGCTGTTTTCTGAGCTAGAAGGGCTATTTGCTCAGTAGTGATGTAATCATCGTCGGACGCAACACTGTCGTACAAAGGCTCGTCATCGGAGATTTCAGATTTACGTTTAATTAGGCTGTTATGACTGAGGTTAGCTAATGGACCTTTCAGCAGCTTATTTTCTGAAAGAAGAGCATAGGGTAGGCCAAAAATTAACTCTCGAATCTTGAAATTAGCACAGAAGAAACTATACAACTCATCTCGATGAGCTTTCTTAATCCAATTCCTAAAAAGGTTTTTACTAAAATAATATGTCTATGAAGCAATTTTCATTAGAATCAATCAAATTTTCCATTTGGGTGTTGGACATGAGACAGTTAACCTGCAGAGGATGGTTTCTTACGTTTGATAACACTAGGACCATGATATTTTATAATAACAAAATAGATAAGAAGTATGGAGTAACAAATAGAAGATCCTACTCTTAGTAAGCTATAGTAGTATTTACTTAAATACAGTAGAAAGTGAATTAACAAACACTGAAGCACATCTTACCATGAGGCAAAATCAGTGACGAGGTTGTAGGAGATTGCCGACGTTTAGCGTCCGAAAGAATATCAATAATAAGCGTAGCAAACTCTCGTGCATTGAAACGTGCCAACTTCTGACGACCTTGATTACGAGTAGAGGAGAAGTCGGGGTTGACGGGGAGAAAGGGAACGGTGCATCGATCCAGGCCTAGAGGACTTGACGGCTGCTGCATCGACTGCCAAACTGCAAGTGAAACCAAATTTTCAATTTCTATGAATCTGCACTCTGCATACATTATATGGTAACTTTGTGCTTAGGTTCTGTGAACCATAGATTCACACCCATTTCAAGAGATAAAAAGGATGAAGTATCGAAAAACCCTACACTATTTAGTTGAGCAAAAGGATAACATTTTCTTATTTTCATTTCATATCAATTGGGTTTAACGACACACTGTACTGATGACTACTATTGATTGGTATATGAGACTAGCAGGTTGCGTTCGTCATATACGACGTGCCATGACTATGAAGTAAATGGTGTGCCTTCATCCTCCTCTCCCCCTAGGCACAATTGCACATCAGAAAAACCCAAGCCAAACCCTCCCCCGCTCGGAGGTTTCCCCTCCTCGTTTTCCCCTACCAGGCATTTCATATAGCGAACGTATGTACACACGCACGCAAGCACGCTACAAACATACAGATTCTCCCTCCCATGATTTTTTAGTAAATAAAGTAGAAAGATGGTGGGATGATGAGATGAAAGGTTATTTTATTATGTGATTTTGGATAGTGGGAAGGAGTTGGTTATAGCCTGTTGTTATGGAAACATTCCAGTATTGACCTGAATGACAGAGGGAAACCACGAAAAAACCCCGAGAGGATGGTTGACCATGGCAGGGTTCGAACCCCGATCTCCTGAATGACGGTTACTGTCGGAATATTACTCGGCCACTCGTCTCAGTCCATTTTCTTAATATGGTGTGTTTCATGAAATATTGAGAAGTAAAAACATGTATGATCATTCAAATAATTGTCAACTTGATCATAAATTATATTAAAACTTGACTCGACTAAAAAAAAAACTTCAATATGAATTAAATCAAAACTGGGCAAACACAGCATATGCCTAATGCGCTGTAAGATGAACGAAATATTTGTAAGAAGTCTACCTACTTGAAAACTCTACACACATTGACTTATATAAATAACTGATAAGAAGTCTACACATCTTGGTGTGAATTGTCAAGTCTACAAAGCTGTGAATCAACGTGCACATGATACTGAATAAAGAATAACACTCTATTTACGCTAGCTATTTTATGAAAATGTATTAATTGAATAATTATCTTCTTAAAAATGGCTAGTCTAATCCTAATGAACGTTTGTAATATTGTGTGTCATATTTTTATTTACGTTCAGTAAAAATTTGAATTGCTTGATGAGATTTTTCTCAAAATTTTTGCCTGGCTCAATTTTTCACATCGAAATTTAGAGATGGTGAAAACTGAACAGTTCGAGGGTGAATAAGTCTGCATGTCCAGAAAAAGTTTCATGTTGATCAGCCAAGCTGTGTGACCTCCGCAAAAACAAATGAACATATACAAAAAAACAACAACACAGAGCTCCATAAAAGTAGGATGGAAGTCTTTGATATTGCTCATCTAAATATATTATCAAGTCTAACCTACACACTTTGCCATGTACGAGTTATTAGAGAAGCCTGTGACATATGACGTTGATATTTACATTTCAAATAATTAGATACAATCAGAATTGCATATAGACTTTCAAACAATATACAAAATTGAATGTAGTACGTGCTGGTAATACTAAAATCCAACGATGATGCTCATGTCACATAATATATATAAAGTAGGCAATGTTCACTTTTTTACTAGTAAATCTATTAGTTAATCTACATACTTGATTCAGTCTCTCGCCTATCAACCTCATCATACACATCCATGGCTAGTTCTTCAAAGAGGTGGTTTGGCAACTGGAAAACAACAAAAAAACACGAAGTTATATGTATTGTGTAGTCAATCAAAAGGTTGGAATAAATATTCACAGTTCAAGCATGTCTAAGTGGAGTCAAACAATGCGTTGACCTATATCATTATATTATGCCCTAGGTTCGCTAATAAATGCTAAAAGAAGAATGTTTCGTACCATTTGTAGTTTCTTTTTCGCAGTCTTGGCAAGTTCAGTTAAATCTAAACTATCGGACATCTCAGGTACAATATAATGATGGCCACTTTGATGATCAGGCTTTCGCGAACACAGGTAATACGCTAGGCGATCGGTCAACTCGTAAACACATTCGCCAAGTCGGTCCGCCAGATCGCGATGACTTGCAGATTTTGCATAGTCGATAGGAGAGCTGCCTTGGTTGTCCAATGCTCCCGGATCACCGCCGTAGACGAATAATAGCTCAACTTGAGAAGCCTGGCCTGCCTTGGCTGCTACATGTAGAGGTGTTGTACCTTTCTCCTTAAAAATTACATCATGAAAGACAGGTTAATGTCTGAACTCTGCAATAGAACATCATCAAATACTATTCAGTTATACTGAATACTGAAAATACCGGTATTTTACAGACACATTTTAGTGGAACGACATGGACGGACAGGTATGTAAAAGTTGATCGTGACTGTCAATGTTTTCTTTCAGTGGGATTTGAAATGGTCGTATAAATTACAGACTACGCTGCAGAATGATCTAATATTCAAGATCAGAATTTCCAATATTATAAACTGCTATAGTAGGGCTGTGCAAGCAGAGCTTTACGAGTTTGAGCGAGTTTAAGCACAATTTTATTTTTGAGCAAGTTTGAATTTGAGCACTTTGGTTCGAGCAAACGAGCTCAAGCCCTCGTTAAACGAAAATGGAATGGACCCAGAAAAAGATTTTGATTTATAAAAATTCGGATTCACCAAATACGTCCTTATCCATGAAAATCATCACTCTTTCCAGTTAGAATCAAGGCAATTTCGTAATACGCACGAGAGAAAGCTATGCTACTGGGAGAAAATATGTGATAGAAACCGTTGTCAAGGGCCTTATTGATCGAGTGTACTTGCTAGCTCGGACAACGCGTGGTCGTCATATGGAGCGTTTCCATTGGCGCTCGACCATTCCGAATCTGCCTGACGAGTGTCCAGATGCGCGTTTCACGACACAGCGTGATGACGTTTTGATCTGTTCTTGATAGAGTGTGCATGTGTTCTGGAGAGGGGGGAGGAACTGAGGAAGAGACGCGTGTGCGTGCCAGCTAGTACTACGACTCAACAGTACTCACTTGCAGTCAGTCCAGTGATACTGACAGTGTGAGATGATGATGCGCAGTATAATAATTCTTCAAGTTCATAATCAAAATTAAAAAGAGAAAATGAAGAATCAAAACTTTTACCAGTAGGCCTACACAAGTTTCAAATACTGTAGGCCTATATTTAATACCAACCTGATGAATGATGAAAAGATGACAAGTTTATCCTTCCATTTTTGCTCGCTCCCTTGAAAGAATTCAAGACCTGAAAGTATTTCGAGACTCGAAATTTGAATCTGGGAAAAAATATTTTCGAGTCGAGTTTGAGTTTCGAACTTTACTCAAAATCGTTTGAAAATTTCGAGACTCGCACAGCCCCAGAGACCTACCTAACTCCAATCATGTCTAATTAGTAATTTTACATAGGCCCAAATCATGAAATTCTCTGACCACTATTTTTATTGATTAATCATTTGTTATTCAGGCTACTAGAACTAGAAGAGGAAGAAGACACTTAATTTCTAGTAAAATAATTGTAAATGGTAAGCTAATATAGATAGGTCTACTTAGTTAAATACACGTAATTGAGTATTTCGCAAACCTGGTGGAAGAAATTGGGATCAGCGCCTTGAGAAAGTAACCGCAGACTGGTTTCAAGGTTTGAAGTGCGTACACTAGCATGAAGCTGTTTACTCAGGTCATTTTTCAACAGCATCGTGTCATCTTTTCCAGGTCGAAACACAAATGTCAAGAGCTGGTGTTTAGCTCTTATGAAGTCTGCTTTTACCGGACTAAGGAGAAGGTGAAATCATACATATATAAATAGATGGTCGGCAAAGATTTCCTTTGTTTCGTTTTTGATTGCTCATTTTTTTGAATTATTTCATTAGAAAAATTCATCGATAATTGATTAAACCATTCCGTAGCTTTAGGTAGGCCCATTTTATTTGCCGAGCTCCTCAATGATCAGGTTTCATTTTTTCATCATGCTTTTGATGAATGCTGGCTTACGCATGAAAAATCACTAGGACCAGGCCTGTTTTCATGCTCATAGATGGGTGCACACTAGCAACGCTGCTATCCATTATGGCGTTCGTTTTAAAGGATTTTTGATGTCGGCGCACTCAAAAGTGAGTAAAAACATTGAAACACAATAAAATGGCGATGTTTGCAGGACTTCGATTTGTGAAATGTTACATCAAATGTCATCACATTACAGCAGTTTCGTTGGCATTTTTTTCAACTTGCGACGTATTCTCTAATCTGCATCTAGGGGCCTATTTACCAATTTTAGTAGGGCCTATAGGGTGTATATATATATATATATATATATATATATATATATATATATATATATATATATATATATATATATATATATATATATATATATATATATATATATATATATATATATATATTAGGGATGACATCGATTAATCGAGAATCGATTAAGAATCGATTCTGATGTAACGATTCTCAAATCAAAAAATCGATTTTTCAAAAAAAATTTTTTTTTTTTTTTTTTTGGTGCAGTGCTGTACTTCTTCACGTCGTAATAAGTGCTCATTTCGTTGACTTTATTATTTTGTATTGTTGAGATATTACTATCTGGACAAAAGCTATCCCTTCGGTTATGTCTGACAGCCGAACGTTGACGGATATACCCAAATGGTACAGTACAGTTCAAAGAAGTCTCTAGCAGCTATTTTTCACGTGAACGCCTTGGGAAGGTTGAAAAAAAAAGTTTCAAATTACACTACTTTTTTGAGAATAAACTTTTTTTTTCAATTTTTTTTTTCAATTTTTTTTCAAATTTTTTTTCTCTAAAATCGATTTTTAATCGATTCTGGAGCATAGAGAATCATCCCTAATGTCATCCCTAATATATATATATATATGGAAGTGCTTATTGCCGGCAAAAATGAAAAATTCAACCAGGTAACTTGGTAGTAAATATAGAAAATTCAACCAAGTTACTTGGTAATAAGGTCTGCCTATATATATATATATAGGCCTATGAGATAATCAGTATTGAATCATAATAACATATCCCAATGTTATAATACCAATACATTCAAAGTGTCAACAATTCGTAGTACTTTCATTTTTAGCCTTAATTAAATAGCCTCAATTTGGGAAACAATGATTTTGTATCAAGTTTCGATGTTATTGAAAAAAAAACTTTTACTTTCACTTTAATCTAACCACATTGACATCACATCATTTTTATTCATCTTTCTGCATAGAGGATGAGTCTAGAAGTTGTTACTCGTATCAAAAATTTAAATTCACTGGGGCAGATCATTTAGTAGGCCTACGTATCATATATAAAACACAATAGCCTATGCTTAAAATGTCGTACGGTAACACTGGTAGCAGTAGGCCTATTCTAAAGTTCGTGGGTCGTTAACGACCCAGTGGGGATGGCCTAAAATATGGGCTAAGAAAAGTAATGACACTGTTGTGCAGAACTAATTTTGACAGCTAACAAACAGTTCACGCATTCAGCAATTTTGACATGGGAAGGCACTATTACCTATTTTTCTATGTAGGCCTATGAGAGGAAATATAATTTCAACGGTCAGGTGAGAGTTCTCAACTAGAAAAAAAGGGTTACCATGTTACTATGAATCCTTTACACCTTCCTAATGATTCAATTGTGAAAAGCTTCACAGAAATGTCATTGAATCATCTTTATATAAATTCACGACTACTCACTTGCGGCAATTGTGGATCCAAGATCAAATTAAACACAAGTTAGGGCTAGCCATCAATGCTATATCGGTAACCTATTCTCAAAATATTATGATACATTGGCAAATAGTTACTGAATATGTAAATTTCATTTCTATTATTTAATTGCATCCATATTAAGCATAGGCACTTACTGTATTGGATCTCTTGGTTGCGGTTTTCTTCTCCCCGATTTAGAATTTGTAGGATCTAAAAGTGAATGCTCCCAAATACTGTTGACTCCATTAGTATTAAGCATGTGGACCATTTGCAATAGAGTGGGACTCCATGATCCTTTCCTTAGAGATTTGATTTGCGATATATGGCGACCAAGGCTTCGATGAATACTACAACATTCATCGCACAGCAAAATTCCTCTGTTGATTGATGCCCATGATGGATCTAATCAATTCCAAATCAAAAAGGTAATATTATTTACTGTAATACCTAGGCCTACGCCTAGCTATACCTAAGCATTGACCTGCCCTAGGATAAACAATAGTGGCAATAGGGCCAAGATGTTGTGACATGCACTTGTTGCTTGTACTGGCAAGATCTGAAATAGGCTAAGACTAGCCCTAGGCATAGTTACTTACCAACATCACCACAGTCTGCACAAATTTCACTGACACCGCGTAAGCCTATCTTCGGTCTTGAGATTGGATTTGCCATTTCAATCACTCAACTCCATAAATGTTGAACAAAATTAAAACTGCCCTACCTAGAGAACTTGACACTTACAATGATAGGTCTAGGCCTAGCAAGTTAACATTTGAGCCTCTAGGCCTAGCACAGATTGAAATTATGGGTCTATTATTATACCTTGATGTGCTGTGAACGTATCTTACATACATTAGAATAAAGAAAAGTTTAAATAATGAAAACAAAACTAATTGATAGTCAATTATAAGTGTATAAACTAACTAAAATTAAGTTTGAAGTTACACCCACAAGTAATTTATGACATTACGTGCTGATTAATATCCCCCACCCCTTTTCCATAGCCTTGTAAATGTTGAAACCAACGCCCTCTCGAGATTAGTGAGAGTCGAGTGCATGACGTCATTACCATGTGGGTGCCAAAAGCACGTGACAATTTTAAATAATACTTCGTGTCGTTGGTTTTCAATTTCGATTTAATTGTTCTATACATGTATTAGGCCCTACATTTGTAGAAGTAGGAAAAATTTAAATTCTCCATTGAGAATAGTTCTACATCTTTGCTACAACTAAAGGTCCACAACAGTAAACAGTATTATTGGCGAGATTTGCGACAGTATTGGGCCTACACCTTCAAGTTATTTCGTTACTATGAGACAGAAGTTACTTGAAAATTATATTCTCAAGTCGTAGTATCAATCTTTATTTCGGTGCATGTTTTTCTACGTCAGTATTCAGACTGTCTTACCGTATCTGCCTGTGAACTCATCGGCATGTGCGCTGCCTTGTCCAAAATTGTGGCTAGTCCTATACCGCCATTGATATCGCTGGAAGCTGCTCAATCAGGCCTGCTGTATGCCTAGGTAAGTGTGGCAATTCTGTTATAAGTTGTGCCCCCCTATTCATCTGATGTATAGGCATCAAGTATATAGGTTTAACCTCTATATGCCTAGGTTTACTGGTCCTAGCCTATGCCATAATTCATATGTTGTAAGGTACAGGCCCGGATTTACGCACAGGCTGGCAAGGCTGAAGCCTAGGGGCGCAAGAGCTCAGGGGGCGCTCGGGTTCTTCAGGGCTTCCATATTTTTTTTTTCAAATGGTATGAAATCGCATCAAAAATGCAACACCAAGTTATATCATGTAGTTAAAAATGAAACCAAAAGTATCACGAACTTATTTTCATTATTATTCCCATTCATATTCTCATTAACATTACAACAACATTGGCTAATATCTACTCATAACTTACATAACTTACAGAATATGATCTAAAAAAATGATATTTCAAAAAATTCCCTGCGGGGCTATTGGATTGACTAGAATATTGCTGAAATATGCCCTGGTATTTCTTTCTAGAACTTCACCCCGGGTAAGTCACACCCTGTCGTATAAATATTCCATTACTTAGAAAGTCATCAATGGTAATGTCGAGTAACGAGCGGAAATACGTTGTCGTGCCACGTGATTTTCACACTGACCGAAATATTTCCTTAATTAAATTTTATTCGTTTATTTTTTATTTTTTATTTTTCACACTAGTCTTACACACATTTTGAAAGTAAGTATAGGGGCGCTAAACTAGGTTCAGCCTAGGAGCGCTGGATTCTTAAGTCCGGGCCTGGTAAGGTAGTAGGGAACCATTGAGTTTACTAATGGTAGTATGGGCATGACATTACTTGCCTTGTCTTGGTAGTATTTTTTTCTATGATATGCTGACTAAATGTGGAAAAAAATGAGTAGGTCTTGAGACTTGGAGCACTCATTATATTTTATTTCATAATTTTACCTTATTCATTTCATTTAGTTACCACTTTAAATAGTAGGCCTAGTAGATATTTACAATTTATCAAATATGTATTGGTTTCAAATAATATTATGCAATAGACAATAACATTTTGGGGTTTATTCACTAATCTTGTCCGTAAAGGTCAACATATTACATTTTCTCGTTCTAAAATGTTGCCCAGTTTTAAAACCATACTTTTTCAAAAATGTAATACAATTTTTTTAGGCTGTTTGGTTTGTCAGGTTACAAATATAGGCCTAGAGGCGATCCAAAAAATGTGGAATAAGGAAGCCAAGATAGACTGATATATGCTAGGCTTGGAGCCTAGTTTTGTCATTTTGAACTTCTAAAATAGGCCTCACATTGCAATTATATGCATGAACATAATTAGGCCCTGGACATAAATATATATAGGCATCTATTTTTTCTTCTTTGGGTGCACCGACAGCGTGTTTATTTCACCATGGTAGGTCTACCTTTTTACAATTTTCAAGACAAATAATCATAAATAGGAAATTCAATAAAATTTTATCCAATAAATCAGTAGGCCTATAATTCAGGAATTTGAATAGTTTCGGATATACCGGAACCAAAGATAGTACAATCCTTGAAACTACCATGTAATACGAGATGAACTTATCCTAGCATATGGTGTGACTGATGACCTGACATCAAATAAGGGTTGAAATGTAGGATGTGTACGAACTTAGAAGATAGAGTCGTCTTTGTTCGAGTGATGGTTCACTAGACTCACAATACGTGCAGTCTCAATTCGACTGGGATGATCTAGTGTCTAGTAATTGACAACTGTGTAAGAGATAAACAAATTGTAAGTTTTTTATTTCAATAGGCTAGGCCTACTAAAGATGATCTTTTTTTAAATGTTCAATAATCAACAACTTTCTACCATATCCTACAAGTATTCATTGATTGAAATTAAAATTTGAAATAGTTTTACGGTATGGTACGCGTACTTCGATTGTCAGAATGAAAGATAATTTCACGTAGGGTGTACTACCGGTACAGGAAATGTTTGCCTTATGATTAACGTTGAATCATAGGCAAGGTATGGACAATGGAAGAGGAGGATGTCTATGAAGTTGGTACAGACTTTATAGTTTATGCAGATCAAGCCCATGAATCATTTGACCAGTTAATTTAAATATTAAAGATTCTTTATTAAGCAATTATCACATTTTATCTAATTAAATATACAAAACAAAATTGTGGGAAGGACCATGAGAGTTATTTAAAGCACACAGATGCGTTGTTAATGGTTCAGTTTGAATCTAAAAATAATATTATATTGGATATAGGATGTATAAAATTAGCTTACTCATAGTCTCATCCCACAATATGGCGCATTCACCATTATCAGTTTCACACACGCACATATACATGATACATACCTACGCATTTTCACTTTACATTTCATATTTATAACATATATTATATTTATAGTCGTAAAAAATTCACAAATCCTCCAATGGCTTATTTCTTTATGCTTGCATCAAATCATGCTGGCAATGTATATATAAGGGGGTGTAAAAATTGAATACGAAAAAGAAATGTGTGCAATTTTATCATTCGGTTAAATAAGTGTCTAAAAATTCTATAATGAAGGATTGAAGGAAGAGATTGAACTAAACTATTTAATGCTTTGGATAAAGATCACAGTGTTAAATTATTTACAAATAAGCCATCACCAATGCTATTGAATTAATCCCCTATCTTCAGTTTCAACTTGATCAAAGCCACCGGAGGAGATGGTTACTACTCAAAAATACTTTCAAAATCATTTTAGTCTTACTAAATATGATTTGGAAGGCATTATCATTCACAACATTTCTTTGATAAGAACAAATATTTCACTTCAAGAGGTACTAAATAATGTTTGACATAATCTGGCTATCAAACTCCATTTTACATTTCTATAGTGCTCCCCATAACATTTTTACTTCGTAGTAATCAGGAATAATTTTTATAAAATTATTGAAAATTCATTAACATTTAGTTTATGTCTAATAGTTGATCGTTAGGTAATCGGGGAGTTACGAAGATTTATATTGAATGAAATTCGTGTTCCGCTTTCAAAAGGCGGATGGCCACTTCATGTGGAATATCGCTACATGGTGTTCTAATTTATAAATGATTGGTTTGTCGTTAGGTAATGTTAGTTTCGATTTCTCTAGTAGTTCTAAATTAAGGGAAATTGTTAAACAATGATTTCCCTTCTATGATAAGTAGTCTGGAGATGGTTCCGCTACTGGTTCGGGTGTCGTAAACAACGGATTGGGGAACTCTGGCGGATGTGGTAGTGGTCCCGTTGTTCTCGGCTTACGCCGGTACGCCATGAGCCAACACGATACGGCTATGGCGACTGCGACAAGCGCTAAGAGCGCGGTGATTACAAGCGCGATTATGAAACCAATCATTGACACGCAGATGTCTTCCACTCGTTGGATGTCGGGAGCTGAAACAATAATTGTTTGATGTACAGGCTAGATGTTGAGGAGGAACTCGAGTGAGAATTTCCATTCTCTTCCCATTGAGAAGAAAAAAATTGATTTGGATGTGTATTCATTCATTCAAGTAATTCGTTTCGAAATATTGAAAAATATTATTAATTATACTTGGAATAAATTATTTAGTATCACTGTGCATCAAGCTGTCCGCCCTCAACACGTAATTTTGCGTATTCATCTAATTTTTTGGAGAGCATTTACTATAATAGGCCTACACTTTTTTTCTACAACCAAGAAATTGTTTTTTTTTTCTATGTCTTTAAAAATTGTTCAAATGTCTTTATTTTTTTGTGAGTGTTTATTGTTAGGCCTAGGCCTACTCTATAATGGATTGTACATATCACGTTTTTGATATCTTATCTAACAATGGAGATGAAAAATAAATCGGAGGATGCATTTTATGTAAAATGACATTTAAAAAAAATCACCTCTGGAATAAAATATTATCTGAAGAATAAATGAAATATAAAAAAATATGATCAGTCCTTCAGCAACATATTTGTGAAAAATAATTGAAAAAATATTGCATGAGTAACTCAAATTAAATTCGTAAATTCCTAATTTTACTGTCCATTGTTGACTTGAAAAATTTTGTACATATTGCATTTCAGCATGATAGTTGTCCATGTGCTAAATTTTGTCCTTTTTAGGCAGCTATGTTCCAAACTGTCACAGATGTTCATTTTGTGACATGATATTCCACATTTTGTTTCTTTGTTGTTGCTGCTTAATTAAAATATGATGAATAATAGTTATCATTATTATGATTATTATTATTACTACATCACCTTGTAGAGATTTCATCATTATTTAGGGCCTATTTAATTCTGTGTGTGAGATTTTTGATATTCTAAGTACAAAGCATGTTTAGCTACCTTCTGTTGGATCTATGAATCTCTCCTCGCGACGTTCGAATGTTAATATTGCGTTGGATTGAATTGTAATCTCTTCCCTCAGTTGTCCTTCGTTAGCAGTTTCAGAGACGGCGACTTCGGTGTCGTTTCGTGTGTCTACCTCACGTCGTCGACGGCCGTATGCGTTGGCGCCGCGACAATTGACCTGAAATCAATGTACAGATCGTTCTGACTGGAATTTTGGCTGTTATGCTTTCACGCCACCTACTCGGTTCAATTCTCAATTGTACCGGGATATAGGCCTATTCTTTTTTCTTTCTGTGACATCAACAATGCACCAGTGGCCCTTTTCATTTTTCATGTTGTTTTCATTTTACACAATTTAAAAAATGTAAAATGAGATCATTTATTCACTGTAGTGCATCTTTGGGTAGGTTCCACAATAAAAGTCTAAAACCTATGCTGTTTTAAAATTGAGTATGTATAATGAATATATTAAGAGAGATTAGTTTATCAAAGTATGAGTCAAATTCAACTCAATTCATTATAATCGGAGTTTCAGTCTTCTAATCGTGGTCTACTTTAAAACAAACAAGTTTGATATTTTAGTGCACACTGGTTTACATTAGTGGCCTTTGTGGGGATTTAAGATTTGTATTAGGCCTAGGGCATATTTAACGTTCAGAATATTTGAAGTATTGGATGAATAACATCTATGACAGTGAACAAGATTAGAACATACCGGTTGACATTTTCCGAAGCACACTCGTATGTTACACTGGAATCTGATGTTGTCGCTGCTCGGGAACTTGAAGGCGTTGAAACTTGCTAACAACGACTGTGTGTCGCCGTTGTAATCCCAGTCACCGAATATAGTCGAGTCCGTTGCACATCCGTCTTCGTCGGTAACAATATACTCGTTTTCAACGTTGTCTTCCATTGTCTTGGCTATGCAGCTGCGTGCAAAACCGCCGTAGATACTTGAAGGTTGAACCTAGTTTGCAAATATTACATGTCATTGTATTACTTATTGTGGTTGTAGTGTTTTGCATGTGCAGTGATTATATTACACATACTTTTTTCTTGAACTCTCATCAATTATACTTGTGTAGGCCTGTTATTCTGTGAAAACTAAAAACTTTTGTTCATCAGAAACTTCAATTTAGAATGCTTATAGTTTTGCTGAAGGAAGTTACACTATATTATTAGTTGGTAGGCCTACCATACTGTATTTGGTGAGCATTTAAATAATATAAAGTCATATTTTTTTCAACCATATCATAAAATTATCATGGTTCTACATTATTTGTGTTCTCTACAATTTTGTTTGCAGACTTTCATACTAAACAGTTCAAATCAGTGAACAATTTTGAAAATCACAATTACAGTAGGCCTACGTAGGCCTATTATTGAATTGATAGTCATGCCTCCCAAATGATTTCCGTAGGTCATGTAGTGTGTGGGCCCATTTAGTTTCTTGATATTTTTTATTTATTATTTATTATTATTAACTCTTGCAGTTGCACATAAATGTGCGGTGGCAAGTTCCCTATCAATCCTATCCTATCGCCTCCCTAACCTTCTGACGGAATAGCTTCAACCCTATTTCATCCTCCTCAAGTATACTTCTACTAAGCCCATTCCAATCCCTACCTGTCCTATTCAAGAAAGAGAACTTACCAACATCTAATCTAGCCCCCTTTATAACTACTGCTCTATCATGACTTCGCCTACCCCCATACCCTGACTCATTCCTTACAATCAACCTATTCAACTCTCCCCAGCCCCCTTCTCCTTCCTCAACTCTCCCCAGCCCCCTTCTCCTTCCTACCCAACAAAATTTGATCATTCAATATTACATGGTCTTAAGAGTCCTTTGATAAAATAAAAATAATGATGTGAACAGTATAGTTGAATAAATAAATACCGTGACTATTTCATGTCTAGTCGGTAAGGTTTGAAGACTTACCTCCACTTGCAGTTGTAGATTGTCACCTATCTCTGCCGAGTTGATCTCTTGGCCGGTCTGCGTGACGATCTTCATAATGCACGTTGGCGGTGGGCCCGTGTTGGCAATCGTGCCAGCGGTTGTCAACATGGACACATTGAAACCCAACGATACATTCTGTTCGCCAGTTTGATACACACAGCGTATGTGGTAAGCCTGTGCCTTGTACGTTACCAGTTTCGGATGTTTCTGGATAACCAGTACAAAGCTTGCTTGACCCTGAAGAAAGACATCAAGTTTGATATCAGTGAGGTGAAGATAATTTCACAAAGTATATATGTCATCTCTGGTTTTTCACAGTTTCCTTGGTGGAATTGGAATAGTTTCTTCAATGCTGCAGCCAATTTGTTATCACCCATGCATAGTACAAGTCAGAGTGAAGTGCTTCATAAAGACTTTACTTGCATAACTACCGTATACTAATTTACTTATTGCATTATTCCACATCAGGTCATTAGTAATCAGTTACTATTCATCATTCTTCCCAAAATAATATTAATATATGAGGCCACTAGCCCACTTGTAAATTGATTATCCAATTTATTGAATAATTTAGACTGAAATTCAATTTACCCTATTTTAGAAATCCTAACTGGAACACTAATTTATAAAGTTCTCCAATGTCTTCCATATAAAAACTACGGTCATTTTTTTTCAAGTTCTGCTGATTACTTCAGTTTTAGGATTTATATCTTTTGTTACCTATTGTTTTATAAACTCGTTCAACTTTATACGGTAGCCAACTAAATACTAGAGGGTCTGTAATAATTCCTGCACTGGGGACTACAAATACAATATAGAATAGCTGTTGGATACAATTCCTATCAAAAACTAATGGAGATGGTTGACCATACTCACATTGACATGGATAAGACCGCAGTTGCCAAAGTTGACCTTGAATATCTCGGTGCGCGAGTCGGAGTCCGAGGAAAGTGTTACAACGCGACGGCATTGCTCGTCTTTGCTGTGACCCTTGACGTAGAGAACACCGTTGAATCCGCGCTCTGCGATGTGGATCTCGACCTGAACACCATCGGACAGGCAACTCACGACCATCTCTGGTCGTGGGAAGTCTGTTCGGCCAAAGTTCGTGCCATCTAGAATGGGAAAGGAAATATTTTACTGTAATCAGGTGTCCGATAAGAAAAGTCGTACAATTCTACACATGGTTAGTTGTTATGCGACTCTTGATTAATGTAGAGTCCCAAAGTAATTGAAATACATTGGTGAAAAGGTACCGGTTCTCTCGATCACACACTTTTTCACCACATTCCAACACAACAGTCTGAGTGTTTCCAAGGCTGTGTGACGTTGGATGAGGCTGTTGTCCATCGGTCAAAGTGTGGATATAGAAAGGCTGGTATATTTGTAGTAGTGTATATTATATATATATATATATATATATATATATATATATATATATATATATATATATATATATATATATATATATATATATATATATATATATATATATATATATATATATATATATATATATATATATATATATATATATATATATATATATATATATATATATATATATATATATATATATATATATATATATATATATATATATATATATATATATATATATATATATATATATATATATATATATATATATATATATATATATATATATATATATATATATATATATATATATATATATATATATATATATATATATATATATATATATATATATATATATATATATATATATATATATATATATATATATATATATATATATATATATATATATATATATATATATATATATATATATATATATATATATATATATATATATATATATATATATATATATATATATATATATATATATATATATATATATATATATATATATATATATATATATATATATATATATATATATATATATATATATATATATATATATATATATATATATATATATATATATATATATATATATATATATATATATATATATATATATATATATATATATATATATATATATATATATATATATATATATATATATATATATATATATATATATATATATATATATATATATATATATATATATATATATGTTTTCCTCTATTGGAAAACTTATCTATCTTATCTAATCATTTGATTAACCAAACTTGATTATTCTGTCTCCTATTTTGAGTTTTGATTCCATTGTTTCATTGGGTTCAATCCACCTACCATTTTTACAGTCAAAAGCTACAAATTACAATAGATACTCACTGCAAAAGACGTCTGCGTCACCAGTGTACCCGTGGATACACTGACAGATAGCTTGATGATTGGTCGCGTTACATAAGGCGTTCACTCCGCACTTCTTGATTTCGCAAGGATCTTCACAAGTCTTCGTGTCCAAATTGCAGTAACGGTTTGTAGCGCAGTCGTCATCGCTCTTGCATTCTGGCGTTTCTTCTCGAAGGATACCTTTAGCAACAAATAATTTCCAGTAATTCAGACATGTATACTTATTTCGTCAACTGTAATATTATCTTCTCGTCAATTATCTTCAATCATTCAATTAGTCAATCATTATCTTCAATGTTTCATTTTTATTATATGTATTCCATTAGTGGGGGGTGGGCCTATTCCTATTTTTTTATACACGATATATATTTCATTTTATAAAAAAAAAATCAGTTCCTGTATTTGTCTTCTGCAATAATTATTTATCAATCATGCCTAAATTAGTTTGAACTTATAATTACATCTTCCGCGATGATCCAGTCTGTATCCGTGTTCGATCGGGCAAACACAATTGCCTCGTTCATCGATAATCATGCCTCGCTCGAGAGCGCAAACGCATCGACCTCGTTCGTCGATCTTGAGACCTAGTTCCTCGGGGCATTTCACGCAATCTTCGTTCTCGTTCAGGGCTGTGCCCGGCGGGCAGACACAGTTGCCAAGGTCGTCACGGATGTAGCCTTTACCGATTGGACAAGCTGGTACTGAAAGGTTGGTCGAGTATATTGTTAGATTGTTACATTTGGTTTCAACTTTCAAAAGTATTGCATAGTGCAGGTTGAATTGATTAGGTAGGCCCATATCAATCGGCCAGATTCAGGATAGCATTATCATCAAATTCCATCAGTCAAAATGATATTGATAGAAGTGTCAATTTAAAATTGGTCCTCATCGTGTAAAACTTGACGCATGGTCATCAATGTCCTTCGGCGCAAAATGACCTAGATAAACCCACAACCCCAACGTAAAACCCAAATTTATTTATTCATCAATGTCCTTATGCCCCAATTTAGTTATGAATGGGGCACAAGGGTGATCTCATCATCCCAAAGGTAATAAATGATTTATTGGAATGTGACTCGTTTATTAAATTGTACAAATAGTAAATAATTAGGTCAGAGGTAATAAATAATCTAAAAAATGCATATATATATATATATATATATATATATATATATATATATATATATATATATATATATATATATATATATATATATATATATATATATATATATATATATATATATATATGGTAATATAATTTCTACGGTTGTGCCACGTCTTGTAGATGACGGAGATCGACGTTTCGAAGGAATTTCATCCTTCATCTTCAGGTGTCTACAAGACGTGGCACAACCGTAGAAATTATATTACCATGTACCATCGGCCACGAGAATCTCTGTCAACACATATATATATATATATATATATATATATATATATATATATATATATATATATATATATATATATATATATATATATATATATATATATATATATATATATATATATATATAAAGGCCCTATTATAGGCTTATAAATATAAAGTGAAAATATTGTACCAGATACCAATACTTGTTGCAAGTATACTTATTCAAACAGGTATGTATAATGTAAATGATCCTGGCATGGGTTTGGAGGCAGCTTGTCATTTTCAAAGTGGGATTTGTACATAGTTTGGATAGATCTAGTCTTTAGGTCATAATTAAGCATTATTGTACATACTCTTGTTGCACTGAACTGCTGCGTTGCCATGGTAGCCGGGCAGACACTCGCATATCATCGTTCTGACGGGCACGGTGTCCAGTACTTGGCACATAGCGTTCACGCCGCACGGCGCAGTGGCGTTGCAAGGATTCACGCACTCGGCGTTGATGCACGCCGTCTTCGACGGGCATTCGGAGTCTCCGCGACACCCGATGTCCACTAGAAACAAAACATCGGCGGTTATGCTATTTTCTTTGTGTGTCTGTGGTGAGGGAGGGGGTGACACTGACAGCGAGGTTATTTTATTACCCTTTTTTTCGTGACAAATGATTAGAATACCTGGTATGTACAAAAAATTGAGTAATATTTTACCAACTGATTAATTGAATCAAGAAATTTGAATACTTTTTTGAATACATTTTGAGTTGACTGACAATAATTTATTAGTTGGAAATGTATTACAATAGATGAGAATGTTGTTCGTAGTGAGGATTCCAATTCATTTATTGCAAAGTGGTTTAATTTGTTCTGATATGAATAAATGAGCTTGAGCTAGAAGTGTGTGACTTATTCGCAAGTGGGTCAAAACTCAAAACCACTTTTTCTCTTCTCGCTAATTCATGTACGGTAAGGGAAACAAGGATTAACATACCGTAGGTTACTTATACTACATGAATGGGTAGAATTGGTTCAATATTTTTCATGTTTCATTATCACATTGAGCCGTTTGTTTGAAGTGAATATAGTACGTAATACTAATTCTTTGTATTGAAATAATTTGAGCTCAGAAATTCAAAGTTCACCCCTCCCCTCCTACAAAACATGTTTAATTCTTGGGAATGGGTGAGTTTTAAATGTGAGAGAAAAGGAATAGTTTTCCTTCAATAAATCATATATGAATTAATTTCTCTGAATAACATTTCATTCGGCCAATTCGCATTTTAGATTTTTTAGTACATACTGGTATGTTTAACTATCTCGTATAACTAGTCATCTAGTATGTATAGTGTGTATAGTGGATATAACATTTCATCTCTAGAGATTTGATTTGCCGATGAATACTATATTCAATTAGTCCCGATTGGTTTGCTATGTGACATTCGACAAGTGCACTAATCTAATTTAATACTGATCTAACCAGAAATTACATTCATAAGGAGAATTTACCATTCTGTATGTAAATGCGTTTCGTCCTTACCTTTCTCGCAGCCTTGCACAAGATCTCCGACATATCCTCGCGGACAGGTACAGTCAGCTCGGTGGTTGTACACTCGACATTCCGCTAGTTTGTCGCACGGGTTTCTTGCGTCACACGGGCTCACACACTTGGCGTTAATGCATGCCCTATCGCTCGGGCATTCGCTGTCTGTTCGGCAGCCTACTATCGTGCACGATACCTGTCACACACACAAGCAGAAAGAACTTCATGTTAAAATCATCCCAAATCATCCGATCGGCTCATTCCGAATATTTTTTGAATAACTTTCGATTATTCATTCGTTCAATAATATGGTAGGGTTCATGAATTGTCTTGACTGTTTTCAAAGGCCAATGAATTATGAACCAAATGAAATTTAAATTATTCATGGCCATTTTAGTGTTTTTTATGCTGCATTTTTACATGTTTTGTAGCTTAAAGTACAAAGATTGTAACTGCTTGGAAATGATTACTGCTGAAAACTGCTGGACTGCAAAATATGAAATGAAGAATCTACCGGTGTTGGTACTTCAGTGAATGATATAAGGTTTCTTACCTTTGGATTGCCGGAAAGTCCTGGCGGACACTCGCAGACAGCTCGATGGTTAGAGCCGTAACAGGTAGCGGCAGTTCCGCAGGAGCTTCTATCTGGTGAACATGCCGGTACACAGTTGCGGTTCACGCAAGAGTGTTGGCTAGAACAGTCGTCGTCGCTGCGGCATCCCACTGGAGTGAGAGAATAGTAATCTGTTAGTTCGAATTCTTCTGGTTTTGCTACCTCAACTCTGAGGATTTATGCGTAGCCTACTAGATCTACAAATATCTTACTGGAACTTTGAATATTTTTATGCAAGATGTTTTATTCCACTTAGACTATTGCGTTATAGAATAGTCAATTTAGACTCAGACTTATTGGTGTAGGCCATATTGTTTGTTTGTATTATAAGATTTCAAAGTTTATTAGTAGTAGTAGTAGTAGTATGTAGTATGTATTCCTTTAACACTCTTTCGAGGGAATCGGTACACAAATGACATATTTTAGAATATAACTTATAATTAGCATTACATGATTGAGTATGGCAGTGAGCCATCATATTTTATGAATTATCAATGGATTAGTGATTAGGCCTATAGAGTATCAAACAAATAATAAGTTACAAATTTAAATAAAATAATGATGAAGAGTATCATGATTGATGCTTACCTCTCACACACTCGATCTCTGGATTTCCATCGAATCCTTGGCGGCAGGTGCACACAGGTTTATGGTCTTTGATCCTACATTCAGCGTTGGGTCCACAATTACATGGGTTCTTGCAAATGTTGTTGATGCAAGCCTTCTCAGCTGGGCAATCAGGATCACTGACGCATTCCCCTATTTTCATTATTGGTGGCGTTGCCTTACAAGTACCGCTGCCGCTGCTGATATATCCACTTGGGCAGACACATATCATTGTACGAACGGGCACGGAGCCTACGACAACACATTCTGCAGGTCGTTGACATGGTTCTAAAACGGCGCACGGGTCACGACATTTATTATCCAAACAAGCGAGTCGATTTGGACAGTCCGGGTCTTCTTTACATTCTGGTCTCGGTTCTGGTCGACATCCGACGTACGGATTACCAACCATGCCCGGTGGACATCGGCAAAGTGCGAGATGGTTTTGCACTTGACATTCTGCACGCGGTCCGCAGTTGTTTCCGTAAACACATGGGTTGATACATTGAGAGTTGATGCAAGAACGATCATTCGGACAATCGTTATTGCTGCGACAACCGACGATGTAACAACGATCACGTGGGTTTCCACGGTAACCACTGAGACAACGGCATTCGGCACGATTTCCGAAGGTGTAACATTCCGCATTTGCGCCGCAAGGATCAGTCACGAGACAAGGATTAACGCAATTGCTGTTCACGCAAGCTTTTCCAGCCGAGCATTCTGAATCACTTCGACATCCAACTGTGTGACAGGCAATGTTCGGGTTGCCTTCGAAGCCTTCTTCGCACGAACAGATTGGTCGGTGGTTCTGTACAAAGCATTTGGCGTGGGAGCCACAATCACAAGGGTTGCGACACATTCGGTTGATACATGTCTCGTTGCTGTTGCAATTACTGTCAGATGTACAGCCAGGAGGCACAGGGATCACAACTGGAAAAAAAAATGTAAAACTCGTTGGGTGGGAGCTAAGAATGTCTCGCAGAATTCTCATTTTTTTCCTACATTCCGGCTGATAATTTTATTAACTGTTCACGGTAACGTAATTATAGCAGAAAGATCCACATTTGGATTATAAGTCAGAATGTTGAAAAAATTTCAACAAAAATTAGAAAAAAATATCAACCTTTTTTAAAAAATATGAGTAAATAAATAAATGTGGTTCAGGCCAGGCCCACAGCCAAGAATGTAAATAATTGAGACTTGAATTTATTTTAGGAAAATTCAATTTGTAAACACAGATGTAATGAAATTATTTTGGAACATCAGACTGTGACACATTACGTAGGTTTAGACAGTGTTAGATTGATTGTGCATATATTTACCTGGTCTGCATTCCCCATCTGTATTTGGCACCCATCCTTCGGGGCATGTGCATGTCATGGTTCGTACTGGTACTGTGTCCAATACTCGGCATTGAGCAGTCTGTGAGCATGGTGTAAGTTCTTTGCATGGATCAACACATTGGTTCTTGATACAAGCCAATTGACTCGGGCAATCCACGTCTATCACACATTCAGGTTCGTCTTCCTTCACTTGGGGTCGTTCGCAGTATGCTATCGGATTACCAATCGGTAGGTGTTCAGGGCAACGGCATCCGGCTGCGTGATTCTGTGCGAAACACATTGCGTTTGCAGCGCACGGTGGATTAGCCAAGCTCGAACAAGGATTCACACATCTGCTCTCCAAACACGTTCTATCGGACGGACAGTCACCGTCGACTCTGCATTCCACTCTCTCACATCGATCGAAGGGGTTTCCTTGGTATCCTGAGGGACATCGGCACGCGGCTTTGTGGGCATCTCCGTAACATTCTGCGTTGGCGGCACACGGCACTCCCAATATGCACGGGTTCAAACATTCCCCGTTGTAACATTGTTTGTCGTAGCTACATTCGTCATTGGACTGACATCCCACCTTAACGCAGCCTGTTTGTGGGTTACCGGAGTAACCAGGCTTACAGAAACATATCGGATAATGGTTGTTGACCTTGCATTCTGCATTGGGACCACAATTACATGGGCTGACACAGAGACGATTGACACAAGATTCTGCTCGAGTACATTCAGAGTTAGATTTACAGCCTACAGTGTTCTCGGATGGTGGCCTACATTCGATCTTTGGATCTCCAGTATAGCCTGTTGGACATCTGCATACCGGTTGGTGTTTCTCGACGTGACAGAACGCTCCTGCACTGCAAGGGTTTCCAACGAGGCAAGGGTTGACACATTGTTGATTGACGCAACCTCTTTCATTTGGACAGTCACTATCGATGGTACATTCTGGCGGCGGAGGAAGCATTGGGATTCTCGGCACGTTGGTACATTCGATGTGAGGATTACCAATATAGCCAGGCGGACATGAACACAAAGCTTGATGACTTTGTGACGTACATAAAGAATTAACGCCACACATGTCGATACGACAAGCTTCGGTACAGCTACCAGAGACGCACTTATCAGGATCGCCACATTCAGAGTCCATGCGGCATTGCGGTTGATCTTGAGCTATGATCTTGCATCGTCCGTCTTTTGTTGTTACTGTGTCTGGTGGACATTGACACATGACGGTACGTAGAGGTAGTGAGTCGAGAACGCGGCATTCTTGATCCGGAGAGCAAACCTCCGACAGAACGCAAGGGTTCTGGCATCGGGCGTTGATGCAAGCCAGTTGAGAGGGACAGTCAGAGTCGCTTGTACATTCAGGGCTTGGGGTCGGTCGTCTGGGTTCTACAATAAATAATCAATTGAGAAATTAATAAATCGGTGTACATTTTTTTTACCACCATCAATTTTGATTTGTGATGAAAAATTAAGTTCTCTTCCTCAAGGAGCAGAACTGATTTATGTCATAAATAATTACCATTGCATTCAACGTATGGGTTTCCGTCAGTGCCTGGTGGACAGATACACTTGGGTTGATGGTCCCGTCCGATACAAACAGCCGTGTCGGCGCATGTCTCGTCGTCGCATACGGGTCGGCATACTCGGTTTAGCCTATCACAAGCTTCGTGGTCAGCGCAGTCTTCGTTGTATTGACATACCACACCGATACACGATAGGAGTGGGTTGCCTTGAGTGCCTTCAAAACAAGTACCGTATTTAGATACATCAAATTTTCAACTTACTGTAATAGTATTGGTAAATGGCCAAGCTCTTACAATCGATTTTTTAAAAACTTTGTTTCTCCCTTTCTCACTTGTTCACTAACATCACTCTACGGCGACCTAGGAAGGCAGTAGCCGGAACGTCAAAAATCGTGTTTTTGTACATACTATTTGTATTCTATCCACAAGGAATGTTTTAAGTCGACTCATCAACTTTGGTGAGCCACTGTTCTTTCTTTCCCTCTAACCCAATTCTATATCTGGCCTCAGGTTAATTATCTAATACACACTCAGATTCTAAATGGCTTACTTCATTTTTTACTTCACTCAACATGTAACCATTTTTGTTTTTTAACAAAATGTTGGATTTTCAATATACGTATGCAAAAAATATCACAGATCTGAATTTTTAAAAATTAAGGTCTTGTTTCATTGACTAATTTTCAAGTAAACATGTAATGTCTGTCTCTCAACATAGCACCTGGGTTATATAATTATTGAGTGAACATACCTGCAGGACACACACACTGAGCTCGATGGTTCTGAGCAAGGCACTCGGCATTACGTCCACACTGAGACGGATTGGCTGTACACGGGTTGAGACAGTTGGAATTGATGCAGGCCTTGTCGTACACGCAGTCTGTGTCAACCTTGCATTCCGCTAGATAACAAAATAATGTGGTGAGATATAGCAACCAGCAGCTTACCAAAGTCGTACCCGCTAAAACTTCGGCATTGAGACTTGGTTTCTTTTCGTGAACATTTTCAAGTTGGCAGCCCTGTAGTGAGAATAATATGAATTTTAGCACATCTATTAAATCAGATTATCCATTTGGTTACCAAAGTGGTCTAGTTATATCCAATGAAGACGTTCTCACTGATTCACATCTCAAACCAGACCTTCTTGATGATTAAAGTCAGCTGATAATGCAACTGCAAGCAAATTGATAAATTTGTTTTGAGAAGCAAATGAGGGGAGGGACTAAGAGGCTCCTCTCATCTAGTTCAACAAGGAACATTGTTGAAATTAAAACAAAAATATTTCACTATTGTTTGTGTGATATCTAGAGCCAGTTGTATTGTTTCTTGTGGTTTGATACGTAATAATTTGACTTACGTTTGTAGCATTGTACTTGTGGGTTTCCTCCCCAACCATCAGGGCAACTACACACAGGTCTGTGCTCTCTCGTCATACATTCAGCTCCGGTGCCGCAAGGATTGGACACTGTGCAAGGATTTTCACAACGCAAGTTGGTACAAGACTTGTCGCGCGGACAGTCGGTATCGGATTTACACTCGGGTTGGTCCATTTGCACTGCGTGACAGTTGATGAAAGGATCGCCGATAAGACCGGCCGGGCATTTACACACGGCTCGGTGGTTGGTGGCTTGGCATTGGGCGTTGGATGCGCACGGGTTGGAAACTGTGCAAGGACTCACACACTGTCGGTTGAGACAAGTATCGGTGTCGGGACACTCGTCGTTGCTCTTGCAGCCAGGTTGTTCAGTTGCTGGAATACGTAAGCCAGACTCGTTAGAACAGTGACGTGGGATTCTTTGATTATCTTCTAATGTGAATTTATTTGTTTATCGTTACAAGTTTTGATTCAATTTGATGGAGCAAGTTCAGTGAATTGAGTGAATAGATTTACAAAGCAAATATTAGATATTTCACATAATATTGTACATACTGATATTGTGTACGTGTGTGAATTCATGATTTCAATATTTTTTTTAGATACTTGTGACTTGTGATGATTAATTAACTACTATCACTTGAGATATTATGAGGGTGGAAGTATTGTTATTTTACATCAATTTGATTTAAAATCATGTGACCAGGCCTACAATGATGACAATTGATGTTCAACTTCACAATTCTAATTGTAGTCATTCCTTGAATTGAAAATAAATTAAGTATTCAACATACTATCATTAGCTTGAGTGAATCTGGATAATATGGTACATCACAATTTATTTTCATTTTTTGGTGTGTAACATTCATTTTTAATAGCTGAGCTATCATTGAGTCGAAGCAAATATGTTACCAATCTAGTCATGACATATTCTTTGAAAGTGTTGCAATGCCTAGATATTAAGAAAGAAATTTGAAGAAGAAATATGAGAAGATATTTGTACAATTGCCCTTGATACCTAAGCATCTTTAACACTTCCAAGAACACTGCCAAACGGTTACAATTTGAACATCAAGTTGGGTATTGGGTATTGAAACAGACATGTAATATGTAATATTATGTACATAGATGTGTTGCTGAGATTGTTTCATATAGAATAGTTATAGTATTAGGAAAACACATTGGACAAGGAATTAATAGACTGACTTCTTGTTTTCTCGTGACCTGTAAAATAGTTTGACAATAATGTTAGTACACGTAAGTTCTTTTATATTCAATAGACTGTGAACATCATTTTATAGATATCCTGAGTTTGAACACTTATAAGAATACAGGGTATTATTTTGAGTCTAGTGTTACAATGTTTCAGTATTTGTTGTAGATTGTTGGACTTATTGATTGAGATAGCTCGACAAAAATGTTTAAAAAAAGTGTTCTTCCTCATGACAAACATTTTTAGAGAATATTCTTGTTCTAATGGCTGTCATTAGTTTCTGTGGTACTTGTTACCTTAGGCCTTCAAAGGGTGAATTGATATTATGTTGTTGATAACATTATCCAAAGGGGAGATAGTTACCTTGCTTGCACTCTACATCCGCATCTCCTACATAGCCTGGCAAACATAAACACGCCATCGTTCTGAGTGGCAAAGTATCCACAACCGAACACTGAGCGTTGGCACCGCAGGGCGTCGTCTCGATACAAGGGTTACGGCAAGAGCCACTGAAACATGCCAGTTTACTAGCGCAATCCGCGTCCATAGTACACTGTGGTCGTGGATCCTCTTGAGCTACAAACAGAACAGTAGTGTTTGGTTTAGCTTTCTTTAAATATCGAAAATACCAAAATATTGTTTTATTTTCTGGTTGATTCAAGCTGTGCAAGTGTCTTAAACTATGTTATATGCGATCGTCAGTTGCTCAAAGTGAAATATTTTTTCACTATTAATAATTGATATGAAAATAAAATAAATATATATAATATTGAATGCCTATGAAATGTGTTCTTAGTATAGTAATTGTCATACGCTCCAACTGAAGTATTTTTTCACTATTGATGACTGATATAAAAATGAAATACATGTATAATATTCAATTAGTTCTTACTTAGTATGCAGTAAATATAGTTTCAAGCTTGGGATCAAGAATTGATGTATTTACTTCATATTTGTGATTACGGTATGTAGATAAAATATTTGTTTGAGTAAAATTGAAAATGCATTCATATGAATTAACGTGATTCATATTTTCTGTTTTGGGGCCCATATATATTAATATATTATATTATTGTAAAATATTTATATATAATAATATATTTGATAAAGGTAAGGTATGGAAACTCACCGACGGAACAAGCAGTTTGCGGGTTGCCTACATAGCCAGGTGGACAACGGCACGATGGTCGGTGATTAGTGACAGTACACAAAGCTCCTGGTCCACAATTGCACGGATCTTCGCAACGGTCGTTCTTGCACGCCAAGTTATACGGACATTCGGTGTCCGTGGTGCACTCGGGCCTAGTGCACTGCACTTGTGGGTCGCCACGATAGTTATCCGGACAGTAGCATCGGGCACGGTGATTACTGTCTGCTCGGCAGTTAGCGTTCAAGCCACACTGCGTGTACGAACATGGGTCTTCGCAGCGGCGGTTCACGCATGCTTGGGTTGGCGGGCATTCCGTATCGGAGCGACAGCCAACTGAAAGTGGACAAGAGTTGATTATATAAAGTTTTGTTTCTGATACCAATACTCAGTCGAACTTATATTTTGGCATAATTATTAGTTACAGATGAGCCTATTTGATTAAGGCCTGGTATTACCAAGTCCAGTTAGCCTTTATCTGACAGTTCAAACTTGTTATCACCATGGTTGCCCATGCTATTTGTTTTCACCAACTGTCAGATAAATACTAACTGGCCGTGGTAATACTGGGCCTAAATGTTTCTTTTTTCCATGTCAATTTTATGTCTTGAGATAAGAACAATTTTTGAAAACCATTTTAGTATTATTATTTTATGTTATTATTTTATTATTTTTATTTTTTTTGTATTAAATATTTTCGTCACTGGCTCTTATCCATATTGTGTATTCCCACTTTAAATCCCACTGTGAATATTGCCTTACTGTAATACTTCATTTTCTTTGTCTGTTTTTATATAGGAGTATGTGTGTGCATTGTTCAATATCATTGTTGTAGGCCTATGACCCAAAAATCTATTGTTTTATAATTATAATTACAATTATTATTATAATATTATTATTAAAATTCGTATCCACCAATATCCTACTTTTTTTCCCAATATTCTACCTTTCTAATTCAATTAAGCGCAATGTAATTTTCTATATGCAAATATAGTATTTTCTTTCTTCGTTTTTATTATTCTCTGTATAATCCACAGATAAGCCTTGTGCTAGGCTTTGTGGAAAAAGTGAACCTAATGTTTTATGTAAATGAAGGATAAATAAATAAACAACTATCACTATTACTATTATTACTCTTGTAATAGTAATTATTATTATTCTTTATAATGAAAATAATCATAATCATCATTATTATCAGGGCCTAGGCTATATGCTAATTTATATTACTCTAATTTCATTTAGGTACCAGTACCAGTATACTTCTTTGTTGTTATCAATTTGTATTCTCTAGAGTCTTGTATTCACTTGTTATTGTTGAAAAACTGGCAGATGTATTTTCTATGCAGTAAATAAAGTATGCATTTGCTGTACTCACTGTCGTAGCACTGTGATTGTGCGTTGCCTGTAAATCCGTCCCTACACGTGCACACTGGCCGGTGCAGCTGAACGTGGCACTCTGCGTTCTGGCCGCACGTGTTGGGATTGACAACGCAAGGATTGCGGCAAGCCTCGTTGATGCAAGCCTTGTCGTTTGTACACTCGGAGTCCTGGGTACACTCAGGTTTAGGTACTGAAATTGCAAACCATAATTGTTCAGTTTTAATTCAACCATGCCATGCCTATATGACTATTTCAATTAAATAGTATTTCTTTTCTCTTGGGAAGGATGCACATGTTCATTGTAGACTTGCATGTTTGGAACCGGTAATAAAATTGTTATGTTATTGTACATGATAACATGAATATGCCGCCTTCCTCGGTAGCTCGGTCAGCTGAGGCACCGCTTCAGAAACTAAAGTCACGGTTGGGCGTGGGTTCGAATCCCGCATAAGGCATGGGTTTTTGTAAATGTCCTCAGTCCTCTCACTGATCATCACTACATACATTCATAATCACCAGCTCATTCGTACCCCCGTATAACCTAGCTGTTGGTGGGGTCGTTAAGCAAACAATAATCTTAATCATGAATATGCCGTAATGTACTGTATTTTAATTCATGGCATATTATTATTATTCACAATACAAAAGTTTAGTAAATCATTATGACATGAATTTCTCATAAGTCATAAGTGTAGGCCTAGGTAAAATTATCAAGTTTTTCCAATTGTATTTGATCATTGAGATTTCAACAAATTATTCGTATCATATAAACCACGTTCATTGAACACTCACGTTGTTGAACTGGCTGCACCCTACATTCGATTCTTGGCGAACCAGCATACCCTAATGGGCAGGAGCACACTGGGTTATGGTTGACAGTTTGACATATCGCGTTGACACCACATGCATCGACACAAGGGTCGCGACAACGCTGGCCGAAGCAAGCCTTATCACGAGAACAGTCTTGGTTGATGAGACACTCAGGATATTGGCAAACAGCAGCACCGTTCACTACTCGACATTGGCCGTTCAGGTTGCATGGTGATGGGTTGCATGGGTCCTTGGGGATCACTGAAATAGAAATAAATCGTCAATATCTACAATCGATAGTAGAACGAGAGTAACTGGCATTACAAGAAAGTCTCATTTGATTGGTTATGGTGATGAATGTTACTGCAACTCACGTGGCATCTCTTTGCATTCAACAAATGGATCTCCTGCTGTTGGCGGTGGGCAGCTGCACACAGGGCTGTGGTTGATGACCTGGCACCTCGCCCCGTAGCCGCAGACGCCGGGACACGGATCAACGCACTTAGTGTTGACGCATGCCTTATCGCGTGGACAGTCCGAGCTGATGACGCACTCGGGGCGACATCCACTTCCGCTCGGGTTGCCTTGGAATCCGGGCAGACACTCGCACAGGGCATTGAGTCCCGAAGCACGACATTGTGTATTCGTACCGCATGGTGATGGGTTGCAAGGGTCAACCACAACTGATGGTTCTGTTCAAACAATAGAGACCCAACTGTTAGATTAATACACGTTGAATAATCAAGGCTATTCAATACTATTTTCTCAATATAAAAACAGTTGAAAATGAGACAGTATAATACAGCCAGTTGATACGAGTTTCTACTTGACAATCTCGCAAGTCAGTATTTGCGAGTATCTGCTTTAATTTTTGGAACCTTTTAGCCATTTCTGATCATTGAGCTTGAAAATTATAATGTGAATATTATTTTTAGGCCTGCCATATTCAAATGAACTCAAAATCAAAATTACATTATCAGTAGTAGGCCTATACAGTGAATTGATTCAAGAATTTAAATCTTTAGAAGCTATATCGAGTGTAAAACTTGTTTAACTCGTTGTTTGTCATTGGTATTATTTACCTCGTAATGGTGTGAGCTGGCAAAGTCTGAACGCGTCTCCAGATGAGCCGTCAGGACAAGAGCAGATAGGTATATGATTGGACACGGTGCATATGGCTCCAACACCGCAAGTTCCTGGGCAAGGATCTTGACACTTATTTCTGATACAGGCTCTGTTCATTGGACAATCAGAGCTGACCAAACATTCGGGTCGGCATCCTTCGTTCGGGTTACCGTGGTATTCAGGCAGGCACTCGCATAGTGCAAATCCGTTGTCTACACGGCAGCGAGCGTTCGGGCCACACGGCGTAGGGACGCAAGGGTTTGGCGTAGCGGTCGGTGCGGGAGGGGCTATAGCTGAAAACATTGCATAAACAAATATAAGAATACTGTGCTCTATATATCAGACCCACCACCATTCAAACACTAAAAGTTGTATATACCCAAAACCTTATGTAACCTTCACCACCCAATGTCCTCTACCATATTGTGCTCAAATGATAATAAAATTCGAATGAAATTTCCTGAAAGTGAAATTACATCATTATTCATTAGTTATGGTGAATACAACATTATCAGTTATATATAATATATCCTCTCATGTAATTAGTACAATGTATAACAAGTGTTAATATGACAAAAATAAAATGTGTGGCCTAGCCAGTTAATTATTAGTTTTGTAAAATAGATACAATTCACAATGCAAATAATGTTGATAAAACTCAACAGTTATTTGCATCATTATTTCACCTTCTACACAGTGTTAATATACTTTCTGGTTCCACCATTGTACATAATGATATTTGTGTTACACATTGTTGAAAAGCAAACAATAAGACTGAATAATAATGCTAGTTTATTTGTATGTTTGCAGGATGGGGTACCAACTACAGATTCTCTCATCGAATCACCATCTACTGGACCGTATTATAATGGTAAGCCTTTGTTTTCCAGATTAATAAGCTTTTGTAATAATCTTGTCTTCAAACAATCACAATAATCTGTGATGGCTTTGGCTTGTCATGTTAAATTCAAATCCACTTCCACAATTGTCCCGTGATCTGTGTCCAGCACTTCATTTTGGTCTCACTCGTTCATGTTATTCACCTTCAAAAAGCAACATGTTTACTAAAATGCACATAATATGAAGCTCGTGTTAAACAAACTACTGAACTTAACGTTATAGATAAGCTTCGTTATTATAAAACCATTGCAGTCGAGTTTGTAACCACCATGTTATTATGTAACTACGGACTTATGACTGCATCGTTGCTTACATTGTATCAGAGAACAATAGGTGAACGGATCTCCATTATGACCCGTTTGGCAGACACAGTTGGGTATGTGTGACACCACACGACAATCCGCATTGGCGCCACACGATCCTGGACATGGATCTCGACATTTCTGGTTGATACATGCCAAAAGGCTAGGACATTCACTATTCGAGATACACTCGGGCCTGCAATTGGGCGGAGAGCCAATATAACCGGGGCGACAAGAGCAAGATGGGGCCGCACCTGCCGTCACTTGGCACAGGGCGTTGGGGCCGCACGGTGATGGTTGGCATGGGTCACGCGGTGTGGCCGGAAGAGGAATCGGGGCCGCCACTGTGAGAGAAATAGTGAAAGAATAGCATGAATAGAAACACAAGAGTAAGACATAGCAAAGTAAAGTCAGTATATAAAGAGAAGAGAAAGATTCTTACGTATAGGTGTACACCTGCTGAACGGGTCACCAGTAAGGTGTGGAGGGCAGTTACAGATGGGGTTGTGATTGATGACATGGCACTCAGCTCGGAATCCACAGGTACCAGGGCAAGGGTCAATACACTTTTGGTTGACACATGCATAGGTCTGTGCACACTCTGAGCTCACAACACACTCTGGGCGACAAGTGGGTGGGCTTCCTATATACCCTTGAATGCAAGAGCATACAGCTTGGCCATTTATTTCTCTGCATTGACTGTTCGGGCCACATGGAGATGGATTGCACGGTTGAGTTTTTACAGGCGCTACAGGAAGAAATAGTTTGATTAATTTAAATTAATTTTGTAAAAAATTGTCGATACAAAATAATTTCAAAATATTCTTTATTCTTACGTGGTACAGATCTACAAATAACAAATGGATCTCCTATGTATCCTTCTGGACAGCTGCACGATGGTATATGGTTTATCACAGTGCACAGAGCTCCCTGACCACATGTTCCTGGACAAGGGTCCACACATTTGTTCCTTATGCAAGCTCTGTCTCGTGAGCAGTCGTTATTTAGCACACACTCTGGGCGACACCCAGAATATGGGTCTCCATTATACTCAGGTATACATGTGCATACTCCATCGTTGCATAGAGCATTTGGTCCACATGGTGATGGATTGCACGGATCTGACGCAATCGGTTCTTGTGGTGGTGGTGGTTTGGGGTAGCAGCTAGAGAACGGATCTCCAGTGTACCCTTGTGGACAAGTGCATATCGGCGTGTGATTGATCACATTGCATTGAGCACCAGCACCACACGAACCCGGACAAGGGTCTCGGCACTTTTCTCTCATGCACGCCAAATTGCTCTGGCACTCTGAATTAATTACACACTCTGGTCGACAGTTCGGCGGACTTCCGATATAGTTAGCAATACAAGAGCACGAAGGCGACCCTCCAAGGTCACGGCACTGAGAATAAGGTCCACAAGGAGATGGTGCACATGGGTTGACATATACTTGAGGTGTTTGTACTGGAGCTGGTGCTGTAATCCAAATAATATATTAGCTACCGATCTACACAGCTATTCTTACATTATTCGATTTCTATATTATCAAAAACTTACGTGGTATGGGATAGCATCTACTAAAAGCGTCGCCTGTGTGACCGGCCATACAACTGCATATAGGACTGTGGTTGATAACTTCACATCTAGCGTTCAGTCCACAAGTTCCAGGACAGGGATCTACACATTTCTGGTTGATACATGCTCGGTTTTGTGCACATTCAGAGCTCACAACACACTCAGGTCTACAACCTGGTGGACTTCCAACATATGTTGGGAGACATGAGCATACTGCTTGGCCATTAATTTCTCTGCACTGGCTGTTTGCTCCGCACGGCGATGGCTGGCAGGGATTTCCTGGTTGCACAACAACAGGTTCTCGCTGTTCAATGTTGCAATATCTGAATGGATCTCCCGTGTATCCTTGGCGACAATTACATGATGGTAAGTGATTGATAACTTGGCAGTCGGCATTCTGACCACACGTTCCTGGACAAGGGTCTTGGCATTTGTTTCTGATACATGCTTTGTTCGAAGCACAATCGGTGTTCAATACACATTCTGGACGACACCCTTCGTAAGGATTTCCAATATAATCAGGAAGGCACGTGCAAGAGCCAGCACCATTTTGTTCCCTACAAACAGCATTAGCGCCACATGGTGTTGGGAAACAAGGAGTTGGTCTCTCAATTGGACGTGCTTCTGACACTGCAAGAAAAGAAATGCATATGTATCGACAATACAATCTTGATGAGGGTAAGAGGAGACTCAATTTCACTTGAATCAAAAACGTCTAGGAAAACGCAGCATATACGTTGTTAGATGAGCGATAAAGGCCTATTTATGATGTGAGAAATGTAATGGAACTATAGTGACACACCTTGATTTTAACACCATTCAGGCCCAACCTTTCTGTTCTACTTGTTGCTCATTTTTTAATCGCTCGCAGATTTATTTGGTCTCACCTTTGGTTCTCAATAGCTTTTTACCGAACAAGAAAAAGACTACATCATTATTATTCTCTACTAAACGACTTATCCTATTAATGAAACACTTTCGAATAATGTTTATCATTCTTCTGCTTGAATTCAGTAAAAAATTGAATTCATTCAAAGAAAATATTTTTTCAAATTCTCTGGCTTCATTTTCTTTCCTTTTTTTGAACATTTCGAAATGTTTTTCCCAATAGTGGTGCAACCGCTTGCGCCTCAGAACTATACAGTATCTAGTTAGTTGATTGCGCATGTGTGTTTGTGTGTGTGTGTGTGTGTGTGTGTGTGTGTGTGTGTGTGTGTGAGTGTATGGTTTGCCAAGTTTCAACAAAATTTGTGCTTTCATTTGACATGTGGAGCGTAAACAGACCCCAAAACAGTTATATATTCATTTTTTAGTAGGTACGGTACATTGAGTCTTCGCTTCACTCGTCCAACAATTTTTGTTGTGCTTTGTTCGCGTTCCAGAGGTCACACATAAATGAAACTTGTTATTGAATACATAGCATTTTTTTTCTCATGAGAATAACCAAGAGAGAAATTTTCATGATAGAGTACGTATCGAAAGTATTCATTTTTGTCTGATTCAAATATAATAATACACATTACACATCATTTCAAAGTTCATCATGATTTGTATAGGTCGCTTTGACTAAAAAAAATTGAATATTGGCATGTATTTTTCTGATCAATCGAACATCAAAATGTCCAACAGATACACTCAATTAGAGCTACATAACGATTAAAATCGGTACAACCAATTAGAGCTGCATAAAGGAAGACATGAGTGGCTAGTGTAAGTGGTTAGTGATGTGTAACCTTCGATAACATTTTATACAAATATATTGCTAATCTTACAACGTATCTGCTTTGCTGGCGTATAATAAGAGAGTTGTGTTGAACTACAGTTCTATAATGAACACATTATACAGTTTCTATAACTAAAATTACTAGATGATGCCAACTTACACTGTGGTGCTACACAAAGTCTGAACGGATCGCCAGAAAAACCAGTCAAACATGTGCATTGTGGAGTGTGACTAACTACTCGGCATTGTGCATTTGATCCACATGTCCCTGGGCAAGGATCCGAGCACTTTTGGTTGATGCATGCCAGATGGCTGGAACATTCACTGTTGCTTACACACTCTGGGCGACAATTGGGTGGCGCGCCAATATAGGTTGGTAGACATGAACAAGATGGTGTGTCCCCTCTCACTTGACATTGAGCATTAGGCCCGCACGGGCTCGGCTGGCATGGGTTGATGGGAGCGGATTGTATTGGGGCCTCTATGATAGGCTGACACCTCACGAATGGATCTCCAGTGTATCTAGCTGGACAACTACAGATCGGGTTGTGGTTGACAACTTCGCAACGAGCTCCCACGCCACACGTGCCGGGGCAAGGGTTTCTACACTTTTGATTGCTGCAGGCTTCATTCTGGCCGCAATCAGAGTTGACAACGCACTCTGGTCGACATGTAGGTGGACTTCCAATAAAGCCTTGAACGCATGAGCATACTGCCTGTTCATTTATCTCTCTGCATTGACTGTTCGGGCCGCATGGACTAGGGTTGCATGGTTGAGTCTTTGCTGGTGCTGAAGAAAAACAAATAATACTTATTAATCTCTATCACCACTTATCACCTCTGTATCTACTTCTAAACGTTGAAGAGAGTAATTCAAATGGAGTTGAATGTCACCATCTAACTTACGTGGTAGTGCTGTACAGGATATAAATGGATTGCCTGATGAACCAGTAGGACAACTACACATTGGTATGTGGTTATGTACGTCGCAACGTGCAGCTTGACCACATGTACCAGGGCATGGATCGGCACACTTATTTCGTATACATGCTTTTTCCCTCGAACAGTCTTCATTTAAAATGCATTCTGGTCTACATCCAGCATAGGGATCGCCGTGATATTCAGGAATGCAAGTACAAATGCCATCTCTACACAGCGCGTTTGGTCCACATGGTGATGGGTTGCATGGATTGATTGGTTCATCAATTGCTAAAAAAAAAAAAATGAAATCAATTCATAAAATTGATGTCTGGCTTATATTAAATTACGTTAATAGTGAATCAATGCTTACGTGGCGGTGGTTTGGGATAACAGCTTGAGAATGGATCTCCTGTATACCCGTCAGGACATGTACATATTGGTGTATGATTAATAACATGACATATAGCACCAGATCCGCACGATCCCGGACAAGGATCTCTGCATTTTTCTCTAATGCATGCTAAATTGCTTCGGCATTCCGAGTTTATAACACATTCCGGTCGACAGTTCGGTGGTGAACCGATATAATGGGCCAAGCAAGAACATGACGGTGTGGCACCAATGGCCTGACATGAGGCATAAGGACCGCATGGCGACGGTACACACGGATTCACTGGTAAGACCGGTAGTTGTGGAGGTGCTGTAGAAAAGAAAGAAAATAATCAAGATCATAAAATCATGAAGATGATTTAAATTCTTGTTGAAATGTGAAAGAATTTAGTCATATTACAAAAAAGAATATTTGTTAGTCTTACGTGGAATTGAGTAACATCTGGTGAACGCGTCACCTGTATGACCAGCCATACAACTGCATATAGGACTGTGGTTGATGACTTCACATCTAGCGTTTAGTCCGCAAGTACCAGGACAGGGATCTACACATTTCTGGTTGATACATGCTCGGTTTTGTGCACATTCAGAGCTCACAACACACTCAGGTCTACAACCTGGTGGACTTCCAACATATGTTGGGAGACATGAGCATACTGCTTGGCCATTAATTTCTCTGCATTGGCTGTTTGCTCCGCACGGCGATGGCTGGCAGGGATTTCCTGGTTGCACAACAACAGGTTCTCGCTGTTCAATGTTGCAATATCTGAATGGATCTCCCGTGTATCCTTGGCGACAATTACATGATGGTAAGTGATTGATAACTTGGCAGTCGGCATTCTGACCACACGTTCCTGGACAAGGGTCTTGGCATTTGTTTCTGATACATGCTTTGTTCGAAGCACAATCGGTGTTCAATACACATTCTGGTCGACACCCATCATAAGGGTTACCTATGTAATCCTGAAGACACGAGCACGAACCTGCACCATTTTGTTCCCTACAAACTGCATTTGCTCCACAAGGAGATGGTAGACAAGGAGTTGGTCGTTCTTGAGAGACGGGCTGTGCTTGTTGAAGTATACATTGGACAAAAGGGTCACCAATGAAACCCACAATGCAGATACACATAGGTGCGTGACTGACAACTCGGCATTCTGTGTTGGCACCACATGATCCTGGACAAGGATCGGCACATTTTTGGTTTATGCATGCAAGATGATTCGAGCATTCACTGTTGCTTACGCACTCTGGGCGACAATTTGGTGGTGCTCCAATGAATTGTGGTAGGCATGAGCAAGATGGTGAGTCGCCTCTTACTTGACACTGAGCATTAGGTCCGCACGGACTCGGTTGGCATGGGTTGATGGGATCAGATTGTATTGGTGCCTCTATGATTGGCTGACACCTCACGAATGGATCTCCAGTGTATCTAGCTGGGCAACTACAGATTGGGTTGTGGTTAACAACTTCGCAACGAGCTCCCACGCCACACGTGCCAGGGCAAGGGTTCCTACACTTTTGATTGCTGCAGGCTTCATTCTGGCCGCAGTCAGAGTTGACAACGCACTCTGGTCGACACCTGGGTGGCGTACCCAAGTATCCTGGGACGCAAGAGCATACAGCTTGGTCATTGATCTCTCGACACTGACTGTTGGGACCACATGGTGACGGCTGGCATGGCTGAGTTACCACTGGAGCCTGCATTGGTCTGCATTGCACAAACGGATTGCCAGAATTTCCTGGTGGGCAGCTGCACATTGGAATGTGATTGACGACATCACATGTCGCTCCTTGGCCACATGTTCCGGGACAAGGATCGGCACATTTGTTTCGAATGCAAGCCTTGTCTCTGGGACAGTCGTTGCTTATAACACATTCTGGTCTACATCCTGAGTACGGATCTCCATGGTATTCCGGTAAACAAGTACACGCTCCATCACGGCATTGAGCATTGGGTCCACATGGTGATGGATTGCACGGATCTGACGCTATGGGTTCTTGTGGTGGTGGTGGTTTGGGGTAGCAGCTAGAGAACGGATCTCCAGTGTACCCTTGTGGGCATGTACATACTGGTGTATGATTGATGACATCACATCGAGCGCCAGCACCACACGATCCTGGGCAAGGGTCTCGGCATTTCTCTCTCATGCATGCTAAATTGCTTGAGCATTCAGGGTTAATTGTACATTCCGGTCTGCAATTTGGTGGAGCCCCAGTATAGGTAGATAAGCAAGAACAAGATGGACTTCCTCCTATATCTCGGCATTGTGAATATGGTCCACATGGAGATGGTACACAAGGATCAACATATACCGGTATTTGTTGAGTAGTTGGTGGCGGCGGTATGGGATAACAATGTGAAAATGGATCACCAGTATATCTTTCTCGGCAGCTACATATGGGACTATGATTAATAACCTGGCATCGGGTTTCCGTGCCACATCTTCCTATACATGGGTCAACACATTTTTGGTTGACGCAAGCCTGCGATTGAGAGCATTCAGAGCTCACAACACATTCAGGTCTACAACCTGGAGGACTTCCTGTGTATGTAGGCAAACATGAGCATACTGCTTGGCCATTTACTTCACGACATTGACTGTTCGGTCCACAAGGCGAGGGTTGGCAAGGATTACCGGGTTCAGCTAAAACTGGTTCTCGTTGTTCAACATTGCAATACCTGAACGGATCACCTGTGTAACCAGGGCGACAGTTACACGATGGTAAATGATTTATAACTTGACAGTCAGCATTCTGCCCGCAAGTTCCTGGACACGGATCTTGACATTTGTTTCTGATACATGCTTTGTTTGAAGGGCAGTCAGTATTTAATACGCATTCTGGACGACATCCTTCGTAGGGATTCCCTATATAGTCTGGGAGACATGTGCAAGACCCAGCTCCGTTTTGTTCTCTGCAGACAGCATTTGATCCACAAGGCGAAGGAATGCAAGGTGTTGGACGCTCATGAGACACTGGTTCTGCTTGTTGCAAGGTACATTGCGTGAAAGGATCTCCAATGTATTCTACAATGCAAACACACATTGGTGTATGACTGACAACTCGGCATTCAGCGTTGGCACCACATGTTCCTGGACAAGGATCGGCACATTTTTGGTTGATGCATGCCAAATTGCTGGAACACTCACTGTTGCTCACGCACTCTGGGCGACAATTGGGTGGTGCGCCTATGAACTGTGGAAGGCATGAACAAGATGGCGAGTCGCCTCTCACTTGACACTGAGCATTGGGCCCGCACGGGCTCGGCTGGCATGGATTGATGGGAGCGGATTGTATTGGGGTCTCAATGATTGGCTGACACCTTATGAACGGATCTCCAGTGTACCTAGCTGGGCAACTGCAGATTGGATTGTGATTGACTACTTGGCAACGAGCGCCAACACCACAAGTGCCTGGGCAAGGGTTCCTACACTTTTGGTTACTACAAGCTTCATTTTGACCGCAGTCTGAGTTGACAACGCACTCTGGTCGACACCTGGGTGGAGTGCCCAAATAGCCTGGAACGCAAGAGCATACAGCTTGGTCATTGATCTCTCGGCACTGACTGTTGGGACCACATGGTGACGGCTGGCATGGCTGAGTCACCACTGGAGCCTGCATTGGTCTGCATTGCACAAACGGATTGCCAGAATTTCCTGGTGGACAGCTGCACATCGGAATGTGATTGACGACATCACATGTCGCTCCTTGGCCACATGTTCCGGGACAAGGATCGGCACATTTGTTTCGAATGCAAGCCTTGTCTCTGGGACAGTCGTTGCTTATAACACATTCTGGCCTACATCCTGAGTACGGATCTCCATGGTATTCCGGTAAACAAGTACACGCTCCATCACGGCATTGAGCATTGGGTCCACATGGTGATGGATTGCACGGATCTGACGCTATGGGTTCTTGTGGTGGTGGCGGTTTGGGGTAGCAGCTAGAGAACGGATCTCCAGTGTACCCTTGTGGACAAGTGCATATCGGCGTGTGATTGATGACGTTGCATTGAGCGCCAGCACCACATGAACCCGGACAAGGGTCTCGGCACTTTTCTCTCATGCATGCAAGGCTGCTCGAGCATTCGGCATTAATGCTGCATTCTGGGCGACAATTTGGAGGACTTCCCATATAATTTTGAAGACAGGAACATGATGGCGTTCCTCCTATATCTCTGCATTCTGAATTTGGTCCGCATGGTGATGGAACACAAGGGTTCACGTATTGTGCAGGGGAGTGAATTGGAGGCGGAGCTGAAATATTGGATATTCAATTAGTCCGTTTCACAATTGTATCAACACATATTTCGAGGTATGATTCTGAAATTCAAATTAACCTCACCTGGAATTGGATAACATCTGGAGAATGGATCTCCAGTAAATCCTGATTGACAACTACAAATCGGACTGTGATTTATCACTGTGCATCGTGTATTCTGTCCGCATGTGCCTGGACATGGATCTACACACTTTTGATTGACACAAGCCCTGTTTTGATCACATTCCGAGCTTACAACACACTCAGGTCTACAGCCAGGTGGACTTCCTATGTATGTCGGTAAGCATGAGCACACTGCTTGACCATTCACTTCGCGACATTGACTGTTCGGTCCACACGGAGACGGTTGACAGGGATTTCCGGGTTCGGCTAATATGGCTGCAGCCATGTAGAAAGAAGAAAGAAAACATGCTTATAGTGAAGGGAAATCTATGAAGGCTTTTGAGTAAAGGGTTTTCGCTATTGAGAGATATTTCGGGATTCAATACATATTTGGTATCTATTATTAAAATAAGATAGGACTATTCAATTTATACTGAGAAAAACTTGTTATCAGAAATTGTACAATGTTCTTGAATAAGATTGTAAAACAGAAATCAAGAAAATGTCTTACGTTCTCGCGGTTGAACGTTGCAATATCTGAAAGGATCTCCAGTATATCCTGGGTGGCATGTACACGATGGCAAATGGTTCACAACTTGACAATCAGCATTTTGACCACAAGTGCCCGGGCAAGGATCTAGACATTTGCTGCGTACGCACGCCTTATTTGGAGCACAGTCCGAGTTCAATACGCACTCGGGCCGACATCCCTCGTAAGGATTTCCGATGTATTCTGGTAGACATGTGCATGATCCAGCTCCATTTTGTTCTTTGCATATAGCGTTTGTCCCACATGGTGATGGAACGCATGGGGTAGGTCTTTCTTGCACAATTGGTTCAGCTGAAAATTTACGTTAAAATTCTGAGTAAAAATACACACATAATTTCAGGTGTGAGAAAAAACTATCCCAATCAAATGTCACTCGTAAACGCTGGTAAACATGTAAATAATGAAAGATGTAAATTACCTGCAGAGTCGTTTTGAATTGTGAAAACACAAAAATGGTCAACAACTTCCTTCGAATATTTCAAACACGTCGAACAAAAGCAAAGTATGATTGTAACGGCAACTGATTCAGAGAATGAGTCCATCAGCATCGTACTGAAGTAACAATCACGATAAATATGTTGACTATTCAACAAAAGTCTAATTCACGACAAAATCTCCGATTGATTCCTACACCAATTTATTATTAGCAAGTTTATCGTACAATGAAGAGAAAACATCAGCTTGTCTCATGGAAAAACATATATTCTCAATACAAATGCAATCATATCCATGATGGATGGAACATTATATTCGATTTGCTATGGGGAATTATGATGAGCCCGACTAATAAAGATGCTGAGTATCATCCCGACATTATTAAACAGCATGTACAGCAGCTAACAAAGAAATGCAGTTGTTTCAGAATTTGACAGAGGAGAGTAGTGTATTCCAATGAAATAAGAATAGAATAAGTAGAAGAAATGTCCTTACATTGTTGTAACGTGCATTGAATGAATGGGTCACCAATGAAACCGGGAATACAAATACACATTGGCGTGTGGCTGACGACTCGGCACTCTGCATTCGCGCCACATGATCCTGGACAAGGATCTGAACACTTTTGGTTGATGCATGCCAGGTGGCTGGAGCATTCACTGTTGCTCACGCACTCTGGGCGACAATTGGGTGGTGCGCCGATGAACTGTGGTAGGCATGAGCAAGACGGCGAGTCGCCTCTCACTTGACACTGAGCATTGGGCCCGCACGGGCTCGGCTGGCATGGATTGATGGGAGCGGATTGTATTGGGGTCTCAATGATTGGCTGACACCTTATGAACGGATCTCCAGTGTACCTAGCTGGGCAACTGCAGATCGGGTTGTGGTTGACAACTTCGCAACGAGCTCCCACGCCACACGTGCCGGGGCAAGGGTTTCTACACTTTTGATTGCTGCATGCTTCATTCTGGCCGCAGTCAGAGTTGACAACGCACTCTGGTCGACACCTGGGTGGCGTACCCAAGTATCCTGGGACGCAAGAGCATACAGCTTGGTCATTGATCTCTCGGCACTGACTGTTGGGACCACATGGTGACGGCTGGCATGGCTGAGTCACCACTGGCGCCTGCATTGGTCTGCATTGTACGAATGGATTGCCAGTATTTCCTGGTGGACAGCTGCACATCGGAATGTGATTGACGACATCACATGTCGCTCCTTGGCCACATGTTCCGGGACAAGGATCGGCACATTTGTTTCGAATGCAAGCCTTGTCTCTGGGACAGTCGTTGCTGAGCACGCACTCGGGGCGACACCCTGAATAGGCGTCGCCGTGGTATTCGGGCAAACATGTGCATGTTCCGTCGTTGCACTGGGCATTCGGGCCGCATGGCGATGGATTGCACGGATCTGACGCTATGGGTTCTTGTGGTGGTGGCGGTTTGGGGTAGCAGCTAGAGAACGGATCTCCAGTGTACCCTTGTGGACAAGTGCATATCGGCGTGTGATTGATGACATTGCATTGAGCGCCAGCACCACACGAACCCGGACAAGGGTCTCGGCACTTTTCTCTCATGCAGGCCAAGCTGCTCGAGCATTCGGCATTGATGCTGCATTCTGGGCGACAATTCGGTGGTGCCCCAATGTAGTTGGCCAAGCACGAGCATGAGGGGCTGCCTCCGATGTCTCGGCATTGCGAGTTTGGTCCACACGGTGACGGTGCGCATGGGTCGACGAAGATCGGTGCTTGTGGTCGCGGTGGGGGTGGTGGCGGGATGGCATAACACCTTGAGAACGGATCTCCTGTGTAACCCTGCTGACAGCTGCATATGGGACTGTGATTGATCACTTGGCAACGTGTATTTTGCCCACACGGTCCGGGACAGGGATCCATGCATTTCTGGTTCGAACATGCTCGGGTCTGGGTACATTCTGAGCTCACCACACACTCGGGCCTGCAACCCGGAGGGCTGCCCACGTACGTGGGTAGGCAAGAGCAAACCGCTTGACCGTTGATCTGGCGACACTGGCTGTTCGGACCGCATGGAGATGGTTGGCAAGGGTCTCCCGGCTCTGCGAGTACAGGCTCGGCCGGTTGGACGTTGCAATACCTGAACGGATCTCCTGTGTAGCCAGGGCGACAATTGCACGATGGTAAATGGTTGACTACTTGACAGTCGGCATTTTGACCGCAAGTACCGGGACACGGATCGGCACACTTGTTGCGTATGCAAGCTCTGTTGGGGGCACAGTCCGAGTTCAGGACGCATTCAGGTCGGCAACCCTCGTAAGGATTTCCCACGTAATCGGGCAGACATGTGCACGCTCCGGCTCTACTTTGTTCCCTGCACACGGCGTTCGATCCGCAAGGGGACGGCGAGCAAGGCGTTTGATTTTCTTGCAAGATTGGCTCGGCTTGATGAGGCACACACTGTGTGAACGGATCACCATTGTAACCAACTGCGCAAACACACATTGGCGTGTGGCTGACGACTCGGCACTCTGCATTCGCGCCACATGATCCTGGACAAGGATCTGAACACTTTTGGTTGATGCATGCCAGGTGGCTGGAGCATTCACTGTTGCTCACGCACTCTGGGCGACAATTGGGTGGTGCGCCGATGAACTGTGGTAGGCATGAGCAAGACGGCGAGTCGCCTCTCACTTGACACTGAGCATTGGGCCCGCACGGGCTCGGCTGGCATGGATTGATGGGAGCGGATTGTATTGGGGTCTCAATGATTGGCTGACATCTTATGAACGGATCTCCAGTGTACCTAGCTGGGCAACTGCAGATCGGGTTGTGGTTGACAACTTCGCAACGAGCTCCCACGCCACACGTGCCGGGGCAAGGGTTTCTACACTTTTGATTGCTGCATGCTTCATTCTGGCCGCAGTCAGAGTTGACAACGCACTCTGGTCGACACCTGGGTGGCGTACCCAAGTATCCTGGGACGCAAGAGCATACAGCTTGGTCATTGATCTCTCGGCACTGACTGTTGGGACCACATGGTGACGGCTGGCATGGCTGAGTCACCACTGGCGCCTGCATTGGTCTGCATTGTACGAATGGATTACCAGTATTTCCTGGTGGACAGCTGCACATCGGAATGTGATTGACGACATCACATGTCGCTCCTTGGCCACATGTTCCGGGACAAGGATCGGCACATTTGTTTCGAATGCAAGCCTTGTCTCTGGGACAGTCGTTGCTGAGCACGCACTCGGGGCGACACCCTGAATAGGCGTCGCCGTGGTATTCGGGCAAACATGTGCATGTTCCGTCGTTGCACTGGGCATTCGGGCCGCATGGCGATGGATTGCACGGATCTGACGCTATGGGTTCTTGTGGTGGTGGCGGTTTGGGGTAGCAGCTAGAGAACGGATCTCCAGTGTACCCTTGTGGACAAGTGCATATCGGCGTGTGATTGATGACATTGCATTGAGCGCCAGCACCACACGAACCCGGACAAGGGTCTCGGCACTTTTCTCTCATGCAGGCCAAGCTGCTCGAGCATTCGGCATTGATGCTGCATTCTGGGCGACAATTCGGTGGTGCCCCAATGTAGTTGGCCAAGCACGAGCATGAGGGGCTGCCTCCGATGTCTCGGCATTGCGAGTTTGGTCCACACGGTGACGGTGCGCATGGGTCGACGAAGATCGGTGCTTGTGGTCGCGGTGGGGGTGGTGGCGGGATGGCATAACACCTTGAGAACGGATCTCCTGTGTAACCCTGCTGACAGCTGCATATGGGACTGTGATTGATCACTTGGCAACGTGTATTTTGCCCACACGGTCCGGGACAGGGATCCATGCATTTCTGGTTCGAACATGCTCGGGTCTGGGTACATTCTGAGCTCACCACACACTCGGGCCTGCAACCCGGAGGGCTGCCCACGTACGTGGGTAGGCAAGAGCAAACCGCTTGACCGTTGATCTGGCGACACTGGCTGTTCGGACCGCATGGAGATGGTTGGCAAGGGTCTCCCGGCTCTGCGAGTACAGGCTCGGCCGGTTGGACGTTGCAATACCTGAACGGATCTCCTGTGTAGCCAGGGCGACAATTGCACGATGGTAAATGGTTGACTACTTGACAGTCGGCATTTTGACCGCAAGTACCGGGACACGGATCGGCACACTTGTTGCGTATGCAAGCTCTGTTGGGGGCACAGTCCGAGTTCAGGACGCATTCAGGTCGGCAACCCTCGTAAGGATTTCCCACGTAATCGGGCAGACATGTGCACGCTCCGGCTCTACTTTGTTCCCTGCACACGGCGTTCGATCCGCAAGGGGACGGCGAGCAAGGCGTTTGATTTTCTTGCAAGATTGGCTCGGCTTGATGAGGCACACACTGTGTGAACGGATCACCATTGTAACCAACTGCGCAAACACACATTGGCGTGTGGCTGACGACTCGGCACTCTGCATTCGCGCCACATGATCCTGGACAAGGATCTGAACACTTTTGGTTGATGCATGCCAGGTGGCTGGAGCATTCACTGTTGCTCACGCACTCTGGGCGACAATTGGGTGGTGCGCCGATGAACTGTGGTAGGCATGAGCAAGACGGCGAGTCGCCTCTCACTTGACACTGAGCATTGGGCCCGCACGGGCTCGGCTGGCATGGATTGATGGGAGCGGATTGTATTGGGGTCTCAATGATTGGCTGACACCTTATGAACGGATCTCCAGTGTACCTAGCTGGGCAACTGCAGATCGGGTTGTGGTTGACAACTTCGCAACGAGCTCCCACGCCACACGTGCCGGGGCAAGGGTTTCTACACTTTTGATTGCTGCATGCTTCATTCTGGCCGCAGTCAGAGTTGACAACGCACTCTGGTCGACACCTGGGTGGCGTACCCAAGTATCCTGGGACGCAAGAGCATACAGCTTGGTCATTGATCTCTCGGCACTGACTGTTGGGACCACATGGTGACGGCTGGCATGGCTGAGTCACCACTGGCGCCTGCATTGGTCTGCATTGTACGAATGGATTGCCAGTATTTCCTGGTGGACAGCTGCACATCGGAATGTGATTGACGACATCACATGTCGCTCCTTGGCCACATGTTCCGGGACAAGGATCGGCACATTTGTTTCGAATGCAAGCCTTGTCTCTGGGACAGTCGTTGCTGAGCACGCACTCGGGGCGACACCCTGAATAGGCGTCGCCGTGGTATTCGGGCAAACATGTGCATGTTCCGTCGTTGCACTGGGCATTCGGGCCGCATGGCGATGGATTGCACGGATCTGACGCTATGGGTTCTTGTGGTGGTGGCGGTTTGGGGTAGCAGCTAGAGAACGGATCTCCAGTGTACCCTTGTGGACAAGTGCATATCGGCGTGTGATTGATGACATTGCATTGAGCGCCAGCACCACACGAACCCGGACAAGGGTCTCGGCACTTTTCTCTCATGCAGGCCAAGCTGCTCGAGCATTCGGCATTGATGCTGCATTCTGGGCGACAATTCGGTGGTGCCCCAATGTAGTTGGCCAAGCACGAGCATGAGGGGCTGCCTCCGATGTCTCGGCATTGCGAGTTTGGTCCACACGGTGACGGTGCGCATGGGTCGACGAAGATCGGTGCTTGTGGTCGCGGTGGGGGTGGTGGCGGGATGGCATAACACCTTGAGAACGGATCTCCTGTGTAACCCTGCTGACAGCTGCATATGGGACTGTGATTGATCACTTGGCAACGTGTATTTTGCCCACACGGTCCGGGACAGGGATCCATGCATTTCTGGTTCGAACATGCTCGGGTCTGGGTACATTCTGAGCTCACCACACACTCGGGCCTGCAACCCGGAGGGCTGCCCACGTACGTGGGTAGGCAAGAGCAAACCGCTTGACCGTTGATCTGGCGACACTGGCTGTTCGGACCGCATGGAGATGGTTGGCAAGGGTCTCCCGGCTCTGCGAGTACAGGCTCGGCCGGTTGGACGTTGCAATACCTGAACGGATCTCCTGTGTAGCCAGGGCGACAATTGCACGATGGTAAATGGTTGACTACTTGACAGTCGGCATTTTGACCGCAAGTACCAGGACACGGATCGGCACACTTGTTGCGTATGCAAGCTCTGTTGGGGGCACAGTCCGAGTTCAGGACGCATTCAGGTCGGCAACCCTCGTAAGGATTTCCCACGTAATCGGGCAGACATGTGCACGCTCCGGCTCTACTTTGTTCCCTGCACACGGCGTTCGATCCGCAAGGGGACGGCGAGCAAGGCGTTTGATTTTCTTGCAAGATTGGCTCGGCTTGATGAGGCACACACTGTGTGAACGGATCACCATTGTAACCAACTGCGCAAACACACATTGGCGTGTGGCTGACGACTCGGCACTCTGCATTCGCGCCACATGATCCTGGACAAGGATCTGAACACTTTTGGTTGATGCATGCCAGGTGGCTGGAGCATTCACTGTTGCTCACGCACTCTGGGCGACAATTGGGTGGTGCGCCGATGAACTGTGGTAGGCATGAGCAAGACGGCGAGTCGCCTCTCACTTGACACTGAGCATTGGGCCCGCACGGGCTCGGCTGGCATGGATTGATGGGAGCGGATTGTATTGGGGTCTCAATGATTGGCTGACACCTTATGAACGGATCTCCAGTGTACCTAGCTGGGCAACTGCAGATCGGGTTGTGGTTGACAACTTCGCAACGAGCTCCCACGCCACACGTGCCGGGGCAAGGGTTTCTACACTTTTGATTGCTGCATGCTTCATTCTGGCCGCAGTCAGAGTTGACAACGCACTCTGGTCGACACCTGGGTGGCGTACCCAAGTATCCTGGGACGCAAGAGCATACAGCTTGGTCATTGATCTCTCGGCACTGACTGTTGGGACCACATGGTGACGGCTGGCATGGCTGAGTCACCACTGGCGCCTGCATTGGTCTGCATTGTACGAATGGATTGCCAGTATTTCCTGGTGGACAGCTGCACATCGGAATGTGATTGACGACATCACATGTCGCTCCTTGGCCACATGTTCCGGGACAAGGATCGGCACATTTGTTTCGAATGCAAGCCTTGTCTCTGGGACAGTCGTTGCTGAGCACGCACTCGGGGCGACACCCTGAATAGGCGTCGCCGTGGTATTCGGGCAAACATGTGCATGTTCCGTCGTTGCACTGGGCATTCGAGCCGCATGGCGATGGATTGCACGGATCTGACGCTATGGGTTCTTGTGGTGGTGGCGGTTTGGGGTAGCAGCTAGAGAACGGATCTCCAGTGTACCCTTGTGGACAAGTGCATATCGGCGTGTGATTGATGACATTGCATTGAGCGCCAGCACCACACGAACCCGGACAAGGGTCTCGGCACTTTTCTCTCATGCAGGCCAAGCTGCTCGAGCATTCGGCATTGATGCTGCATTCTGGGCGACAATTCGGTGGTGCCCCAATGTAGTTGGCCAAGCACGAGCATGAGGGGCTGCCTCCGATGTCTCGGCATTGCGAGTTTGGTCCACACGGTGACGGTGCGCATGGGTCGACGAAGATCGGTGCTTGTGGTCGCGGTGGGGGTGGTGGCGGGATGGCATAACACCTTGAGAACGGATCTCCTGTGTAACCCTGCTGACAGCTGCATATGGGACTGTGATTGATCACTTGGCAACGTGTATTTTGCCCACACGGTCCGGGACAGGGATCCATGCATTTCTGGTTCGAACATGCTCGGGTCTGGGTACATTCTGAGCTCACCACACACTCGGGCCTGCAACCCGGAGGGCTGCCCACGTACGTGGGTAGGCAAGAGCAAACCGCTTGACCGTTGATCTGGCGACACTGGCTGTTCGGACCGCATGGAGATGGTTGGCAAGGGTCTCCCGGCTCTGCGAGTACAGGCTCGGCCGGTTGGACGTTGCAATACCTGAACGGATCTCCTGTGTAGCCAGGGCGACAATTGCACGATGGTAAATGGTTGACTACTTGACAGTCGGCATTTTGACCGCAAGTACCGGGACACGGATCGGCACACTTGTTGCGTATGCAAGCTCTGTTGGGGGCACAGTCCGAGTTCAGGACGCATTCAGGTCGGCAACCCTCGTAAGGATTTCCCACGTAATCGGGCAGACATGTGCACGCTCCGGCTCTACTTTGTTCCCTGCACACGGCGTTCGATCCGCAAGGGGACGGCGAGCAAGGCGTTTGATTTTCTTGCAAGATTGGCTCGGCTTGATGAGGCACACACTGTGTGAACGGATCACCATTGTAACCAACTGCGCAAACACACATTGGCGTGTGGCTGACGACTCGGCACTCTGCATTCGCGCCACATGATCCTGGACAAGGATCTGAACACTTTTGGTTGATGCATGCCAGGTGGCTGGAGCATTCACTGTTGCTCACGCACTCTGGGCGACAATTGGGTGGTGCGCCGATGAACTGTGGTAGGCATGAACAAGACGGCGAGTCGCCTCTCACTTGACACTGAGCATTGGGCCCGCACGGGCTCGGCTGGCATGGATTGATGGGAGCGGATTGTATTGGGGTCTCAATGATTGGCTGACACCTTATGAACGGATCTCCAGTGTACCTAGCTGGGCAACTGCAGATCGGGTTGTGGTTGACAACTTCGCAACGAGCTCCCACGCCACACGTGCCGGGGCAAGGGTTTCTACACTTTTGATTGCTGCATGCTTCATTCTGGCCGCAGTCAGAGTTGACAACGCACTCTGGTCGACACCTGGGTGGCGTACCCAAGTATCCTGGGACGCAAGAGCATACAGCTTGGTCATTGATCTCTCGGCACTGACTGTTGGGACCACATGGTGACGGCTGGCATGGCTGAGTCACCACTGGCGCCTGCATTGGTCTGCATTGTACGAATGGATTGCCAGTATTTCCTGGTGGACAGCTGCACATCGGAATGTGATTGACGACATCACATGTCGCTCCTTGGCCACATGTTCCGGGACAAGGATCGGCACATTTGTTTCGAATGCAAGCCTTGTCTCTGGGACAGTCGTTGCTGAGCACGCACTCGGGGCGACACCCTGAATAGGCGTCGCCGTGGTATTCGGGCAAACATGTGCATGTTCCGTCGTTGCACTGGGCATTCGGGCCGCATGGCGATGGATTGCACGGATCTGACGCTATGGGTTCTTGTGGTGGTGGCGGTTTGGGGTAGCAGCTAGAGAACGGATCTCCAGTGTACCCTTGTGGACAAGTGCATATCGGCGTGTGATTGATGACATTGCATTGAGCGCCAGCACCACACGAACCCGGACAAGGGTCTCGGCACTTTTCTCTCATGCAGGCCAAGCTGCTCGAGCATTCGGCATTGATGCTGCATTCTGGGCGACAATTCGGTGGTGCCCCAATGTAGTTGGCCAAGCACGAGCATGAGGGGCTGCCTCCGATGTCTCGGCATTGCGAGTTTGGTCCACACGGTGACGGTGCGCATGGGTCGACGAAGATCGGTGCTTGTGGTCGCGGTGGGGGTGGTGGCGGGATGGCATAACACCTTGAGAACGGATCTCCTGTGTAACCCTGCTGACAGCTGCATATGGGACTGTGATTGATCACTTGGCAACGTGTATTTTGCCCACACGGTCCGGGACAGGGATCCATGCATTTCTGGTTCGAACATGCTCGGGTCTGGGTACATTCTGAGCTCACCACACACTCGGGCCTGCAACCCGGAGGGCTGCCCACGTACGTGGGTAGGCAAGAGCAAACCGCTTGACCGTTGATCTGGCGACACTGGCTGTTCGGACCGCATGGAGATGGTTGGCAAGGGTCTCCCGGCTCTGCGAGTACAGGCTCGGCCGGTTGGACGTTGCAATACCTGAACGGATCTCCTGTGTAGCCAGGGCGACAATTGCACGATGGTAAATGGTTGACTACTTGACAGTCGGCATTTTGACCGCAAGTACCGGGACACGGATCGGCACACTTGTTGCGTATGCAAGCTCTGTTGGGGGCACAGTCCGAGTTCAGGACGCATTCAGGTCGGCAACCCTCGTAAGGATTTCCCACGTAATCGGGCAGACATGTGCACGCTCCGGCTCTACTTTGTTCCCTGCACACGGCGTTCGATCCGCAAGGGGACGGCGAGCAAGGCGTTTGATTTTCTTGCAAGATTGGCTCGGCTTGATGAGGCACACACTGTGTGAACGGATCACCATTGTAACCAACTGCGCAAACACACATTGGCGTGTGGCTGACGACTCGGCACTCTGCATTCGCGCCACATGATCCTGGACAAGGATCTGAACACTTTTGGTTGATGCATGCCAGGTGGCTGGAGCATTCACTGTTGCTCACGCACTCTGGGCGACAATTGGGTGGTGCGCCGATGAACTGTGGTAGGCATGAACAAGACGGCGAGTCGCCTCTCACTTGACACTGAGCATTGGGCCCGCACGGGCTCGGCTGGCATGGATTGATGGGAGCGGATTGTATTGGGGTCTCAATGATTGGCTGACACCTTATGAACGGATCTCCAGTGTACCTAGCTGGGCAACTGCAGATCGGGTTGTGGTTGACAACTTCGCAACGAGCTCCCACGCCACACGTGCCGGGGCAAGGGTTTCTACACTTTTGATTGCTGCATGCTTCATTCTGGCCGCAGTCAGAGTTGACAACGCACTCTGGTCGACACCTGGGTGGCGTACCCAAGTATCCTGGGACGCAAGAGCATACAGCTTGGTCATTGATCTCTCGGCACTGACTGTTGGGACCACATGGTGACGGCTGGCATGGCTGAGTCACCACTGGCGCCTGCATTGGTCTGCATTGTACGAATGGATTGCCAGTATTTCCTGGTGGACAGCTGCACATCGGAATGTGATTGACGACATCACATGTCGCTCCTTGGCCACATGTTCCGGGACAAGGATCGGCACATTTGTTTCGAATGCAAGCCTTGTCTCTGGGACAGTCGTTGCTGAGCACGCACTCGGGGCGACACCCTGAATAGGCGTCGCCGTGGTATTCGGGCAAACATGTGCATGTTCCGTCGTTGCACTGGGCATTCGGGCCGCATGGCGATGGATTGCACGGATCTGACGCTATGGGTTCTTGTGGTGGTGGCGGTTTGGGGTAGCAGCTAGAGAACGGATCTCCAGTGTACCCTTGTGGACAAGTGCATATCGGCGTGTGATTGATGACATTGCATTGAGCGCCAGCACCACACGAACCCGGACAAGGGTCTCGGCACTTTTCTCTCATGCAGGCCAAGCTGCTCGAGCATTCGGCATTGATGCTGCATTCTGGGCGACAATTCGGTGGTGCCCCAATGTAGTTGGCCAAGCACGAGCATGAGGGGCTGCCTCCGATGTCTCGGCATTGCGAGTTTGGTCCACACGGTGACGGTGCGCATGGGTCGACGAAGATCGGTGCTTGTGGTCGCGGTGGGGGTGGTGGCGGGATGGCATAACACCTTGAGAACGGATCTCCTGTGTAACCCTGCTGACAGCTGCATATGGGACTGTGATTGATCACTTGGCAACGTGTATTTTGCCCACACGGTCCGGGACAGGGATCCATGCATTTCTGGTTCGAACATGCTCGGGTCTGGGTACATTCTGAGCTCACCACACACTCGGGCCTGCAACCCGGAGGGCTGCCCACGTACGTGGGTAGGCAAGAGCAAACCGCTTGACCGTTGATCTGGCGACACTGGCTGTTCGGACCGCATGGAGATGGTTGGCAAGGGTCTCCCGGCTCTGCGAGTACAGGCTCGGCCGGTTGGACGTTGCAATACCTGAACGGATCTCCTGTGTAGCCAGGGCGACAATTGCACGATGGTAAATGGTTGACTACTTGACAGTCGGCATTTTGACCGCAAGTACCGGGACACGGATCGGCACACTTGTTGCGTATGCAAGCTCTGTTGGGGGCACAGTCCGAGTTCAGGACGCATTCAGGTCGGCAACCCTCGTAAGGATTTCCCACGTAATCGGGCAGACATGTGCACGCTCCGGCTCTACTTTGTTCCCTGCACACGGCGTTCGATCCGCAAGGGGACGGCGAGCAAGGCGTTTGATTTTCTTGCAAGATTGGCTCGGCTTGATGAGGCACACACTGTGTGAACGGATCACCATTGTAACCAACTGCGCAAACACACATTGGCGTGTGGCTGACGACTCGGCACTCTGCATTCGCGCCACATGATCCTGGACAAGGATCTGAACACTTTTGGTTGATGCATGCCAGGTGGCTGGAGCATTCACTGTTGCTCACGCACTCTGGGCGACAATTGGGTGGTGCGCCGATGAACTGTGGTAGGCATGAGCAAGACGGCGAGTCGCCTCTCACTTGACACTGAGCATTGGGCCCGCACGGGCTCGGCTGGCATGGATTGATGGGAGCGGATTGTATTGGGGTCTCAATGATTGGCTGACACCTTATGAACGGATCTCCAGTGTACCTAGCTGGGCAACTGCAGATCGGGTTGTGGTTGACAACTTCGCAACGAGCTCCCACGCCACACGTGCCGGGGCAAGGGTTTCTACACTTTTGATTGCTGCATGCTTCATTCTGGCCGCAGTCAGAGTTGACAACGCACTCTGGTCGACACCTGGGTGGCGTACCCAAGTATCCTGGGACGCAAGAGCATACAGCTTGGTCATTGATCTCTCGGCACTGACTGTTGGGACCACATGGTGACGGCTGGCATGGCTGAGTCACCACTGGCGCCTGCATTGGTCTGCATTGTACGAATGGATTGCCAGTATTTCCTGGTGGACAGCTGCACATCGGAATGTGATTGACGACATCACATGTCGCTCCTTGGCCACATGTTCCGGGACAAGGATCGGCACATTTGTTTCGAATGCAAGCCTTGTCTCTGGGACAGTCGTTGCTGAGCACGCACTCGGGGCGACACCCTGAATAGGCGTCGCCGTGGTATTCGGGCAAACATGTGCATGTTCCGTCGTTGCACTGGGCATTCGGGCCGCATGGCGATGGATTGCACGGATCTGACGCTATGGGTTCTTGTGGTGGTGGCGGTTTGGGGTAGCAGCTAGAGAACGGATCTCCAGTGTACCCTTGTGGACAAGTGCATATCGGCGTGTGATTGATGACATTGCATTGAGCGCCAGCACCACACGAACCCGGACAAGGGTCTCGGCACTTTTCTCTCATGCAGGCCAAGCTGCTCGAGCATTCGGCATTGATGCTGCATTCTGGGCGACAATTCGGTGGTGCCCCAATGTAGTTGGCCAAGCACGAGCATGAGGGGCTGCCTCCGATGTCTCGGCATTGCGAGTTTGGTCCACACGGTGACGGTGCGCATGGGTCGACGAAGATCGGTGCTTGTGGTCGCGGTGGGGGTGGTGGCGGGATGGCATAACACCTTGAGAATGGATCTCCTGTGTAACCCTGCTGACAGCTGCATATGGGACTGTGATTGATCACTTGGCAACGTGTATTTTGCCCACACGGTCCGGGACAGGGATCCATGCATTTCTGGTTCGAGCATGTTCTTGTCAGAGAACACTCCGAGTTGACTACACATTCTGGCCTACAACCCGGTGGACTACCTATGTACGTTGGAATGCAAGAGCATACTGCCTGTCCGTTTATTCGTCTACATTGACTATAGGGGCCACATGGTGATGGTATGCAAGGGTCAGTTTCTTCTAGAACTGGAGCTATATACAGAAGAAGTAAGAAAGGCATGCATTAGACAAAGAATGAGTACCATACACTTATTTATATACAGAAGTAAAGATTGAGTAAATTAGATTGAAGTATACATGCTGTGGGTCTTTTTCAAGTTTCTCAAGTTATGCTTTTACATTAAATAATATATCTGTCAGATGCGATTATCATTATGAATGTGATTGATTATCTTTGTCTGATCTCTTTACTTGTTAAAGGGCCGTTTCTATACTAATTAATATATTATTTTGATTAATGGATGGTGAGAAGTCTTACATTGGAGCTTCTGAAGATTGCAATATCTGAAGGGATCCCCTTCGTAGCCAGAGTGACAAGTGCAAGAAGGCAAATGATTTACCACCCGACACTCGGCATTCTGACCACAAGTACCAGGACATGGGTCGTGACATTTGTTCCGCACACATGCTTTGTTGGATGCACAATCTGAATTCATGATACATTCTGGGCGACATCCTTCATAAGGATTACCAACGTGATCAGGAAGACACGAGCATGATCCTGCCCCATTTTGTTCTCTACAAATGGCGTTTGATCCGCACGGGGATGGTTTACATGGGGTAGGCTTCTCATGATATATTGGTTCGGCTGAAATGAGCATTCCACATTGAAGTTAGGAAAATGAAATTGAAAAGAAAATGTTAATGAAGTAAGTTTGCTAAGAGGTTATCTACGTAAGCGATAGCTAAGCATTAGTTGTTAAGATGCTCCGTTCTAGGGTTTGTCTATGTTATATCCTCATCCCTTATTCATATAACTCTGATCGTCGAATAGAAAAATACTGCATTTCTATGTTACCAGCTACGTTCTTACGTTCGAGGTTCAGCGCTTCAGCAATTTCTCTGTTTTGTCGCATAGGATATCTAGAATATAGTTTGTATTTCTTCTCACTGTATTATTCTATTTCTAATCACATTTTTTTATATGGTCCAAAGAAATTCACAACTATAAGTTTAGATATCGTATTGTTATTGCTTACTTAGTCTTCTACAGCTTTCGATGAAACTTGTCTGGTAAGTGCACATTGCATAGTTCAGACAAGTGAATCATCTAGTTTTGTTAATTTCCTCTATGTACCTGCAAAGCTTTAATTGCGTATAACATTTTCCCACACATTTTGTATCACTGTTGCACACTGAAGTTCTCGTAGTCAGTAGTACCTGCGGTGGAGGGTTGTTTGAACCTACCTTAGTGTTGATCCTCTTTCATTCACAGTACATATCTAAGAGAGCAATACATGTGATGTGATCTATATCTTATGCATAACGTGCGTATGTAATGGTTCCCCACATGGTGCAGCAAGCAAATTATTTGTCGTGCTTTTTGACTCTAGTCCAGAGAAGTCACATTTCTATTCCATTGACAGTCGTATTTACAAACATTATTGAAAAAACGTGTCTCTGGTCTCTGAATCATGCACATGCAGTAAGCTTGTTATATGTTGCAATCTCTGCCCTACCTTGAACTGGGAAGCAGCCGTTGAACGGATCTCCAGCATGTCCGACGTTACAAGAACAGATTGGTGTGTGATTGACAACAGAACAGCGAGCATTGGCACCACATGATCCTGGACAAGGATCAGCACATCTTTGGTTCATGCATGCCAGTCTGGTTGGGCATTCGGGATTGATTGTGCACTCGGGTCTACAGTTCGGTGCTGCTCCTATGTAGTTTGGTAGACATGAACATGCTGGAGTTTCTCCTCGTATTTGACACTGAGCGTTAGGTCCACATGGTGAAGGCACGCATGGATCTGTTGGAGTGGCTGGTCTGGCTTCAACGACAAGAGGGTAACATCTTGTGAAGGGATCACCTGTATTTCCCGCCGCACAGTTGCATATTGGGTTGTGATTTATCACCTGGCATCTTGCATTTTGACCACAGGTTCCTGGGCAAGGATCACGGCATTTATTTGCAAGACATGCCTGAGTTAGAGGACATTCTGCGCTTACTACACACTCAGGTCTACAAGAAGGTGGGCTTCCTATCAATCCTGGTAGGCAAGAGCACACGGCATGATCGTTTACAACACGACACACACTATTAGGTCCACATGGTGATGGTTGACATGGTACTTGTGGTATATCCATTATTTTTATTGGTCGACAAGCAACGAACGGATCGCCTGTTGTTCGCTCTTGGCAGCTGCATGTCGGAATGTGGTTGACAACATCGCACCGAGCGTCTTGACCACATGTTCCTAGGCATGGATCCACGCAGCGTTGATTACTACAAGCTCTATTTCGCGGGCAATCGGAATTCATTGTGCACTCCGGTCGGCAATTACTGTATGGATCTCCAGAATAATTGGGTAAGCAGGTGCAGGTTCCAGCACGACATTGTGCGTTCGGTCCACATGGAGATGGATTGCATGGATCTTCTGCTTGAACTGGTTGCGAAACTAGAATAGAAATAAGTATTGCTCTTAATCCATCTGGAGTGTTATTTAAATATAGACCAACGATTATGTTCATAATTATTGTTTCCTGCATATTAATGTTAATATTTCTTCCATACTTTCTGTCATATTCGTGTATTTGATCAATTGATATTCTATCAATAATGGAATATAATGCCAATATTCTCTGTCCATTTATTTCAAGAATTATGTGTTTGAAATCGATTTTGTCGATTAAATATATCATTTACTACTAATGACAAACACAATTATTCTTTTTTCAATTGATTAGCTTTGCACATGTCTCGTTTTCTTTCGTAATTTTAGGTTGCACTTTTCCCCCCTGTTTTTCAACTTATTTTTTATGTGTTTCATAGAGTTATTTTTATTCATGTTATCGCCACAGTCAAGCCGTTATAAGGCCTTGTGGATTAGGCGATGTGAATTTTATTATTTGTAATGTTTCTAACTTTTGTTTTCCCAATGATGAAAAAAAATCAAGATTTTGTTACTGATTACCCGACATTGTGTTTTAAGATGATACACTGCAAGTGGTACGCTCATTGTAGATAACGCGTTATATTATTGTCGCAATATTTCACTTTTATTTTGAACTATTCGTGAAGTAGGATCTAATTGAATAATTGAATCATTCAATCACTCTACTTACCAACTCTAATTGCTGTGCACTGTGTGAATGGATCTCCAGTTTGTCCAGCCATACAAGTACATGTTGGAATATGGTTTTGAACTCTACATTCAGCATTAAATCCACATGATCCTTGGCAAGGGTCACGACATTTCTCCGTTATGCATGCTCTGGTTGGTGAGCAGTCAGTATTTACAACGCATTCAGGTCTGCAGTTGGGTGGCGATCCAACATAATTCTGTCTACACGAGCACGATGGAGAGTCTCCAACTCTTCGACACTCTGAATTCGGTCCACACGGCGAAGGTACACAAGGATCACTGGGTCTCGGTGCTTCCAATGGCGGAAGTTTTATTGGCTCTTGATAACATCTTGAGAATGGATCACCTGTCAGTCCAGGAGGGCAGCTACATATCGGATTATGGTTGATAATTTCACATCTTGCTCTCACTCCACAAGTTCCAGGACAAGGGTCAGTACATTTGAACTTATGGCAAGCTCTATTCTGTTGACATTCAGAGTTGACTACACATTCAGGTCTGCAGTTCGGTGGTGTGCCAATGTACTCAATTTGGCAAGAGCAGACAGCTTGACCGTTTACTGAACGGCATTGACTGTTTGGACCACATGGGGATGGGCTGCATGGATCTACAACAGTTGCTTCTGTTGTTTCCCTTAGGGGTTGCAATGTGCATGAGGTAAATGGATTACCAATGTAACCTTGGATGCAAGTACATGTAGGGACATGGTTAATAACAGCGCATTGTGCATTTTGACCACACACTCCAGGGCAAGGGTCCTGACATTTGTTTCGTACACATGCTTTGTCGGTTGTACAGTCTGAGCTGAGAACACATTCGGGACGACATCCTTCGTATGGATTTCCCTGATAGTCAGTGATACAACTACAAGAACCAGCTCCATTGCGTTGTTTGCATTCAGCATTTGCACCACATGGTGATGGTTGACATGGATTTTGAACTTCCTCTGCAATGAAAAAAGTAAAATGTGAATAATAATTCTAGGACGATCTGAGACAAATATCTTGTGTGCCGATCAGTAATGGCAATGTCCAATGCTTTTTTAAAATTCTAGATTCAAGAAAAAAGAAAAAAATGAACATATTATAGCAAAATGTGAAATCAAACTGATACATTTTTGTAAATTGTAGCGTTATATCACCGTACTTACAATGAGAACACAATAACCATAACCATATCAAGTGATAAATCATATTAATATCTCCTTCACTTACGTCTTTGAGCTATGCATTGGACGAATGGATTGCCCGTAAATCCGGTACTGCAAACGCAGGAAACAATGTGATTGATAACTTGACACTCAGCGTTTGCTCCACATAATCCTGGGCATGGATCTCGACACTTGCTGTTAATACAAGCCTGCCTACTGGGACAGTCGGTGTTGATGACGCATTCAGGTCGGCAATTAGGTGGTGCACCAATATAGTTGGGTAGACAAGAGCAAGAAGGACTTCGACCAACTGCCTGGCATTGAGCGTTGGGTCCACAAGGTGAATTATCACAAGGATCACGTTCTGCTTCGATTGGTGCAATAGCCAGTGGTGGAGCTGTAGAAGACAAAATTTCAAACATATGTGAATATCCCAAATTTTGTTTGCATATGATCAGTCAAATATGATGAGCTAGTACATAAATGAACTTACGTATGTCGAAGCAGCTTCTGAATGGATCTCCAGTTTGCCTCTCTCGACAGCTACATATCGGACTATGGTTGATCACCTCACAGCGGGCTCCCAAACCACAGACGCCAAGACAAGGATCGGTGCATTTCTGGTTGATACAAGCTCTCGTTTGTGGGCATTCTGAGCTCACTACACATTCTGGACGACAAGATGGTGGTGTTCCCATGTACCCTTGCAGACATGAACACACAGCGTGGTTATCAGTGGTTCGGCATTGGCTGTTGGGGCCACACGGGGATGGTCGACAGGGATCTATTTGAGCTTCAGGGGTTTTCTCAACTTGTGGTCGACAGTTTGAAAATGGATCTCCGGTAAACCCAGTAGGACAGGAGCATACAGGAATATGATTAACTACGTCACATTGAGCATTCTGACCACATGTGCCTGTACACGGTTCGCGACACTTATTGCGAAGACAAGCTTTGTCACGAGAGCATTCGGAATTCAAAACACACTCAGGTCTGCATGATTCGTAAGGGTTACCGATAAACTCTGGTAAACACACACATTGCCCATTGGTACATTGAGCATTTGGACCACATGGTGATGGATTGCAAGGATCACTCGCTACAGGTGGTACAGTAATAGGCGGTAAGAGAGTGCAGAGAGTGAACGGATCGCCAGTATGACCATCATTGCATGTGCAAACAGGTATGTGGTTCAAAATATGGCATTTGGCATTATGACCACATGATCCAGGGCATGGATCGCCGCAACGTTGATTTATGCAAGCTAGCTGGCTAGGGCATTCTGCGCTGATCACACACTCGGGTCGACAAGTAGGAGGAGCTCCTATGTAATTGGGTAAGCACGAGCAAGCTGGGTTTCCGCCAACCATCTGGCATTGTGCATTGGCACCGCAAGGTGATGGGAAGCAGGATGGTGGGCGCTCCGTCACTGGGGCTGGTGGTACCACAGCTGTAACAATAATGTCTTTGTGAGCTTACGTGATTACATGACATATTTCATTTCTAATTAAATTTTATTGCATGGAAAAATTCATCCCTTGAAAATATGATTGCAGAATCCTTATTTGGTTTGATTATCTCCAAGAATAATACACGCGTTTTGCTTCAATTTCATCCAATATTCAAAATTTTCTAGATAACGCAACGGGATTTTAAATATCATATCTATCATTTATTTACTGAATACTATATATGAGGGATACAATTCCAAATTGATATTCAGACATTCGTGTGAAATGAGTATTTTCTAATGAAAGATTATCCAAAAACCAGGTCGTGATTTGAGTGTCAATAATTTACCTTGTCGAGAACATTGACTGAATGGATCTCCAGTAAAACCAGATGGACAGGCACATATAGGACTGTGATTGCGCACTGAGCATTGCGCACCAGTACCGCATGTATTTGGACATGGATCAGCACATCGTTGATTGATACACGCTCTGTCCAGTGGACATTCAGAACTGACGACACATTCTGGTCGACATGATGGCGGTGAGCCGATGTAGTTGACAGCACAGGAGCAGACGGCTTGAGTATTCACAACGCGGCATTGACTGTTTGGCCCACATGGTGATGGTGAGCAAGGATCTTCTGGTCGGCGTGGTGGAGCTAAATTAAGAGCGTTGATCAGTAAAGGTTTAATGAGGCAATCGCTTGTACGTATGTATTGTTATATTATTCCTGGAATATTTAGAAACTTACGTGCAACAATTGGTACTACTCGGCAGGAGAAGAACGGATCTCCCGTAAATCCTGTAGGGCACGTGCATGTAGGCACATGGTTAACCACCAAGCACTGAGCCTCGGAACCACAAGTTCCGGGGCATGGATCCACACACTTGAATCCGATACATGCTCTTGTCGTGGTACAATCTGTGTTGACTTCACACTCGCGACGACATCCTCGGTTTGCATCATAGGGATCACCTTGGTAGCCAGCCTGGCAGATACACGATCCAGCACCGTTTCTTTCACGACACTCGGAGTTGGGACCACATGGAGTTGGGACACAAGGATTTGCAGGAGGCGTGCGTATGGTAGCTGAAAATGAAATGATGATTTACGATTAATCCATATTCTTTCAAAATTCCATCATCATAGACAAAGCCCAAGATCGTTATTATCACATTGAAAAATGGTAGTCGAAATGTTTGTGTCTTACATGGTGGTGGTGCAAGAGAACAACTTGAGGTTGGATCTCCTATGTAACCTTGAGGGCAAGTACACACTGCGTTGTGATTCACAACGGTGCACTGTGCTAAAAAGCCACATGATCCCGGACATGGGTTGCTGCATCGCTCGTTTCGACATGCCAAATTGTTTGGACACTCATTGCTAGTAGTACATTCTGGGCGACAGTTGGGTGCTCGACCCACATAGTTGGGTAAACAAGAGCACGCCGGTTGCGTTCCGACCACTTTGCATTGAGAGAAAAGTCCACACGGTGTTGGCACACATGGATTGCCTATTGGCGTAGGAGGTGCACGTACTATAGAAATGGAAGGTAAAGAAAAACACACCATAAGCAAAGATACCTAGAGGAAATATAGATGGTTATAGACAGTGTAAAGAAGAAACGAGTGAACATGTCAAATACAGGTTAACTTGTTGAATGAGCGAAACGAAGACTCAATTATACAGTACTCGAAAAAAACGAAGATATTTTTCGCGCTCCACAGGTCTAACGAAAGAAGTTATTTTGATGAAACTTGACATGGTCATATGTCATCATCTAACTCGATACTCTGAACTCCTGAAGCGTAATCAGTTGAAGTTTTTCTGAGAAAATTCATTCTGACATTTTGAAAAATCTCATGAGAATAACTCAGGAGAGAATATGGAGACAAAATTTATTTGATGAATTCAATTTTCTCCGGAATCAAAGTCATTATATTTATAATTTCAAAGTCATACATACATCGGATGAGCCGTATTCAAGATGATTCAATTTTGTTTTCATCAATTAAATTGTTGATTTGTTAGTTTCAGACAAAACTATCGAGGAGATCAACAAGTTCAACTAATTAGACCACGAAATGATGGAAATAATCAATCTAGGTAAATGAGGAAGGCAGTGAGCTTATAGATTTATAATCAAGCTTCTTGTTACATTTGATATAAAATCTCGTTCATTTCACGCATGTGTCGCGTTTTCCCCAATATGAATATCTTCGAAAAATAATTTTGGTAGAAGATCGTTGGATATTTTCAATGAACTTTCACAACGTGTTTATTGGAATTATGAAACTCACATGTGATGGATGGATCAATAACTTTTCGAAACAGAGAATTAATGTATAGAAAGTGAGAAGATAGTGTTTCAAGAATAAACCGATACCATACTAGATACTAGTTAGTAAAATATTGAAGTATAGGAAAAGAATAGGATCCTTACTTTCTTGCTGGAGACATCTCACAAAAGGATCACCAGTAAATCCGTTCGGGCAACTACAAATGGGATTGTGATTGACCACTTGGCATCGTGCATTAATACCGCAAGTTCCTGGGCAGGGGTCAGCGCATTTCTGATTTATGCATGACCTGTCCTGGGCACATTCTGAGCTTACGACGCATTCAGGTCTACATGATGGCGGTGTGCCCAAATAACCAGTTTGGCACGAGCATACGGCATGACTGTTCACTACGCGACACTGACTGTTAGGGCCACATGGTGATGGGTCGCATGGGTTGCTAGGTAGATCAACCACAGCTGATAACGGAAGAGAAACAGAAGGCAAGAATAAGAAGCAGTCTTCATGCAAACAGTAGAAATAAGTGCAATAATTTCGGAAGTATATAAAGATTGAATGTTTGAGAGAAGTTCGGTTTCAAATTCATGTACAGTACATGAAATAATTTTTGTATGTATATACGAGAAAATAATTGGATTATAAAAGTATAGATAGAAATAGCAAAGATAGAAGTCATTCTTACTAGCTTGCACAAGCACACATCCACTGACTGGGTCACCAGTATATCCCGCTCTACAGCTACATGAAGGAGCATGGTTGAGTACACGACACTCTGCATTTAGACCGCATGTACCGGGGCAGGGATCACGGCATTTGTTATTAACACATGCCCTGGTGCGATCACAATCAGAATTAATGACACATTCAGGTCTACACCCTGTGTACGGATCGCCAGAATATTCTGGAATGCAAGTGCAAGAACCAGCTCCATTTCTTTCTCTGCAAACGGCATTGGCTCCACATGGCGACGGGTTGCAAGGATTTCTAGGGCCTTCTGTTGGTATAGCTGAAATAAATGATTATTCAATAAGCCTTTCCCTATACTATTCTCGTTTAGTAGAAAGTACACGTATGAATTGTGACAGCCGTTGTCTTACATTGCGGTATTAGTGCACACCCGGAGAACGGATCTCCAGTGTATTGTGGTTCACAAGAGCACATTGGAGCGTGTTTTACTACAACGCAAAGAGCGTGAGCACCACATGATCCAGGACATGGATCTCTACATCTTTCGGTCTGACAAGCCAAGTTTCCAGGACATTCTGCATTTATTGTACATTCAGGTCGACAATTTGGCGATCGTCCGACATAGTTTGGTAAGCAAGAACATGCTGGAGTGCTTCCCACAGCTCTGCATTGCGAGTTGGGCCCGCAAGGCGAGGGTACACAGGGGTTTGAGCTTGGAATATTCAGAATAGGTTTTCCTAGAAAATAGATAGAAGAAGAAGAACGTTGTAAGTTGAAAAATGAGAATGAATGCAAACATGGAGAAGTACGTAAGAAAGTAGATACATTTGTTGGTTTTATTGAATTGAAATTAGATAATCGAATTCCTTGATTAATAGAATGAAAATACAATTGAATACAGAAGGAAATTGAAGAAAAGAGCCGAGGTAAAGCTTACGTGGTTGTTCCTGAAGACATCTTACAAATGGATCACCAGTAAAACTGGGAGGACAGCTACATATTGGGTTGTGATTCACAACCTGACACAGAGCATTTATGCCACAAGTTCCAGGACAAGGATCTGTGCACTTTTGATTTATACATGCTCTGTTCTGCACACACTCTGTGCTCACAACACATTCAGGTCTACACCCTGGTGGTGTGCCAATGAAGTTTACTTGACAAGAGCATACAGCATGTCCGTTAACCACCCTACATTGACTGTTCGGACCACAAGGTGAAGGCCTACATGGATCTTTAGCTGGTTCATTGCGAATAACTGAAGATTGGAAAAAATAAGTAATTATTATTTGCAAGAGTTCAAGAACAATTGTGAAAATAGATCAAGCTAAGAGAGGATAAAGAAGAGTTCTTACTAGGTGGTATAAGACGACAAGAACTTAGAGGGTTGCCAGTATAGCCAGGAAGACAGCTGCATGAAGGTGCATGATTGACCACGCGGCATTCTGCATTCAAACCGCATGTACCAGGACAAGGGTCTCTACATTTGTTGTTTACACATGCCCTGGCTCTGTCACAGTCAGTATTGAGTACACACTCTGGTCTACAGCCCGTGTATGGGTCTCCGGTATATTCAGGTAAACATGTGCATGATCCTGCACCGTTCCGTTCTTTGCAAACGGCATTAGCGCCACACGGTGACGGATTGCAAGGGTTCCGGGCTTCCTCGACTGGCAGACGAACTGTAATTACGAAGGAGGAAGATTTCACTAACGTTTCTCACAAGTAGGTTGACTGATGTTAATGAATTGTTGGTGTAGTATACATTTAGATATCATTTTTATAATGATTATGTATTTTGAACTAACAGTCCGTATGATCTGCATTCTATTTATTGTTGTTATTACAATGATAAACTTGTGCATATTCCATTGGACGAAAATAAAATGAAAATGAAATGGGTGAAGTTCTTTTACCAACAATTATGTATATTTTCAAACTTGGTCATAAATTATTAGGCAACACGTCTTACTTGGCACTGGTGAGCATCCTGCAAATGGATCTCCAGTGAACCCTGGTTCGCACGAGCACATAGGGGAGTGTTTGACTACTACACATACAGCACGAGCACCGCACGATCCGGGACATGGGTCACTACATCTTTCGTTCTGACATGCTTGATTACTGGGACATTCTGCGTTTATTGTACATTCAGGGCGACAATTTGGTGATCGTCCCACATAGTTTGGTAAGCAAGAACATGCTGGAGTGCTTCCCACAGCTCTGCATTGCGAGTTGGGCCCGCAAGGCGAGGGTACACAAGGGTTTGAGCTTGGAATATTCAGAATAGGTTTTCCTAGAAAACAGAAAGGGAGAACATGCTCAATATGGAAAAAGCATCCGAAAGTTCATTTCAAGAATTAAGCTGTATAGCTGCATAGTGCGAAATGTAAATTCGAAATTTTCATAGAATATTCAATTGATAGGTAAGGAAGAGTGAAGAATAGCTTACTTTCTTGTTCCTTAAAACAGTTAACGAAAGGATCTCCAGTAAAACCAGAAGAGCAGCTACAAATTGGGTTGTGATTGACAACTTGGCATCGAGCATTAACACCACATGTACCAAGACAAGGGTTTGCACATCTTTGGGTGACGCATGCCTTGTCTTGTGGACAGTCAGTACTAACAACGCACTCAGGTCTGCACCCAGGTGGTGTACCAACGTAGTTCGTTTGGCAAGAGCAGACAGCGTGGCCGTTTACTTCTCGACACTGACTGAATGGTCCACAAGGTGAAGGTTGACAAGGGTTCCGAGGAACAACCGGAGCTATTGAGAAAGTATGACATAGAGAGATGAATAATGAGAAGAGTAGCACCTGATATGTAATTAATCTCAATATTTAATCCATTATTAGTTTAGAGATGATATGTTTCGAGTGATCAAACTTGAAATAGAATATTCAACACTTCCAAGGTAGAGACAGAATTTCACAGTTTAGAAAAGGTGTTGAAGAATAATATAAAAGCAAATTGAAAGAGTACGTAAAGGAGCTTACTAGCTTTAGGAGGAAGATGACAAGCATTCAGAGGGTTGCCAGTATAGCCAGGAAGACAGCTGCATGAAGGTGCATGATTGACCACGCGGCATTCTGCATTCAAACCGCATGTACCAGGACAAGGGTCTCTACATTTGTTGTTTACACATGCCCTGGCTCTGTCACAGTCAGTATTGAGTACACACTCTGGTCTACAGCCCGTGTATGGGTCTCCGGTATATTCAGGTAAACATGTGCATGATCCTGCACCGTTCCGTTCTTTGCAAACGGCATTAGCGCCACACGGTGACGGATTGCAAGGGCGTCTTACTTCAACAGGCTGAACTGCTGTAAAGGGAACACCAATAATTGTGAATTTCAATGATATTGCAATAAAACGATGATTCGACTTAGTGATAGCTTTCATAATTACTCCAGAATGTATATATATATATATATAAATATATATATATATATATATATATATATATATATATATATATATATATATATATACATATATACATATATACATATATATATATAAATATATATATATATATATATACATATAAATATATATACATATATATATATATATGATTTCAATAGCTTCCTGGTTGACCACCGGTAAGTTATTATAATTGTATGATTTTTGTATGACTGTACGAAAGATATCAACAAATAAAACTGTTCAAGAAGATCTTCCTCTCTGGCGTAATGGGTAGCGCGTCAGACCGGCTATCCGGAGATCCGGGTTCAAGTCCCGGGGAAGGTCGCAATTTTTAAACAGTTTTGAAAATCATACATATATATATATAAATATATGTATATATATATATATATATATATATATATATATATATATATATATATATATGAATATACATATATATATATATATACATATATATATATATATATATATATATATATATATATATATATATATATATATATATATATATATATATATATATATATATATATATATGTTCACGTAGATTCTCGTGGCCAATATTGGATGGTAAACTAATTTCTACGGTGAAACCACGTACTTGTTCCGTCGAAACGTCGAGACGCAAATTTTCAAGTACGTGGTTTCACCGTAGAAATTAGTTTACCATATATATATATATATATATATATATATATATATATATATATATATATATATATATATATATATATATATATATATATATATATATATATATATATATATGAATATATATATATATATATATGAATATATATATATATATATATATATATATGAATATATATATATGTATATGAATATATATATATATATATATATATATATATATATATTTATATATATATTTATATATATATTTATATATATATATATATATATATATATATATATATATATATATATATATATATGTATATGAATATATATATATATGTATATGAATATATATATATATATATATATATATATATATATATATATATATATATATATTTATATATATATATATATATATATATATATATATATATATGTATATGAATATATATATGTATATGAATATATATATGTATATGAATATATATATATATATATATATATATATATATATATATATATATATATATGTATATGAATATATATATATATATATATATATATATATATATATATATATATATATATATATATATATGTATATGAATATATATATATATATAGAGATATTTATATATATAAATATATATACATAGAGAGATATTTATATATATATAAATATATATAAATATATATATATATATATATATATATATATATATATATATATTTATATATATATATATATATATATATGAATATATATATATATATATAGAGATATTTATATATATATAAATATATATATATATGAATATATATATATATATATATATATATATATATATATGGATATAAATATATATATATATATATATATATATATATATATATATATATATATATATATATATATATGAATATAAATATATATATATATATATATATATATATATATATATATATATATATATATATATATATATATATATATATATATATATATATGAATATATATATATATATATATATATATATATATATGAATATAAATATATATATATATATATATATATATATATATATATATATATATATATATATATATGAATATAAATATATATATATATATATATATATATATATATATATATATATATATATATATATATATATGAATATAAATATATATATATATATGAATATATATATATATATATATATATAATATATATATATATATGAATATATGAATATATATATATATATATTGCATCATATGCTGAATGTTTTGAAATAAAGAGAGAACATCACGTGAGTTCAACATCACACGGATTCATTCAAAACAACTTCTTCTTAGTTTGAAAGTAACCCATAATAATAATAATAATACGCTTGATTCTTACACAATGGAATTGGCGAACAGCCGCCGAATGGATCTCCTGTATATCCTGTTTCACAAATACACATAGGAGAATGTTTGACTGTGGTGCAAGTTGTATGTGGGCCGCATGAACCAGGGCAAGGATCTGTACATCTTTCACATTGGCAAGCTAAATTGCTGGGACATTCCGCATTGATTGTGCATTCTGGTCTGCAGTTGGGTGCTCTACCGACGTAATTGGGCAAACATGTACATGCTGGCACATTTCCTGTCGCACGACAATGTGAGTTTGGTCCACATGGAGATGGTACGCATGGGTTTTTACTCTCTATGTTGTAAATGGGTCGCTCTAGAAGGAAGAAAGAAGCCAGAAGCACATGCTATAGAAGTATGAATTCCAGGTTGCGTAAAAATAAGAAGAAGCATTCTTTTAACTATTGAAATGAGAAACATGCAAATTTTTGTTCAGCAACAGAATTTAATTGAACATGCTTTTTTCACTTGGTCCAAAAATTTTGAAGTAATTTCATATCAAATCGAGTTGAATGACGAGTCATGCTTACGTTCTTCAAGACACCTTACAAACGGATCTCCAGTGTAGCCCCTAGTACAGCTACATATAGGGTTGTGATTAACTACTTGGCAACGTGCATTTATGCCACATGTTCCAGGGCAAGGGTCTCGACAACGTTGGTTGATACATGCTTTGTCTTGTGGACATTCAGTGCTCACTACACATTCTGGTCTGCACGAGGGTGGTGCACCAGTGTATCCAGGCTGACATGAGCATACGGCGTGACCGTTTGTAATACGGCATGTACTATAAGGGCCACATGGTGATGGTGCACAAGGATCCCGGAATGGTTCATCCTTTTCGATTACAACTAAAAGGGTGCAGGTAACATGCGTCAGAGAAACAGATACATACAATACAGCATGCAATATGCTTATAGAGGAGCTTCATGCAATGAGCGAACAAAGTACGATTCAGTAATACACAGAACATTGTATGTAGTCGATTTGTTTTTTAGTTTGAATTTTTCTACTGCTCGAACAACCGAAACTTTGAACAGGCTCTCACTCATGCCTTAGCCATACCGTTCGAAGATGCAAAAGAGGTTTCACATAAATGCTAGATCAATGATATTGTATCAATAAATGTAGTTTGAATGCATTGTTCTGAGTCTTCTGAATCGTAGAAAAAGCGTTTTTTACAGATAGATAAGCAAGAAAATCTTACTGGGTTGTACTCTACGGCACGAGTTGAGAGAGTCCCCGGTATAGCCAGGTAGACACATGCAAGAGGGTGCGTGATTGACCACGCGGCATTCTGCATTCAGTCCACATATTCCCGGACAGGGGTCTCGACACTTGTTATTGACGCATGCTTTATCTCGGCTACAGTCTGCGTTTTGTACACACTCGGGACGGCAACCAGTATAGGGGTCACCATAATACTCGTCAATGCAAACACATGATCCTGCACCATGGCGTTGTCTACAAATTGCGTTAGCCCCACATGGAGACGGGTTGCAAGGATCTCGAGGACGTTCTAGAACGGCTATTGGGTCCGCTGTTGGAGGAAATACGAATACTCATATTTATACAATTCATCCCAATCTTTACTACCTTCAGCAAATCTGACGCCCCAACCCTAAAAACAACGACGAGAAAGCTGAAGCTAGACCTCCTGTAATAAAGTTATAGAACACATAAACTTTAAGTATTACTGAAAGTGTAACTAACGAATCTTACTTGGTGCCAGTCGACATCCAGAGAATGGATCTCCAGTATACCCTGGTAAACAGGAACACACCGGTCCATGGTTAACTACGCGACAAATTGCGCTAGGTCCACATGAACCTGGACATGGATCTCTACAGCGTTCGTTTTGGCATGCCCTATTGCTAGGACACTCGGCACTGATAGTGCATTCGGGTCGGCAATTTGGAGCACGACCTATGTAGTTAGGTAAACAGGTACATGCTGGTAGACCTCCAAACGAGCGGCACTGTGAGTTAGGTCCGCAAGGTGTAGGCACACAAGGGTTACCACTTGGTATAGCAGGAAGACGCATTACTAAAAGAAACAGATGTGGAAGAGAAAACAAGAAGGTGGTAAAGTTGTTATGTACAATGACGTACAAAGTAGTAGATAGAGATAATAAGAGTATGGTATTATATTTAGTACGATATGAAAATGTAAAGTTAGACAATTAGAATTTTTATTTAGTAATGTTGTAAATATGTCTGAACGATATTTGTGTGTATGGGGCATTGATGATATATAGTTGAAATCGTTTGTTATAAGATAGAATAAGTACACATATTCAATAAAAAGAGTGAAGAACAACAGAAAGTGAGAGCTTACTTTCTTGTTTGAGGCATCTTGTGAAAGGATCACCAGTAAAACCAGGTGTGCAGCTACAGATTGGATTATGATTGACAACTTGACATCGAGCATTCAAGCCGCATGTTCCTGGACATGGATCTTGACATCTTTGATTGATGCATGCTCTATTTTGCGCACATTCTGAGCTCACAATGCACTCAGGTCTGCATGTGGGAGGTGAGCCCACACATCCAACCTGGCAAGAACACACGGCGTGGCTATCCACCACTCGGCATTGACTGTTTGGACCACAGGGGGTCGGCAAACAAGGATTCCTCGGCACTGCTGAAGGTGCAACAGCTAAGTGTGAAGAAATAGAGAGAAGATCAAGATTGGTTAAAAGAAGAGTAATAAATTGAATATTAATTATTTTGGATGGAGTACGAGTTGAGTGATGGTACTGATGTGTGTAATGAGTAATTTTGTTAACGTTCATTATATTATATTGTATTTGTTGGAAATATTATTGACATTGTTTTTCTTAAAATTAAGCATTAGGTTTGTTAAGTTGGTGATAAAAAGAAGGAGTCATTCAATGACAGACAGTGAAGTAGAAGTATTCAGAAAGACTTAGCAGAGTATTAGTAGTAGAAATAGTTCTTACTAGTAGGAATAGCACTACAAGATCGTAAAGAGTCTCCTGTGAATCCAACAAGACAACTACACGATGGAACGTGGTTGACCACTCGGCATTGTGCGTTGATGCCACACGTGCCTGGACATGGATTCCGGCATTTATTGTTGACACAACTTCTGTCTCTTTGACAGTCGGAACTAAGAACACATTCAGGTCTACATCCTGTGTATGGATCACCGAAATATTCTGGGAGACAAGAGCATGAGCCTGCACCGTTCCTCTCACGACATACGGCATTCGAGCCGCATGGGGATGGCATACATGGTCGACTTGGGACTTCCACTGGTCGTACTAAGACAATGTAATCACAAGTTCATTTTTATGACATACCCTATTTACCTGCTTGAAAGAGATTAAACAATAACACATAGTGAAATGTACACAATTATCTAAAATCTTGCTATGAAAGAAAAAATGATGAAGATAGAACACATATTTCAAGAAGTACCGGTAATTATAAACACTTTTTAATATCAAGAACTTGATCCTACCTGGAATTGGGTTGCAGCCGGAAAATGGATCACCCTCGAAGCCTGGAGCACAACTGCAAATGGGTTGATGGTTTCGAACATTACACAGAGCATTGAAACCACAAGACCCTGCGCACGGATTGCCACATTTGTTCCGCACACACGCCAAGTTTGTGGGACAATCTTGGTGGATGACACATTCTGGGCGACAATTCGGAGGTGCTCCGAACATGCCAACGATGCATGAGCAGACTGGACGAGAGTCAACGACGCGGCATTCTGAATTCGGACCACATGGTGACGGAACGCATGGATTACTGGCCGTCATCACAGACTTGGGAACTGTAAACATTGCTTGATTTTAGCCACGTGATATATGAGATCACGTGATGATTGATGAGATGAGTGACGATGAGATCTGCCCAAACTCATAGCTTCAAATTCGATGATCAAAAACACAATTTCACGTAACTGTATATTCATTGGTATGCAAACAACTAATCCAGCAGGAATAAGCAATTCTCTCTTTCTATTTTGTTTCTGTATATTTTTATTCCTCTTGCCATTTTTTTTTTGTACCTAAATTAGAATTTTTCTTCATAAGAGCAGAACAATAATTAAATGAGAGTTATCTTCGAATATACAAGAAAGTTTACGCTGTTCAGAGTGACTGGTTGCCGTATTACACACATGATATTTTAGGAAAAAATGTAGAACCACGTATCTTTACTCACCTTCTTTCTCACATCGAACGAATGGATCTCCCGTAAATTGTGGTGGGCAACTGCATATCGGGTTGTGAATGACGACTTGACAACGAGCATCAAGACCGCAAGTACCAGGACAAGGATCTTGGCATTTCTGATTAATGCAAGCTCGATGTTGTGGGCACTCGGAACTAACAACACACTCGGGGCGACAAGATGGTGGACTGCCAATGAAGCTCGTCTGACATGTACACACTGCATTGCCTCCATTCATTCTGCAAACGCTGTTTGGGCCACATGGGTTCGGCTGGCATGGATTATTCGGCGCGATAGCTAGAAATAGAGACATAATTACGTTACACTTTGACGACCAGTAATGTGAAAAGTGAAAAGTTCATCTGTATTTTCCATTCAACATATTTGATGTAAAACAACTCATGATCATTCATATGCATGTAGTTTATCATTCTTACGTTTTATTGGTTCTTGTCGACATGATTGGAATGGATCTCCAGTGAAGCCTGGTATACACGAGCAGACAGGAATATGATTGACAACATTGCACTCAGCATTAGTACCGCATACACCTTGGCAAGGATCTCGACAATGTGTAGCCAGACATGCCAGATGACTTGCGCAATCTGAGTTGATGACGCACTCTGGACGACATCCTCCTATGTAAGGGTTGCCAATGTAAGGTGGGATACATGTGCAGCGAGCTGCTCCATCCCGGACGGAACACTGAGCATTCTCTCCGCAAGGCGATGGATTGCACGGGTCACGAGGTGAAGGAGGTATTATTTCTGAAACAAGAATTGAAGAAATTAAGAACTATGTATGATTGTCTATGATGGTATGATGGAAACGTTGATCGTGAATTATGAATGAAAATGAGAAAAGTATTGTAGGAATTGTCGAATGTCCTTAGTGGCTTGAAATAAGTTGTAGCTAATCCACAATTGAGCTTCATTTCGGCAAATTGCGTAGCTGGCGTACTTACGCTTGGGTGGTTTTGAGCATCCAATGTAGGCATCTCCCTCGAAACTAGCCAAGCAACTACAGAATGGCGTATGGTTAACCACGTTGCATTGGGCGTTTGCGCCACAACTTCCGATACACGGATCGGCGCACTTCTCGTTGACGCACGCCTTATCTCTGGGACATTCTTGACTTTGCACACATTCGGGCCGACAATACGGCGGACTGCCAATATAATTAGGTGTACAAGAGCATACTGGGCGACCTTGTTTCACTTGGCAGATTGAATTAGGTCCACATGGAGAAGGCGCACATGGGTTCAGTGGGGTAATACCGGGTATCTTTGGCATCTCGTCTGTGAAAGTAATTTAATGAATTAAATTGGGTGTTACAACACTAGTATGGGAAATCCAAATAAGTCACTCTTTTGTATTACACATCAAGTGCACCGATAAAAATATGCATACCAAGTGGTCGGTAGCAGCTTGCAAAGGGATCGCCCTGTTGTCCTGGTGGGCAGCTGCAGATGGGGTTGTGGTTGATAACTGCACACACAGCCCCAATGCCACATGTTCCTGGGCACGGATCAAGACAGCGTTGATTCAAACAAGCATCAGTCTGAAGACAATCGGAACTGATGAGGCATTCTGGCTTGCATGCTGGTGGTGCTCCTGTATAGCTTGGCAGACACGAACATGCAGCATAGCCCTGAGCTGATACCAAACAGCGACTGAATGGACCACATGGTGACGGATCACAAGGATTTGCAGATTTTATCGGTGTAATTGGTGTTGGCTTGAATGGGTAACAAGATGTAAATGGATCGCCAGTGGTCTGAGCGGGACAGAAGCACACGGGAATGTGATTGACGGGTTCACATTGTGCTCCAACACCGCAAGCACCAGAGCATGGGTCAAGGCATTTATTGTTAATGCACGCACGGTTGATAGGACAGTCTGTATTAAGAACACATTCTGGTCGACATGCCAAGTACGGGTTACCAAAGTAGCCTGGTTTGCAAACACATGTTACTACTCCCTTCTTCTCGAGACAGTTTGCATTTCCTCCACATCTAGTTCGTTCGCAAGAGTCTGTTCGATCGGCCATGGCTGCAAAACACAGATGTAATTAGTATTATTCAAGCACCAAATACCGGTAATCAAGTTCTGTTACTGAAAAATGTTACGATTACGTACTTGGTGGTGGCTGTGAACAGTGCTCGAAAGGATTGCCAACGAGACCGAGTGGACAGCTACATACTGGGTTGTGGTGGATGGTCATGCAGTTGGCGTTAACGCCACATGATCCAGGACAGGGATCACGACATTTGCGATTCAGACAAGCAAGATCGTTTGGACAATCTGAGTGTGCCAAACATTCTGGTCTACATTGTGGGTTTTTCGCGCTATCTGGTCCACCGCAGGGATTGCACATAGCAGATTGACCGCCATATGCATCACATTGTATGCCAGCATTACATGGAGAAGGAGTACATGGTTTCGAAGTGTCCTTCTCAACGCCATACACAGCTAAAAAAGAAAGTTTTAATATGAATATATATATTTATTGTCCTTCTATTAAAAAATTATTACAGAAAAAGAATTTCAATTAATATTCTAATTGTAACATCTTGAGTAAAGTACTCTCTAGAATGAAAATGTTAATGTATACAAATATTTTGATACAAGATTGTAGTCAAGAATTTGACATTTTCACGAGAATTTCACAAATAGAGAGCTGGTAGAATGTCTTAGATACTTGAAATTACTTCCAGTTCGTTCATGAGCGTATATAATGAGTTATTGGGTATATAATGTTACATGTATAATTTACGCTCAAAATGTACCTTTATCGAATAACACTCAACATGGTTGTATATTGTAATAATTTCATCCAGTTAGACAGTAATAATCCAAAAGGATGAGCAAATCGAAGACTCAATTTCATCATGCTTAAAAAAACGTTTTTTTTTGGTTTCTGCTCCACAAGTCAGATAAAAAAGTGTTTTCATGAAACTTGGCATATACTTGTGTCATCCTCCAACTCGATACTGTATAATTATGAGGTGCGAACGGTTGAATCACTTTTGAGAAAAAATAATTTCGATGTTTCGAAAAACCCCATATCAATAACCCAGAGCGAAAAATATGGAGAAAATATTTACTCCGAATAAATTGAAATTTCGACAGAATTTAAGCACATGAATGATGCACATCATTATAACATTTTACTCGAATCGAATAAGCCATTAATTATAAAGATGAAAATGATATATGTATTCTCTCGTGCATCAATAATTAAAGAGCTAGCCTATATTAAGAAATCTATTTAAATATGATCAACAGGTTGAACATGGTTGATTAACAGATTGAACCGATTGATTCGTAAGACGATTGATATTATCAAGAGGGGAATGATGTAGGCATCCAGTGAGTTTATATATTTAAATCAAGGTATTTACATCTTTACTATTTTTTCCAGGATATGTCATATGAATCATCTTACTACGCATATGCTGCGTTTTGCTAGTAGGTTATAATTAAATTGATAAACCACGTTTGATAGAACAAACACGTATTCAAGTATAACTATGTTAATAATGGTACTTACGTATTGGTATGCACTGGACGAACGCATTTCCGGTATGTTTATCCGGGCAAGCGCAAGTTGCAGTATGGTCTCTAACCGTGCAAATAGCCCCTAAACCACAAATTGCTCCGGCTTGGCATGGGTTTTTGCATTTCCTATCAAGACAAGCCTTGTCACGGGGACAATCAGAGTTGATCGTGCACTCTGGTCTACATCCAGCCTGTGGGTCGCCCAAATAATCTTGTAAGCATGAGCACACTGCTCGGCCTTCCATGACCTGGCATTTCGTGTTGGCACCGCATGGGCTTGGGTTGCAGGGATCAAGTGGGGGTGGTGGATCTGTGGATTATAAAACGAGAGATTCATTATCAGTCGTTGCATTGCTCATGTTTTAATGTACGATTCCACTTTTCCATAGTATTTGATTCCTCCAACTGTGATTATACTTATTTAATGAAAGAAAAATTCAGCGGAAAATGACCTAGATGTCGATGCGTCGTGAAACCCAAACATTCATTTATTCATTCACTTATGCAATGATGCTCCAACTTCAATCTACCGAACATTTCTCCAAGGTGAATAATTAAGTGCAATATAATCACAGGTGACATGATTATATACATACTTCAATAGGGAAGTTTTCATTGAAATTCAATTCAAGAATGTAAATTTAGAATCTCAATAATGGTATTCAAAATGCTCACCTTGGAGTGGCGAGCATCGAATAAGTGGATTTCCTGTTAGTCCGTGGTTACATGTGCACACTGGGTGATGTTTCTCCACTCTGCAAGATGCTCCAATACCACAAGATCCTGGACACGGGTCACGACATTTATATCCAGTACACGCCAGTTTGATGTTACAGTCATCGTCCGTGCGACATTCTGGACCACCACATCCCTTGACGCTTGTTGGATCTCCAGCCATACCAGGAGGACAGAGGCATACCGAGTGACCTTCCGGTGTGATTGAGCATTGAGCATTTGGTCCGCAAGGGTTAGGATGACAGGGAGTTGATGGTTCCAAGAAACACCCGGAGTATGGATCTCCAACGTACCCGCTCTTGCAGAAGCATTGTTCTTGGTTGTCAGTTACATAACAATCCGCATTATTAGCGCATGGTCCGGGTTGACAAAGGCTCTTTACAGCTTCAGAACAGCTTCGGAAAGGATTTCCTATTGTTGGCTCTGGACAGAAGCAAGTTGGTTCCCTAGTCGGATCACATATAGCTCCCACACCACAAGGATTTGGCTCGCAAGGGTTCTTTCGTTCGACGCAGCCTCGAATTGTGTTAGGACTTTCGAGGTACCCAGGGGCACATGTGCATTTGGCGAAGCCATTGCTAAGAAGACTGCACTGAGTGTTTGGTCCGCATGGAGATGGATCGCAAGGATTTTCTGGAAGCCTGCATGCTTTTTTCGGAGGATTTCCTTCAAATTCTGGCAGGCAGAAACACACTGGCTTTCCCTTGTTGATTCTACATCCGGAATTCGGACCGCACGGGTTTGGCTCACATTCGTCCCCTTGTGGTACTATAGTAAAAAAAGTAGTATTAGACATTTTCAAATGTTTTCACAAGAAATGTTTGTTTGCATTATTTTTGTTCCAAGACGTAACGTTGCCTACAAAATCTTGTGAGTTGAATATATTGTATGAGTGACTGTTTATTAATTTAATTTTCGTGTTTGACTGTTATACTCACTGCAATTTTTGAATGGATTTCCAGTCAAGCCTTTAGGACAGAAGCAAATTGGATTTCCGTTGTCAATTTCACACATTGCGTGTGTGCCACACGGGTTAGGGTCGCATGGATTTGTTGGTCCTCGGCATCCTGATCCAGGATTACCGGAGTATCCCGGCAAGCATTTGCAATTTGCCCTGTGATTGATTACATCACAAACTGCATTGCTGCCACATTTGCATGGACTCTGGCATTTCTCATTTATACAAGATTCATGTGATGAACATTCACTATCACTGCGACACCCGATTTCTGAAATAGCATAATAAAGTTATATTTTGCTCCTGTTGAATGAAAAAGTGTTACCGGTACGTAATTACATCATTTTGTTAATGAATACCTTTGCCGCATTCGATGTATGCATTTCCAGCGTATCCTGGCAGACACCTGCATTGAACAGCATGGTTTTCAGGCACACACTCTGCGTTATCTCCGCAAGAATCCTCAAAGCAAGGATTAATACAGAGACGGTTGAGCCTATCACAAGCTTTGTTTGGCGGACAGTCTTCGTTGTATTGGCACACATTTACTGGTAACTCAACTGAAAGTGGAAAACACATTGAAGGAAATCCCTTTTTTGAAGTTCATGTTCTACAGACTGTCAGTAGTATTGTGTCTTCATTCACCTGGTAAACAACCAACGAAGCCGTTTCCATGGAAACCTTCAGCACAGCTACAGTCCGATCCGTGGTTGGTGTTGATGCAGACAGCATGTTGGGCGCATGGATTATGAAGATCACACGGTCGTTGGCAAGCTCGGTCGATGCATGCCTCAGTCAATGGACAATCATTGTTGCTAGTGCAACCCACTATATCCCAACAACCAGAAACAAGTTTGACACAAGAAGAAGACACAGAACTACCTATTTACAGAAATAATAGTTCTCAGAAGTTTATTTTGATACAATAGAGATGCAAAAATACTTGAAGTCCCGAATTATGTACAAAGTATTTCTGTAAGACTTTTGCTGAAGGTTATATTAATACAAAATATACAGAATTCATTAATCAGAGTCACACCAACACACGTAAAATGAATTATTTATTACTGTGAATCATTAAAGGTACGAGTATTTAGTTAATGCTAGTTGAATTAATTCGATGATTGATTATATAATTATGGACATGGATTAGTTATCTTACATGGTTCGGGAAGGAAGCACTTTTCTGCAGGGTTTCCTTCGAATCCAGCGGGACAAGTGCAAATGGGCCTGTGTGCCTTAGCGTGGCATTTAGCTGTCGTTGCGCACGCATTAGCAAACTCGCATGGGTCCAAGCAAAAACCCTTGTAACACGCTTCCGTGTCGAGGCAATCGGTGTCAGATTTGCACGGTAGTGGAGATTTTCCCATTCCTGGTGGAGCTATACACGCATATTGGACAAGGATTAGTATCAGCGTGCATTATTATATTCTATTATTTGATTGTGCATTATTGATTAATGATTAATACGGTCATTGATGACCTCCGCATATATGAAAGATGTCGATCAAGTTCTTTCTACCCTGGACAGATTAAAACTATGTGCTTTGAATCTGTCGAATCTTACATAATCCGATGAAGATGATCCGATCCCTTTATTGTGATTTCTTACTATTCATATACTGCTACATTAATTGTAAAAGTATTTTTAATGAAAAATAAATGAAATGAGAAAATGCAATGAATTCAGAACTTGGATGGAAATATAGATGGCGATGAAAGTAATTGGTGAGCGCCATAGTAGTTTTGTCTGTCAAAGGTAAAAGAGATGAATGGTTAAGCCAGAGAAAATGCCAGATGTTATTATCTGAGTTACTGTACAAACTATGACTAGATGCCTAAAACTAAAATATACATATGTGCATTCTACATCAGAATTACGTTTTAGTGAAAACAAATAGAATTACATTTTAGTAATATACAACAGAATAAGAAAGAGGTGACTACTGACTACTAGAAGTGAGTTTTCTACGATTTAAAATTAAATTAGATTCTATGACGAAGTTACAGTGAAACATTTAACATGTATTCAAGATAGACAGAAAGAGAAGATGAAGAGGTATATTTATAATAGTTATGTACATATAAATTCTCGTATTATTGTTGATGACAAATCTGTTGTGTAATGTGTTTCGGTTAATATACCTCTCTGACAACCAGCGGCGGAGACTCCGGGCAGACAAGTGCATTGTATTGTGTGGTTATAGATTGTGCAGGTGGCATTTAGTGAACAACCATTGTCGACTTCTCTACAAGGGTTCACGCAGTTGCCTCGCCTGCACGACTCGCTTGTGGGACAATCGATGTCTGCGACGCACGTTCTGTTAGTGTTAAGGGCATATACGGGGGGTATGTCAGTTCTAACGTCAAATTCCTTCTCTGTTATAGTTTCAGTCATGTCAGTAGTATCTAATCTAGTACTCAAAATCACACTTTCAGTAGTCGTAGCAGAGTCAGATTCTTCAGTTGTATTTTGTAATCCTATGGTTGAACTTTCAGTCAGTATTAGTGACTCTGTGGTATCAGATTGAACTGTGCTTGTATCCAACAGATCCTCGTCTCCAGTCGATTCAGATGGCCTCAAGTTAGTTTTCATTGTTGCTTCTGCAATCATATTGGTTTGAGATTCGGTTGGTTCAGTGTTATTATCTTCAGATGAAATAGTTGTAGACATCTCTCCATTTACGGCAATAGTGGTAATATCAGTATTAGAAGCTACTGTTTCTGTTGTTAATTCACTTTCAGTTGCCGTATCATCAACAAAGTTTGCTCGACTTACAAGTTGCGATGGTATAGTCGTTGTTCGGTCTCCAGAAATATCTGTAGCTTCTTCGGTCTTCATTGTTGTTACGTCTGGTACTACAGTGACTTCAGCTTCTGTAGTTACATCCGGTCTCATTTCATTTTTTTCTGTAATTGGTCCTTCTGTTTCTTCAGTCTCGGAATTGTTTGTTCCAGATGTATCAGTGACAGACTCAGTCATTGTTACCCCGGAATCTTCTTCTGTTCTTACCGTTGTAAACTCGAATCCTGAAACTGTTGCTCCAGGGGCATCTGGAACTTTGGTTGAACGTTCTTGCGAACCAGGACTTTCTGTCTCAAGTTTTTCCGTTGTTGTTACTTGATTTTCTGAACTTCCGGTTAGTGCTTGCTCTGTTTCTGTTTCCATTGTCTCAGCGGTATCAGTTGCTGGTATCCTGGTTCTGGGCGTTTCAGTTTCCCGACCTGAAGTAACTGAGTATGTACTAGGTGCTTCAGTAGTATCGTTGATCATTTTAGCAGTAGTTATTTCACTATCAGTTTCAGTTATTATATCATCCTCTAATCTGGTTGTTCTAATAGAAGCATCAGTCATTTGAATGGGTCTAGGCGAAGTGGTTCTTACAGTCTCCTCATTCGATTGTTGTGTAGTTATTACTGCAGGGTTGTCAGTCAGTGTTTCTGTGGTAACTGCGTCTGTTGAAGATATTGTGGTCGTATCAAATTCGCTTCCTGAAGACAATCTTGGTGAATGGCCAGATGATTGTAGAGTGGTCATTTGGTTGGATTCAGTTGAAATTTCCGGTAAAATAGATGGGAAGAACGAACTTGGTCTTGATTCGGAAGGTGGGATCAAAGTTGTTGATGAAGTTGTGTCTTGTTCTTTAGATGAGTCCGAAATTGATATGGTAGTGGTTTCAGATGGAGATCTTGATCGTTCAGTTACAATAACGTCTTGAGTAGAGCCAGTTAGTGATTCTGACGGTATGCGATGTGATTCAACAGCGGGCTCAGTTACAAATGTTTTGTCATGTGCTGTTGTCACCTCATTTGATTTCATTGTTGTCTCTTCTGATTTTCGAGATGATAAATTCACCACTTCGGTCGTAATGGGACTTTCTGTCATCGCTTCTTGTCCCGATAATGTAGTTGCGGAAGGAGATTCAGATGTAGGAGTTCTATTAGAATCAAATGACAAAGTTGTCAGTTCATCAGAAACTATGATTGTGGTTCTGTCACTATCAGAATCAGTTACAATCCTTGGTGGTGAAGAAGAGTCATCTCTGTCAGAAATGGTGGTGGAATCCTGATCAATCACTGTAGATCTAGCTGTTGAAGCTGTAGTTCTTTGAGTTCCACCAGATGGCATTGTTGTAGTCTCACCATCAGAATCAGTTGAAATCCTTGGTGGTAAAGCAGAGTCATCTCTGTCAGAAATGGTGGTGGAATCCTGGTCAATCACTGTAGATCTAGCTGTTGGAGCTGTTGCTCTTTGAGTTCCACCAGATGGCATTGTTGTAGTCTCACCATCAGAATCAGTTGAAATCCTTGGTGGTAAAGACGAGTCATCTCTGTCAGAAATGGTGGTCGAATCCTGGTCAAACATTGTAGATCTACCTGTTGGAGCTGTTGCTCTCTGAGTTCCACTAGATGGCATTGTTGTAGTCTCACCATCAGAATCAGTTGAAATCCTTGGTGGTGAAGAAGAGTCATCTCTGTCAGAAATGGTGGTGGAATCCTGGTCAACCACTGTAGATCTAGCTGTTGGAGCTGTTGCTCTTTGAGTTCCACTAGATGGCATTGTTGTAGTCTCACCTTCAGAATCAGTTGAAATCCTTGGTGGTGAAGAAGAGTCATCTCTGTCAGAAATGGTGGTGAAATCCTGGTCAATTACTGTAGATCTACCTGTTGGAGCTGTTGCTCTTTGAGTTACACTAGATGGCATTGTTGTAGCCTCACCATCAGAATCAGTTGAAATCCTTGGTGGTAAAGAAGAGTCATCTCTGTCAGAAATGGTGGTGGAATCCTCGTCAACCACTGTAGATCCAGCTGTTGGAGCTGTTGCTCTTCGAGTTACACTAGATGGCATTGTTGTCGCCTCACCTTCAGAATCAGTTGAAATCCTTGGTGGTAAAGAAGAGTCATCTCTGTCAGAAATGGTGGTGGAATCCTGGTCAACCACTGTAGATCTAGCTGTTGGAGCTGTTGCTCTTTGAGTTCCACTAGATGACATTGTTGTAGTCTCACCTTCAGAATCAGTTGAAATCCTTGGTGGTGAAGAAGAGTCATCTCTGTCAGAAATGGTGGTGGAATCCTGGTCAACCACTGTAGATCTAGCTGTTGGAGCTGTTGCTCTTTGAGTTCCACTAGATGGCATTGTTGTAGCCTCACCATCAGAATCAGTTGAAATCCTTGGTGGTAAAGAAGAGTCATCTCTATCAGAAATGGTGGTGAAATCCTGGTCAATTACTGTAGATCTACCTGTTGGAGCTGTTGCTCTTTGAGTTACACTAGATGGCATTGTTGTAGCCTCACCAGCAGAATCAGTTGAAATCCTTGGTGGTAGGGAAGAGTCATCTCTGTCAGAAATGGTGGTGGAATCCTCGTCAACCACTGTAGATCTAGCTGTTGAAGCTGTTGCTCTTTGAGTTACACTAGATGGCATTGTTGTCGCCTCACCTTCAGAATCAGTTGAAATCCTTGGTGGTAAAGAAGAGTCATCTCTGTCAGAAATGGTGGTTGAATCCTGGTCAATTACTGTAGATCTAGCTGTTGGAGCTGTCGCTTCTGAAGTTGCACTAGATGGCATTGTTGTCGCCTCACCGTCAGAATCAGTTGAAATCCTTGGTGGTAGGGAAGAGTCATCTCTGTCAGAAATGGTGGTGGAATCCTGGTCAATCACTGTAGATCTAGCTGTTGGAGCTGTTGCTCTTTGAGTTCCACTAGATGGCATTGTTGTCGCCTCACCATCAGAATCAGTTGAAATCCTTGGTGGTAAAGAAGAGTCATCTCTGTCAGAAATGGTGGTGGAATCCTGGTCAACCACTGTAGATCTAGCTGTTGGAGCTGTTGCTCTTTGAGTTCCACTAGATGGCATTGTTGTAGTCTCACCATCAGAATCAGTTGAAATCCTTGGTGGTAAAGAAGAGTCATCTCTGTCAGAAATGGTGGTGGAATCCTGGTCAACCACTGTAGATCTAGCTGTTGGAGCTGTTGCTCTTTGAGTTCCACTAGATGGCATTGTTGTAGTCTCACCATCAGAATCAGTTGAAATCCTTGGTGGTAAAGAAGAGTCATCTCTGTCAGAAATTGTGGTTGAATCCTGGTCAATTACTGTAGATCTGGCTGTTGGAGCTGTTGCTCTTTGAGTTCCACTAGATGGCATTGTTGTAGTCTCACCATCAGAATCAGTTGAAATCCTTGGTGGTAAAGAAGAGTCATCTCTGTCAGAAATGGTGGTGGAATCCTGGTCAACCACTGTAGATCTAGCTGTTGGAGCTGTTGCTCTTTGAGTTCCACTAGATGGCATTGTTGTAGTCTCACCATCAGAATCAGTTGAAATCCTTGGTGGTAAAGAAGAGTCATCTCTGTCAGAAATGGTGGTTGAATCCTGGTCAATTACTGTAGATCTAGCTGTTGGAGCTGTTGCTCTTTGAGTTCCACTAGATGGCATTGTTGTCGCCTCACCATCAGAATCAGTTGAAATCCTTGGTGGTAAAGAAGAGTCATCTCTTTCAGAAATGGTGGTGGAATCCTGGTCAATCACTGTAGATCTAGCTGTTGGAGCTGTCGCTCCTGAAGTTACATTAGATGGCATTGTTGTAGCCTCACCATCAGAATCAGTTGAAATCCTTGGTGGTAAAGAAGAGTCATCTCTGTCAGAAATGGTGGTGGAATCCTGGTCAATCACTGTAGATCTTGCTGTTGGAGCTGTTGCTCTTTGAGTTCCACTAGATGGCATTGTTGTAGTCTCACCATCAGAATCAGTTGAAATCCTTGGTGGTAGAGAAGAGTCATCTCTGTCAGAAATGGTGGTGGAATCCTGGTCAATCACTGTAGATCTACCTGTTGGAGCTGTTGCTCCTTGATTTCCACTAGATGGCATTGTTGTAGCCTCACCATCAGAATCAGTTGAAATCCTTGGTGGTAGAGAAGAGTCATCTCTGTCAGAAATGGTGGTGGAATCCTGTTCAGTCACTGTAGATCTTGCTGTTGGAGCTGTTGCTCCTTGAGTTCCACTAGGTGGCATTGTTGTAGCCTCACCTTCAGAATCAGTTGAAATCCTTGGTGGTAAAGAAGAGTCATCTCTGTCAGAAATGGTGGTTGAATCCTGGTCAATCACTGTAGATCTTGCTGTTGGAGCTGTTGCTCTTTGAGTTCCACCAGATGGCATTGTTGTAGTCTCACCATCAGAATCAGTTGAAATCCTTGGTGGTAGAGAAGAGTCATCACTGTCAGAGATAGTAGTGGAATCCTGGTCAATCACTGTAGATCCAGCTGTTGGAGCTGTTGCTCTTCGAGTTCCACTAGATGGCATTGTTGTAGCCTCACCGTCAGAATTAGTTGAAATCCTTGGTGGTAGAGAAGAGTCATCACTGTCAGATATGGTGGTTGAATCCTGGTCAATCACTGTAGATCCAGCTGTTGGAGCTGTTGCTCTTTGAGTTCCACTAGATGGCATTGTTGTAGCCTCACCTTCAGAATCAGTTGAAATCCTTGGTGGTAAAGAAGCGTCGTCACTATCAGAAATGGTGGTTGAATCCTGGTCAATCACTGTAGATCTTGCTGTTGGAGTTGTTGCTCTTTGAGTTCCACCAGATGGCATTGTTGTAGTCTCACCATCAGAATCAGTTGAAATCCTTGGTGGTAGAGAAGAGTCATCTCTGTCAGAAATTGTGGTCGATTCTTGGTCTAATATTGTTGACCGAACAGTTGGGGCTGTTGTTCTTCGAGTTTCACTAGTTGGTACTGTTGTTATCTCATCTTCAGAATCAGTACCGTCCCTAATCGTTGTTACTCCGTTATCATCAAGATCTTGTTCTAATGGTACTTCGAATTGTACTGTATTTGATTCTGTCACCGTACTTGCAGAACTTGCATTGTTGGTAGAAACAGTTGCTTCATCTACATCGTCAGGTTCTGAAGGTAGTTTAATTTCTGGTATCTTGGTATCAGTAGTGTCAGAACCATCCTTAATAGTAGTTACTTCGTGATCAATATCTTGTTCCAGTGGTACTTCGAATTGGTTTTCAGTTGTCGGTTTAATGTTTGATTCTGTCACCATGGTCTCTGAACTTGCCTTTTGTGTAGAGACCGTTGTTTCTTCATCTTCAACAGGTTCTGAGGGTACTTTTTCAGACGAGGTCGCCCTAAAGGCTGGTTCTGTAGTCTCTAAGCTTATATCAGCAGCAGTTGTTTTGGGTAGTGGTGATGTAACGGGTTTGAATTCTAAGTCTGGTAATATCGTAGTAAATGTGTCAGTATCAGTATTCGTTGTCTGTGTCGTTGTAGTAGTGTCACTATCTGTTGGTTCTGTTTCATTGTAAATGGGTTTGTTTGTTTTGTTGAAAGGGTGGGGGGGGGGAGGAGAGAAATAAACAAGTAGTGTTAGAAGATTATATACAATATGAACACAACACACCCATAGTATTACAATGTTGTGTAAAAAAACACAACAATGAAGTAACTACTTTCTACACACGTAATAATCATCTACTTTGTACATTAAATAAAACACTGTCTACTGTGATTAAAGATATAACTTTATGGTTACATTATTCGGTAAAAGCAACAGATAAAGAAGCTGAAGAGTTTGTATACCAGTACCACAATCCACATCCACCGATAATCCACCTTTCTGTTAGTTGATGAAATGATGTGTTTTATTAGAATCATGTACTCACACAAACAAACAGTCAAACACAAGTCCTCAAAATATATAAATACTAACTTATGAGTTATGACACTTATAAGTGGTAAATTGTTTTATTTTAATCAATTTTGCTAGTATGATATACTCAATACATCGTGACGTAATCAGTAGATTTAAAAAAATGTATCTCATTTACACACACCCTTTCCGATCAAATACTCATTCTGTTTCATTCCAACATTGTACCTAGGCTTTTTGTAAGGATCACTCCTGAAGGACTGGAAATCAGACAAATGTCCATGAGCCATAAAGAGATCTAGAATATAGTAGCATGCCTATATACGTAACCTCATGCTAATGTACATGTTCACCTTCATCAATGATAGTTGTATTTATTTAACATGTCACACATAATAAGCCATAGCTGCACATTCAGAAGGAAATATTACCAGATATATTTACAATTATGCATAAAGGCAGACTAATACAACAAGTAATATACACTGAAAACATAAATAGCACAAAACGGAAAATATCTATTAACAATAGAGAATAAAATAAAATGTGTTGCCATTTTATTTCCCGTAATTATTAGTTGAGAAATGAAAAAGTGTTATTAAAAATATGTCAAGATTAGGTTTTTAGACGTCTTTTGAGTACAATAGTTTTTCGTTGGAAGAGAAAGTTCGTCAAGTGTTTATAGAGAGAAAGCCCAAGAAACGATTTAATAAATTGTAATAATTGGATGTTTCAGATCAGTGGGATTCGAACTGGTACGCGATCAATTGGATGAAGCTAAGGAAAAAAGCATTTGTCTTGATACGGATCAGTACGGGATCAGGTGAGAGATTAGTTGATCCAAGTTGTCAATTATCTGTCCGTTGTCTCGTAGTACTCCGTTCTCCATTTGTCTTCGTTGTTGTTAATGCGCATCAGGATTGATAGAAGGGATGTTAAATGTCATGTCAATGGTAAAACAGCAACACATCACATTTCGTCTCACTAGAACATAACGAGCCTAACTGACTGATGGCAGCCTGATAGGCTGATCCTACCTCTGATGCACGCGCCCGTGGTGGGGTCACAGGTTGATCCCGGGGAACAGTGGTCACATCCTTGCGCCACGACAGGATCACGTGACTTGGGGATGCAGTTGCAGCCATCGCAAGTCAAGCCACGACGGCAGTCGGATGACTTCTGGCACTGGCATACTGAAGGGGAAAACATGATATGAGATGATGTACATATATTAGGTTCACAGATTGATCTCGGGGAAGTGGGAACAGTGGTCACATCCTCGCACCAAGACCGGGTCGCGTGGTTTATTTGCAAACAGATAAAGCACTATAATGTGAGAATGAATATAAATGAAGTCACTATTAAGTATTCAAATGGTGCCTCGAGCACCACGGTACAGGGAATTATCATATCTTTCTGTACAGAAACCGAACGATCTGTCTAAATTTTAGTTAATCTATTGAGGTTTATATTTTCCGACATATTAAAAACTTGTTCACCTTCTATTTCATACAGGTCGTTTGCTTTCTGTATAGTGTATAGTATGATGAAAAAAATAGCTGACTCCTCCATATAATTGGATGAGCGAAGGGAATACTCAATTTCACCATACCCGAGAAAAAGTGCCTGTTTTTTTTTGTTTGTTTGTTTGTTTGTTGATTTTTTTGTTCGCGCTCCACAGGTCAAACAAAAATTCAAAATCAGTTGAAACTTGCACGCATAAGTGTCCTTATCTAATTCGATACAGTATAGTTTTGAGGCGCAATTGGTTGAACCACTTCTGAGAAAACTCATTTCAAAGTTTTCAAAAATCCCATGGTATTCATCCATCCTCATGGTATATAACCAAGAGAAAAAAAATCGTGAAAAATATTTCCTCCGAGGAAATTCAAATTCTCAGGGAATTTCAATATAATAATTATACACATCAATTCAAACTCTCAGTAGAATCAGATCAGCCGTTCTGATGTAAAAAAAATATATAATCTGATTTTTTTAAATCACTCAGAGCTATTACGATATCAATTGAATTCAAGCAACAGGTGTCACCATTCAAACGGAAACGATTGAAACAAAGCCTTCCTAAGTATGATAGAAATTGATTAGGAAATATGATGGCAGTGACATAATTGTTTAGATCTCAAGTTGTATATATATATATCACAGCCTTCTTTAATCAGATCATTCTTCTCTGATACTGCCCTTTCACTCGGGGTATGCTTCCCATGTTAACCGATGTCCAATTATTTTAGTTCACAAAATCGCCGATGGTGCCGTTGTTTCCAGACCATGACGTCACTTTCCAAAGATATTCAAGTATATCGGCCTATTTGACATGTCATATCTGCGAAGATACGAACAACTTTGGGAATTTCTTACGAGAATTTGAATTACGCGCGCATTCAATTAGGCCGTGACTGTGAGTTTACTAACTTTGTTATGACAATAATATGAAGGATTCTATTCAATAATATTACGGAATATCATCGGGATGAGTTCTTGAATGGTGTTTATTGCTTGGGATAACATACTTATCGTTCAAGTTTGAACCTCGGTAAGCCTGAAAGCCTTAGTCGAAATGTAAATATGACATAACCTCAATAGCGTAGTAGGAAATTGAAAAATTATGAGAGAATGACATTTGTTCAAAGTTGAAACTTTAGATACCAGAGTGCAGTACATACCAGACAATGACGTCATTTTTCCCTGCGCGAGCAAATATGCGCGAACCCGTCAAAATAGCCCTAGTGAAAGGGCAGTATAAGAAAATAATGAATAAAGAAGGCTGTGATATATATATATATATATATATATATATATATATATATATATATATATATATATATATATAAATATATATATATATATATATATATATATATATATAAATATATATATATATATAAATATATATATATATATATATATATATATATATATATATATATATATATATATATATATATAAATATATATATATAAATATATATATATATATATATATATATATATATATATATATATATATATATATATATATATATAAATAACCAATCCAAAGATTTAAGTTGATATAAGTAGCTCATCCATCAACGCGGAAACACATAACGCGTTTGCCTAGTTGTATGCTCAAGATACAATTTAAATACTGGATATTTTCTTCATTTATATAATTATTTTCGAACATGATGCTTCAGTTGATACTAAAAAAAATAAACGTCACCAGGTCACCAGCTTGATTTACTCAATTATCTAAGCTGACCTTTGGTTAGTCATGCATGAGTGGTCGCGAGATGGATTTGACTACCGGTATTAGGCCTATTGTAAAAGAAACTGCGATGAATTGAAGCGTTTGTATTGGAGAAGTGAAACTAACCAGCTGAGTAATCGCGTTCAATTACGATAATATCGATTGATATCGAAAGATCATAACTCTACTGATACTATAACTCGTACAACTATTACGATAACTGAATTTAACAAGTATACCCATTAGATCTGACTTATGAGCAGAATTGGTCACACAATGAAATGGTTCGCCGATGTCAGTTGTCATATTTTACAGTTTGTATTTTTCTCTTCACTATCTCATTCAAGCAACATTTTCCACGCAGCATTTATCCTATTAAACATTTTTTAGTTTAATTGAAAGTTGAGTTGATATTACAGTCTATAGTAGACCTATGTCCTGGTGCAGTTGTTCACAATGACGGTAGATGACTAGAAAAAGTAGGCCTACATCGTTTTGTCGTGTTCACTCAAGTAATCAGCAAATACGTGCGTTACTGAGTAACGCATCAGTACCTTTTTTCAAATAATTGATGAATCATGTTGTAATTGTAATTAATCTATTTTATTGAAAATAATTTATATCAATCCAGGAAGAGTATATACAAAATGAAGCTCTTCTGATTAGTAATATTATTATTAACTATAATATAGGCCTGATGAGGGATGATATATAGGCCTGACACGTCCGGAATGATCAACATTGGGATAGGCTTCTCTTAAGCGATGTAAGTCATTGTTATGAGAAATAGATAACAATGTCCTTTAATTGATATGACCCGATCACAATCTTGCTTAGTTCCTCAGTCCGCGCCGCCCTCGGTAGCTCGGTCAGCTGAGGCACCGCTTCAGAAACTGAAGTCACCGTTGGGCGTGGGTTCGAGTCCCGCATTAGGCATGCATGGGTTTTTGTAAATGTCCTCTCACTAATCATCACTTCATACATTCATTATCACCAGCTCATGCGTACCCCCGTATAACCTAGCTGTTGATGGGGTCGTTAAGCAAACAATAATAATCATAATCCTCAGTCCGCTGTATTGCTATGTTACTGCATAAATTATCAAGAGTCGTTTGTTATTTGAAAGTTGAAGGAAGCTTATAGTTCTAACTGGCAGTTACTGTCACAAAGGTTAGCCATGGTTATTTTTCCCACTTACTCAGAAATATAAACTACTGGACTTTGTAGTAGGCCTACTAAGCTAACAATGTAGCCAACAATTTGAAAGTCTCGTATTATTGGATGCAAGCGAAGTGAAGACTCAATTTTACCGTACTTCAGAAAACTTGAGTGTTTTGTTGCGCTCTATTATAGGTCAACCAAAAACACAAATTGTGAAGAGAGTTGGCATGCACGTATGTCATCATGCATCCAACTCGGAACTGTAATGTTTTGAGACGCAATCGGTGAAACCACTTGAGAGAAAAATTATTTCGAAAATTTGAAAATCCTCATAAGAATAACCCATACGACAACGTTTTGATTCTTTTTTCGAATATTTTCAAATCTTTAGGGAATTTAAGCACAACAATGATACTTATTATTGGGAATCATCATATAAATCGACCGTCTTAAAGGAGAAAAATAATATTATGATATGTTTACATCAATTAGTGGTTCGTAAACTATTGAATTGTGTAAAAGGTAAATCCAATTAAATCGTAAAACGTTCAAGATGAGTAATAGATAAAACAGAAATAGTGACATAATAGTTCTATAATTAATTTGTGTGTGCTCAGCTTTCCATTACATTGCATATAAAAAAAGTCCATATCGCTCATACTACAACGCACATGCAAGCGTTTTCGTATAGTTCTTATTCACATGACAATATTATCTTATGGATAGCTATACTATGGCTACTTAGCCACGAGCATACGTGAGCGTGTGCAATGTAATTGCTAAATACGATGGTCATTTCTTGCAATGACAATTGTGATCAAGATGTAGATGAAAAATCATAGTCATGGTCCAGGAGTATTTCTGTAACCGAGTCTTGAAACTAGTGAAGCGTGGAAGACGTGTTTACAAACGGTCAGTGATCGTGTCTGTGGCAGCTACTTCGAGAGTCGAGAGACATTCGAGCAAACTGTCAGTTAATGGATAGTAATTAGGGTAAAACTCGATTGTCCTGGGAAACAACATATAATTTCCGATTTTGTTTACAAACCCCATCAAGAACACCGAAATGTATTGGAAAAGTTTTCTGAGTCGAAAATCAACTGATTTAGTCCTATTAGATTAAATAAGATGTTTTTCTTATAATTATTAGGTATCATGAAAAAAAGTGAAGAATTGACCACGCTATCGGTGTCCTCCCTCTCCCCTCCCTCTTCCCCTCTCCGCCAAAGCACGAAGATGACGCGTATGAAACAATTTTAATGTGGTTATATAGGGAAAAATTCAAACATTTGAATATTGAAATTATTATCCTCTACCGTACCCCACAGCAAAATGAAAGGGTGACCGCTATGAAGAATGTGTGCAAAAAAACTTGAAAAATTAATTAAAAATGGAAAGTGAGTAACTTGTCAATAGATTACGTACTTCCTGACATGTAACAAAATCAGTGTCAAAAACACTAATTACGGAAAACCAATATTGAATAATGATTCCATCCATCCATATGCCATAGTTCTGTCGTCTAATTTGAACAAATTTCCACAATTGACTGACACAATTTTCTTTATCCGAACATTCCAACCTTGGGAACCCCTGAAACGGAAAAAAAATTTAGGCCTCCACTAGCCATTTTTATTGAAATCACAATATGAGAATGTGGTTCTCACGCTTTTATCATGCTTCTATCACTTAGTCCCGAATAATGTTTCAATTTCAATCTACCTGAAAGCTAAAAGTCGTAGACCCATATGTCTCTGTTGACTGTTGTTTACACATTGTTGTTTTCTTTCCAAATAATATTTAATCAGTGTTGATCGACGGGTATGTCAAGCTATATTTGAGCTAAATGCTTGGACGTGTTTTTTTGTTCAATTAGTGTAATCCCATCCATTATTTTTTTTAATATTAGTTATTTGTAATGATAACTGATGAATGATGAAAAAAAATCAAAATCAAATGAGTGTAAAAGGTCAAATGTTCTTTCGATTAAAGTGAATTGTAGTGGAGTGCTACTACTAATCTCACAAGTAGTATATCTAATTATCACTTTAACAAATGACATTGAACGAGTGAACGAAAATCGAAATTAAAACAGTATTCTGTGAATTATAAAAAGTTGAAAATTATTGTACGCCTACGCTTAAAAATGACGAGATGGTTTGGAATGTCACCCACTTTCTCGTCAAGGATCGAGGTTAGCAGTTGGGAGTTCAGCGGAAATCATTTCATTCAACCTTTTCGACGCAGTTTTCATTTCGCTTCACAGAAAAATATTCATCCGTGCGTAACTCGTCTGCGTAGATCGTCATTTAGCTTATTTTAAACTTGCTTGTTGAACGTATAGTTTTTTTCAACATCCAGAGTAATTTAAAAAATAATGATAATACCAATTCATTGTCATGAATGCTGAAATTGAAACAAAATTTTCTAACAAATTTCAAGAGAAAATTTTTCAAAACAAAATGTTATATGAAACATTGAAATGTATAAATCAAGTTGGTCATTAATTTCGGTACAAAAATAGTATTCGTGACCAAGAGCAACAAGTTGATCCGGTAACTACCGCCTATTATCAACTATTTTTCGTAAAACTGGCCAGCACTTGTACGGTTGAACGGTTCGCTATTTGAGGGCTCATTCAATTCCCTTCATATTCAACCATCCTGACAGAAGTTTTTCGTGGTGTCCCTCAATCGTCGAGGTGAATACTAGAATGTCATACCTCTTCCTTATCACTGTCCAGTACACATAGTAAAATTACATTACATCTAATTTATCATTTACCGACGCCAATAGATCTTGGGCATCAGTGTAGTGTGTAATTCAACCCAAAATAAATTAAATTAATCAATTGATCAGTTAATTACGTACGTCTTGCTGTAAGAATATTGGTGGTTTATTCTGAAACTTGAATGAATGAATATGAGTGTCGCATCGACAGCGAGGTCATTTAGCGCCTTTTCAAGTAGCCTAAAAACTAAATGTATATACTTTTATTATGTCTATCAATAATCTATAGGTCTCGACAATAAAAGTGACTTTTCTCAGTGTCGGGAATGCATATGTGACTAGACATATACACTGCACTCGTATCCCAAAGTAACGGCTCTCTAATTAATTAAAATATAGCTCATCTATATTTCAGCAAATACTCTACGAGAAAAAATATCATAACCAACCATCATGAACTATTCTTTAGCACATGGGTAAATAATTTATCAAGATGAAACTATTTGTTTGACGTCCCCACCAACAGATTGATTATTTGGAGGTACGAACGAATACATAATGCTCACAAAAACTCATATCTCAAGCATACCTTTCTTTGACTGTACCAGACGGCCTCCAAATCGACTAGTCCTGAATCCTGATAATATATTATTGCACTTGACATACCTTTGATGCAAACCGGCTGATGATCCTGCACCTGACAGTCTTGTTGTTCGCTACACGGATTAGCCACATTACACGGATTCTGACACTGGCTACCGATACACGCCTGTTGCGCAGGACAGTCCACGTGCGCAGCACAGCTGATCACTGCATTGAGGAAACAAAAGATCAGCCATCTCCACCACACACTCATCATACGCAAGACCTCACCTCACTGACACTAGCTAGAACTACATAAGACAAGACTCTGTTCTGTTCTGTGTCGACTGTTGCTTTGTTTTAACTTTTACTTTTAATCATGAGCTATAGCTCAGAGAGTGATGCAGCCAGCACGAGAAAAGTGAATGTGCATTGAAAGCGTTAAAATTGGAGCATGATTATCCTACTGGTGGCAATTGGTGAGTGATCCAGATCTGAAGGCTGTACGACAAAGTGGTAGTGCAGCGTTTTTTTTCTGTGGCTAGTATTTAGCATTTTTAAATAGTATTTATGTCTTTTGTTATGCCTCAGCAAGCAAAGATATTATAACTATACATTCGAGTGGTACTAGAGTTTTCTTAGAAATCTGATTCCTGTCACAAATGGAATAATTGTTGTGCAATATTGCAAAGACATTGATCGTATGAAATGTTTGTACGAAGATACATCAATTGTAAATGCACTTTCAGAAATTGTCATGATATTGCTTTATTTATACTATGTCAAGAGAATATGAGCTTGAATCAACAAGAAATACTAATATAAAATATAAATACATAAGGAATACAATATAGGGTAATTTAATAGAATACAGGATATGAAGCGAAAAGCTGAAAAATAAATCATGGTAAGCGTTTTCAAAATGTTAATTGCATTTATAGAAGCATTTGTAAAACATTGGAGCGTCATCACTGTATTAGTATGTGCGATTTATCATTGAATCAATCCAAAGCGTTTGACAGGTTTACATACAATGTTTACAACCAATAACCAACCTTCACCCACCAACACCCGTATAGCTATATGTACAATTATCACACATATCTACAAAAGGTGCAAAATATTGTATAGTTTCGAAATAAATCGTACAAGTTCTGAAGGTGATCTTATATTCCCACTTTGAAGACGACGTAAGATAATGTTCCAATAACGAAGAGACGTGAAAAGAGGAGAATAATAATAAATAACAATTGTCTCTTCATGCGACACAAAATGCACCCCTCCATATCCTCTCTATAGGTACATACACACTCGCTAAAGGTTCTACATACGGTCTTGCCCGTCGTGCACAAGAACTAGGCTATAAGAAAACATGAAGACAAACATTAATGTTCGGTAAAGCGACAGTTGAAGACAATAAAGAAGTTTTTTGTTTTTACTTTGCGTATTGAAAAAAATACAAAAATCGGGAAAGAAGCTGTATTTTCTCGGAATGTTTTTTTGTGGTATTTGGTTTTGTGCATGTGGTGGTTGGTTGGTATATCATGTTTACCTGGGTGTGATCTACATGTTTCAACAGTGTCTGCAGTGCGATTCTCAGCTTGTTGGCATAGGCACACAGGCACGTGTGCTTGGACCACACATACAACGTTAATGTCACAAGGCACGTAAAAGGAACAGGGATTAATGCAAAGGTTGACTATACAAGTCTTGTCTGGACTACATTCAGTTTCAGATGTACAGGTCAAGGAATAAGTTGGAGGTGTCGTCGTCATGGTAGAGTTAGTCAGGGAGTCACCAGTCATGTTTGGTGTATTTGTAGAAAAGTCGTCAGTCCAGTAGGTATCTTCATCTGTTGATGTGTCGGGTGAATATTCCGGCGTAGTGCCATAGGCATCACCAACACGAGACGACAATACGTTCGGATTGATTGTGATTTGTGGTGTAGTCGAACCCTTAGCCGATGGAGTGGAAACTGATTGAGAATATTTATATGTCGTTACCGATGGAGGTTCAGGGTTATCGTATTTGTAAAAGGAAGTAGTTGCATCAATAGGTCTTTCAGAAGAATCATTTTCTTCGGTTATCTTCTTTGAATCTACATATGATGATGTGGTTGTAACAAAAGGTCTTCCAGTCATGACTGTATCACCTCCTGGTTGCCTGGTTGTGTCATAAGGTATTCCAGTCATGTCTGTATCACCACCTGGTTGCCTGGTTGTATCATAAGGTCTTTCAGTCATGTCTGTATTACCTCCTGGTGGCCTGGTTGTGTCATAAGGTCTGCCAGTCTTATCTGATACATCATGGGGTGATCTGGTTGTATCATAAGGTATTCCAGTCATGTCTGTATCACCACCTGGTTGCCTGGTTGTGTCATAAGGTCTGCCAGTCTTATCTGATACATCATGGGGTGATCTGGTTGTATCATAAGGTATTCCAGTCATGTCTGTATCACCACCTGGTTGCCTGGTTGTGTCATAAGGTCTGCCAGTCTTATCTGATACATCATGGGGTGATCTGGTTGTATCATAAGGTCTTCCAGTCATGTCTGTATCACCTCCTGGTTGCCTGGTTGTGTAATAAGGTCTGCCAGTCTTATCTGATACATCATTGGGTGACCTGGTTGTGTCATAAGGTATTCCAGTCATGTCTGTATCACCTCCTGGTTGCCTGGTTGTATCATGAGGTCTACCAGTCTTATCTGATACATCATGGGGTGACCTGGTTGTGTCATGAGGTATTCCAGTCATGTCTGTATCACCTCCTGGTTGCCTGGTTGTGTCATAAGGTATTCCAGTCATGTCTGTATCAACTCCTGGTTGCCTGGTTGTATCATGAGGTCTACCAGTCTTATCTGATACATCATGGGGTGACCTGGTTGTGTCATAAGGTATTCCAGTCATGTCTGTATCACCTCCTGGTTGCCTGGTTGTGTCATAAGGTCTGCCAGTCTTATCTGATACATCATGGGGTGATCTGGTTGTATCATAAGGTATTCCAGTCATGTCTGTATCACCTCCTGGTTGCCTGGTTGTGTCATAAGGTATTCCAGTCATGTCTGTATCACCACCTGGTTGCCTGGTTGTATCATAAGGTCTGCCAGTCTTGGCTGTATCACCTCCTGGTTGCCTGGTTGTGTCATAAGGCCTGCCAGTCTTATCTGATACATCATGGGGTGATCTGGTTGTATCATAAGGTATTCCAGTCATGTCTGTATCACCTCCTGGTTGCCTGGTTGTGTCGTAAGGTCTGCCAGTCTTATCTGATACATCATGGGGTGATCTGGTTGTATCATAAGGTATTCCAGTCATGTCTGTATCACCTCCTGGTTGCCTGGTTGTGGCATAAGGTCTGTCAGTCTTATCTGATACATCATGGGGTGATCTGGTTGTATCATAAGGTATTCCAGTCATGTCTGTATCACCTCCTGGTTGCCTGGTTGTGTCATAAGGTCTGCCAGTCTTATCTGATACATCATGGGGTGACCTGGTTGTATCATAAGGTATTCCAGTCATGTCTGTATCACCTCCTGGTTGCCTGGTTGTATCATAAGGTCTGCCAGTCTTATCTGATACATCATAGGGTGATTTGGTTGTGTCATAAGGTATTCCAGTTATGTCTGTATCACCTCCTGGTTGCCTGGTTGTGTCATAAGGTCTACCATTCATGTCTGTATCACCTCCTGGTGGCCTGGTTGTATCATAAGGTCTTCCAGTCTTATCTGATACATCATTGGGTGATCTGGTTGTATCAAAAGGTCTTCCAGTCATGTCTGTATCACCTCCTGGTTGCCTGGTTGTATCATAAGGTCTTTCACTCATGTCTGTATCACCTCCTGGTTGCCTGGTTGTATCATAAGGTCTTCCAGTCATGTCTGTATCACCTCCTGGTTGCCTGGTTGTGTCATAAGGTCTGCCAGTCTTATCTGATACATCATGGGGTGATCTGGTTGTATCATAAGGTATTCCAGTCATGTCTGTATCACCACCTGGTTGCCTGGTTGTGTCATAAGGTCTGCCAGTCTTATCTGATACATCATGGGGTGATCTGGTTGTATCATAAGGTATTCCAGTCATGTCTGTATCACCTCCTGGTTGCCTGGTTGTGTCATAAGGTCTGCCAGTCTTATCTGATACATCATGGGGTGATCTGGTTGTATCAAAAGGTCTTCCAGTCATGTCTGTATCACCTCCTGGTTGCCTGGTTGTATCATAAGGTCTGCCATTCTTATCTGATACATCATTGGGTGACCTGGTTGTATCATAAGGTATTCCAGTCATGTCTGTATCACCTCCTGGTTGCCTGGATGTATCATAAGGTCTGCCAGTCTTATCTGATACATCATGGGGTGAACGGGTTGTATCATAAGGTCTGTCAGTCTTATCTGATACATCATTGGGTGACCTGGTTGTATCATAAGGTCTTCCAGTCATGTCTGTATCACCTCCTGGTTGCCTGGTTGTATCATAAGGTCTGCCAGTCTTATCTGATACATCATAGGGTGATTTGGTTGTGTCATAAGGTATTCCAGTTATGTCTGTATCACCTCCTGGTTGCCTGGTTGTGTCATAAGGTCTACCATTCATGTCTGTATCACCTCCTGGTTGCCTGGTTGTGTCATAAGGTCTACCATTCATGTCTGTATCACCTCCTGGTTGCCTGGTTGTGTCATAAGGTATTCCAGTTATGTCTGTATCACCTCCTGGTTGCCTGGTTGTGTCATAAGGTCTACCATTCATGTCTGTATCACCTCCTGGTTGCCTGGTCGTGTCATCAGGTCTGCCAGTCTTATCTGATACATCATGGGGTGATCTGGTTGTATCATAAGGTACTCCAGTCATGTCTGTATCACCTCCTGGTTGCCTGGTTGTGTCATAAGGTCTGCCAGTCTTATCTGATACATCATGGGGTGATCTGGTTGTATCATAAGGTCTGCCAGTCATGTCTGTATCACCTCCTGGTTGCCTGGTTGTGTCATAAGGTCTACCATTCATGTCTGTATCACCTCCTGGTTGCCTGGTTGTGTCATAAGGTCTGCCAGTCTTATCTGATACATCATGGGGTGATCTGGTTGTATCATAAGGTCTTCCAGTCATGTCTGTATCACCTCCTGGTTGCCTGGTTGTGTCATAAGGTCTGCCAGTCTTATCTGATACATCATGGGGTGATCTGGTTGTATCATAAGGTATTCCAGTCATGTCTGTATCACCTCCTGGTTGCCTGGTTGTGTCATAAGGTCTGCCAGTCTTATCTGATACATCATTGGGTGACCTGGTTGTATCATAAGGTCTTCCAGTCATGTCTGTATCACCTCCTGGTTGCCTGGTTGTATCATAAGGTCTGCCAGTCTTATCTGATACATCATAGGGTGATTTGGTTGTGTCATAAGGTATTCCAGTTATGTCTGTATCACCTCCTGGTTGCCTGGTTGTGTCATAAGGTCTACCATTCATGTCTGTATCACCTCCTGGTTGCCTGGTTGTGTCATAAGGTCTACCATTCATGTCTGTATCACCTCCTGGTTGCCTGGTTGTGTCATAAGGTATTCCAGTTATGTCTGTATCACCTCCTGGTTGCCTGGTTGTGTCATAAGGTCTACCATTCATGTCTGTATCACCTCCTGGTTGCCTGGTCGTGTCATCAGGTCTGCCAGTCTTATCTGATACATCATGGGGTGATCTGGTTGTATCATAAGGTATTCCAGTCATGTCTGTATCACCTCCTGGTTGCCTGGTTGTGTCATAAGGTCTGCCAGTCTTATCTGATACATCATGGGGTGATCTGGTTGTATCATAAGGTCTGCCAGTCATGTCTGTATCACCTCCTGGTTGCCTGGTTGTGTCAAAAGGTCTACCATTCATGTCTGTATCACCTCCTGGTTGCCTGGTTGTGTCATAAGGTCTGCCAGTCTTATCTGATACATCATGGGGTGATCTGGTTGTATCATAAGGTCTTCCAGTCATGTCTGTATCACCTCCTGGTTGCCTGGTTGTGTCATAAGGTCTGCCAGTCTTATCTGATACATCATGGGGTGATCTGGTTGTATCATAAGGTATTCCAGTCATGTCTGTATCACCTCCTGGTTGCCTGGTTGTGTCATAAGGTCTGCCAGTCTTATCTGATACATCATGGGGTGATCTGGTTGTATCATAAGGTCTTCCAGTCATGTCTGTATCACCTCCTGGTTGCCTGGTTGTATCATAAGGTCTGTCAGTCTTATCTGATACATCATTGGGTGACCTGGTTGTATCATAAGGTCTTCCAGTCATGTCTGTATCACCTCCTGGTTGCCTGGTTGTGTCATAAGGTCTGTCAGTCTTATCTGATACATCATTGGGTGATCTGGTTGTATCATAAGGTATTCCAGTCATGTCTGTATCACCTCCTGGTTGCCTGGTTGTGTCATAAGGTCTGCCAGTCTTATCCGATACATCATGGGGTGATCTGGTTGTATCATAAGGTCTACCAGTCATGTCTGTATCACCTCCTGGTTGCCTGGTTGTGTCATAAGGTCTACCATTCATGTCTGTATCACCTCCTGGTTGCCTGGTTGTGTCATCAGGTCTGCCAGTCTTATCTGATACATCATGGGGTGATCTGGTTGTATCATAAGGTCTTCCAGTCATGTCTGTATCACCTCCTGGTTGCCTGGTTGTATCATAAGGTCTGTCAGTCTTATCTGATACATCATTGGGCGACCTGGTTGTATCATAAGGTCTTCCAGTCATGTCTGTATCACCTCCTGGTTGCCTGGTTGTGTCATAAGGTCTGCCAGTCTTATCTGATACATCATTGGGTGATCTGGTTGTATCATAAGGTCTTCCAGTCATGTCTGTATCACCTCCCGGTTGCCTGGTTGTATCATAAGGTCTGCCAGTCTTATCTGATACATCATTGGGTGACCTGGTTGTATCATAAGGTCTTCCAGTCATGTCTGTATCACCACCTGGTTGCCTGGTTGTATCATAATGTCTCCCAGTCATGTCTGTATCACCTCCTGGTTGCCAGGTTGTGTCATAAGGTCTGCCAGTCTCATCTGATACATCATTGGGTGACCTGGTTGTATCATAAGGTCTTTCAGTCATGTCTGTATCACCTCCTGGTTGCCTGGTTGTATCATGAGGTCTACCAGTCATATCTGATACATCATTGGGTGATCTGGTTGTATCATAAGGTCTTCCAGTCATGTCTGTATCACCTCCTGGTTGCCTGGTTGTATCATAAGGTCTGCCAGTCTTATCTGATACATCATTGGGTGATCTGGTTGTATCATAAGGTCTTCCAGTCATGTCTGTATCACCTCCCGGTTGCCTGGTTGTGTCATAAGGTCTGCCAGTCTTATCTGATACATCATTGGGTGACCTTGTTGTGACATAAGGTATTCCATTCATGTCTGTATTACCTCCTGGTTGCCTGGTTGTATCAAAAGGTCTTCCAGTCATGTCTGTATCACCTCCGGGTTGCCTGGTTGTGTCATAAGGTCTGTCAGTCTTATCTGATACATCATTGGGTGATCTGGTTGTATCATAAGGTCTTCCAGTCATGTCTGTATCACCTCCTGGTTGCCTGGTTGTGTCATAAGGTCTGCCAGTCTTATCTGATACATCATTGGGTGACCTGGTTGTATCATAAGGTATTCCAGTCATGTCTGTATTACCTCCTGGTTGCCTGGTTGTATCATAAGGTCTTCCAGTCATGTCTGTATCACCTCCTGGTTGTCTGGTTGTGTCATAAGGTCTGCCAGTCTTATCTGATACATCATGGGGTGACCTGGTTGTATCATAAGGTCTGCCAGTCATGTCTGTATCACCTCCTTGTTGCCTGGTTGTATCATAAGGTCTGCCAGTCATGTCTGTATCACCTCCTGGTTGTCTGGTTGTAACATAAGGTCTACCAGTCATATCTGATACATCATCGGGTGACCTGGTTGTATCATAATGTTTTCCAGTCATATATGTATCACTCTCTGTTCGCCAGGTTGTATCTTCAGGCGTTCCAGTATTATCTGATGAACCATATGGTGATCTAGTAGTACCATCTGTTTGGCTTGTCATGTTTGTGTTTGTGACACTACCTGGGTGCCCGGTTGTGTCATGAAGTATGTCTGTATCTTCATTCATGTATGATGGTAGCCCTGTAGTAACAACCGGTATATATGTCATTTTTGTTCCGCCTCCTCCTCCTCGTGTTATGGTTGTATCGTATGGTTTTCCTGTCATATATGATACATCACCTGGTTTTATGGTTGTATCAATAGGTGATCCAGTAATATCGGATACATCTATCAATTGCCTGGTCGTATAGTAAGGATGTGTGGTCATTTCAACATTATCAGTAGCTTCATTCTTCATTTTGTTCTCGTTGGTTGATGTATTTTTTTTTGTATGTGTTTCATCAGGTTCAAGGTATTTATCATCAACGGTAGCAGTGTCGATACTTTCGAGCAATTTCTCAGTTGTCGATCGAAGAAGCGGACTAACAGTTCTAATTGATATTGAAATTATAGGTGAATCGGAATGTGTAGTTTCCGTCTGCTCATTACCACTTTCAGTTGTGGTTTGGTTGTCATCTTCATATCCATACGTAATTGTTGCAGTGTCGTTAACGATATGGGGTGTTGTTTGATATTCATCCAACAGCAGTTTGGTAGTCAAATATGTAGTTTTCTTCATACCTGACACTTCAACATTGTCATAAGTCACTGTTGCCGTCTCATTATTTTCATAATAAGAGTCAGTAACTGTTGAATTTTCATCATTTTCATACGTGTATGTTTGATATCCGGTTATTGATGTTGAGTTCTGAATTGAATCGTACTGGCGTGTCGTTTGTTCTCCTGAAGAGACCGTATCAGTTGTGAAATCGCTTTCGTTATCGGAATCGGTAGATGCTGTTCCATTCACATTTGTCTGAGCAGAGCTTGTTTTACCATTCGGATAAATGGTCGTAATATTATTATCACTTGAAGTCAGGTTCAATGATTCTGTAGAAGACTGAGTCGTGATTGATTGTTGTTTGGAACTTACAGTTGTATAATATTTCGTATCGTTCGATCGTTTTGTAGTCCAGTATGGAATAGGCGTGACAGTGAATACAATTGTTGAAACTGGGGGATAAGTGGTATATTTTGGCATAGATTGTGAAATCGAAGTATCGTTATCACGTAATAGCGATTCAGGAGTGTCAGTAATTCCAGGTGGTCCGTCATCGTGGCCATCGTTGAATAGAGGTTGATATGTAACAGCAATGTCAGGGTACATGCCAGTGGATGGTGTGGTTGATTTGACAGTTTGATTCAATCCGCGAGTGGAGGACGAGTTGGAATCGTCTTGATTGGTGAAACCTTTAGTTTCACGAAGACCTTGAGTGGTGGAATATACATCAGAAAAACTGGGTTCAGTGATACCTTCGTCATCAGTTCTTGAAATTGTTGTCTGATCGTCATTATCGGAACCACTAGGAGATGTTACTCCTCCGATTGTTGTGTTTACATATTTATCTACTCCACTGGGTTTGGTAGAAGCCTCATCATCTGTTCCTGCGAATGTTGTTTGTCCCTCCTTGATTAAACCGCCCAATGTCGACTTTCCATCCTCATCTACTCCACTGGGTGTTGTGTTTCCAGGAATATCGAATCCACTAGATTTGGTATAACCCTCTCCATCTGATCCAGCAACTGTTGTCTCACCATCCTTGTCTACTCCACTAGGTGTTGTGTTGCCATATTTATAAACTCCACTAGGTTTGGTCTGACCCTCTTCATCTGATCCTGAGACTGTTGTCTGACCATCCTTGTCTACTCCACTAGGTGTTGTGTTGCCATATTTATTTACTCCACTAGGTTTGGTATGACCCTCTTCATCTAAACCTGAAACTGTTGTCTGACCATCCTTGTCTACTCCACTAGGTGTTGTGTTTCCATATTTATCTACTCCACTAGGTTTGGTATGACCCTCTTCATCTGATGCTAAAACTGTTGTCTGACCATCCTTGTCTACTCCACTAGGTGTTGTGTTTCCATATTTAACTACTCCACTAGGTTTGGTATTACCCTCCTCATCTGATCCTGCGACTGTTGTCTGACCATTCTTGTCTACTCCACTAGGTGTTGTGTTTCCATATTTATCTACTCCACTAGGTTTGGTATTACCCTCCTCATCTGATCCTGCAACTGTTGTCTGACCATCCTTGTCTACTCCACTAGGTGTCGTGTTTCCAAATTTATTCACTCCACTAGGTTTGGTATCACCCTTCTTATCTGATCCTGCAACTGTTGTCTGACCATCCTTGTCTTCTCCACTAGGTGTTGTGTTTCCATATTTATCTACTCCACTAGGTTTGGTATCACCCTTCTCATCTGATCCTGCAACTGTTGTCTGACCATCCTTGTCTTCTCCACTAGGTGTTGTGTTTCCATATTTATCTACTCCACTAAGTTTGGTATTACCCTCCTCATCTGATCCTGCAACTGTTGTCTGACCATCCTTGTCTACTCCACTAGGTGTTGTGTTTCCATATTTATCTACTCCACTACGTTTGGTATTACCCTCCTTATCTGATCCTGCAACTGTTGTCTGACCATCCTTGTCTACTCCACTAGGTGTTGTGTTTCCATATTTATCTACTCCACTAGATTTGGTATCACCCTCATCATCTGATCCTGCAATAGTTGTCTGACCATCTTTGTCCACTCCACTAGGTGTTGTGTTTCCATATTTATCTACTCCACTAGGTTTGGTATCACCCTCCTCATCTGATCCTGCAACTGTTGTCTGACCATCCTTGTCTACTCCACTAGGTGTTGTGTTTCCATATTTATCTACTCCACTAGGTTTGGTATTACCCTCCTTATCTGATCCTGCAACTGTTGTCTGACCATCCTTGTCTACTCCACTAGGTGTTGTGTTTCCATATTTATCTACTCCACTAGGTTTGGTATTACCCTCCTCATCTGATCCTGCAACTGTTGTCTGACCATCCATGTCTACTCCACTGGGTGTTGTGTTTCCATATTTATCTACTCCACTAGGTGTTGTGTTTCCATATTCATCCACTCCACTAAGTTTGGTATTACCCTCCTCATCTGATCCTGCAACTGTTGTCTGACCATCCTTGTCTACTCCACTGGGTGTTGTGTTTCCATATTCATTCACACCACTAGCTTTGGTATTACCCTCCTCATCTGATCCTGCAACTGTTGTCTGACCATCCTTGTCTTCTCCACTAGGTGTTGTGTTTCCATATTTATCTACTCCACTAGGTTTGGTATTACCCTCCTCATCTGATCCTGCAACTGTTGTCTGACCATCCTTGTCTTCTCCACTAGGTGTTGTGTTTCCATATTTATCTACTCCACTAGGTTTGGTATTACCCTCCTCATCTGATCCTGCAACTGTTGTCTGACCATCCTTGTCTACTCCACTGGGTGTTGTGTTTCCATATTTATCTACTCCACTAGGTTTGGTATTACCCTCCTTATCTGATCCTGCAACTGTTGTCTGACCATCCTTGTCTACTCCACTGGGTGTTGTGTTTCCATATTTATCTACTCCACTAGGTTTGGTATTACCCTCCTCATCTGATCCTGCAACTGTTGTCTGACCATCCTTGTCTTCTCCACTAGGTGTTGTGTTTCCATATTTATCTACTCCACTAGGTTTGGTATTACCCTCCTCATCTGATCCTGCAACTGTCTTCTGACCATCCTTGTCTACTCCACTAGGTGTTGTGTTTCCATATTTATCCACTCCACTAAGTTTGGTATTACCCTCTACATCTGATCCTGCAACTGTTGTCTGACCATCCTTGTCTACTCCACTAGGTGTTGTGTTTCCATATTTATCTACTCCACTAGGTTTGGTATTACCCTCCTCATCTGATCCTGCAACTGTTGTCTGACCATCCTTGTCTACTCCACTAGGTGTTGTGTTTCCATATTTATCTAGTCTTATTTTGTTTAGTAGTTTGGTATTATCCTCCTCATCTGATCCTGCAACTGTTGTCTGACCATCCTTGTCTACTCCACTAGGTGTTGTGTTTCCATATTTATTAACTCCACTAGATTTGGTATCACCCTCATCATCTGATCCTGCAATAGTTGTCTGACCATCTTTGTCCACTCCACTAGATGTTGTGTTTCCATATTTATCTACTCCACTAGGTTTGGTATTACCCTCCTCATCCGATCCTGCAACTGTTGTCTGACCATCCTTGTCTACTCCACTGGGTGTTGTGTTTCCATATTTATCTACTCCACTAGGTTTGGTATTACCCTCCTCATCTGATCCTGCAACTGTTGTCTGACCATCCTTGTCTACTCCACTAGGTGTTGTGTTTCCATATTTATCTACTCCACTAGGTTTGGTATTACCCTCTACATCTGATCCTGCAACTGTTGTCTGACCATCCTTGTCTACTCCACTAGGTGTTGTGTTTCCATATATATCTACTCCACTAGGTTTGGTATTACCCTCCTCATCTGATCCTGCAACTGTTGTCTGACCATCCTTGTCTTCTCCACTAGGTGTTGTGTTTCCATATTTATCTACTCCACTAGGTTTGGTATTACCCTCCTCATCTGATCCTGCAACTGTTGTCTGACCATCCTTGTCTACTCCACTAGGTGTTGTGTTTCCATATTTATCCACTCCACTAAGTTTGGTATTACCCTCTACATCTGATCCTGCAACTGTTGTCTGACCATCCTTGTCTACTCCACTAGGTGTTGTGTTTCCATATTTATCTACTCCACTAGGTTTGGTATTACCCTCCTCATCTGATCCTGCAACTGTTGTCTGACCATCCTTGTCTACTCCACTAGGTGTTGTGTTTCCATATTTATCTACTCCACTAGGTTTGGTATTACCCTCCTCATCTGATCCTGCTATTAGTGTCTGACCATCCTTGTCTACTCCACTAGGTGTTGTGTTTCCATATTTATCTACTCCACTAGATTTGGTATCACCCTCATCATCTGATCCTGCAATAGTTGTCTGACCATCTTTGTCCACTCCACTAGGTGTTGTGTTTCCATATTTATCTACTCCACTAGGTTTGGTATTACCCTCCTCATCTGATCCTGCAACTGTTGTCTGACCATCCTTGTCTACTCCACTGGGTGTTGTGTTTCCATATTTATCTACTCCACTAGGTTTGGTATTACCCTCCTCATCTGATCCTGCAACTGTTGTCTGACCATCCTTGTCTACTCCACTAGGTGTTGTGTTTCCATATTTATTTACTCCACTAGGTTTGGTATTACCCTTCTCATCTGATCCTGCAACTGTTGTCTGACCATCCATGTCTACTCCACTGGGTGTTGTGTTTCCATATTTATCTACTCCACTAGGTGTTGTGTTTCCATATTCATCCACTCCACTAAGTTTGGTATTACCCTCCTTATCTGATCCTGCAACTGTTGTCTGACCATCCTTGTCTACTCCACTGGGTGTTGTGTTTCCATATTTATCTACTCCACTAGGTTTGGTATTACCCTCCTTATCTGATCCTGCAACTGTTGTCTGACCATCCTTGTCTACTCCACTAGGTGTTGTGTTTCCATATTTATCTACTCCACCAGGTTTGGTTTTACCCTCCTCATCTGATCCTGCAACTGTTGTCTGACCATCCTTGTCTACTCCACTAGGTGTTGTGTTGCCATAATTATCTACTCCACTAAGTTTGGTATTACCCTCCTTATCTGATCCTGCAACTGTTGTCTGACCATCCTTGTCTACTCCACTGGGTGTTGTGTTTCCATATTTATCTACTCCACTAGGTTTGGTATTACCCTCCTTATCTGATCCTGCAACTGTTGTCTGACCATCCTTGTCTACTCCACTAGGTGTTGTGTTTCCATATTTATCTACTCCACCAGTTTTGGTATTACCCTCCTCATCTGATCCTGCAACTGTTGTCTGACCATCCTTGTCTACTCCACTAGGTGTTGTGTTGCCATATTTATCCACTCCACTAAGTTTGGTATTACCCTCATCATCTGATCCTGCAACTGTTGTCTGACCATCCTTGTCTACTCCACTGGGTGTTGTGTTTCCATATTTATCTACTCCACTAGGTTTGGTATTACCCTCCTCATCTGATCCTGCAACTGTTGTCTGACCATCCTTGTCTTCTCCACTAGGTGTTGTGTTGCCATATTTATCCACTCCACTAAGTTTGGTATTACCCTCCTTATCTGATCCTGCAACTGTTGTCTGACCATCCTTGTCTACTCCACTAGGTGTTGTGTTTCCATATGCATCCACTCCAATAAGTTTGGTATTACCCTCCTCATCTGATCCTGCAACTGTTGTCTGACCATCCTTGTCTTCTCCACTAGGTGTTGTGTTGCCATATTTATCCACTCCACTAAGTTTGGTATTACCCTCCTTATCTGATCCTGCAACTGTTGTCTGACCATCCTTGTCTACTCCACTGGGTGAAGTGTTTCCATATTTATCTACTCCACTAGGTTTGGTATTACCCTCCTCATCTGATCCTGCAACTGTTGTCTGATCATCCTTGTCTTCTCCACTAGGTGTTGTGTTTCCATATTCATCTACTCCACTGGGTTTGGTATTACTCTCCTTATCTGATCCTGCAACTGTTGTCTGATCATCCTCGTCTACTCCACTAGGTGTTGTGTTTCCATATTTATCTACTACACTAGGTGTCGTGTTCCCATATTTATCTACTCCACTAGGTTTGGTTTTGACCTCTTCATCTGTTCCTGCAACAGTTGTCTGACTATTCTTGTCCTCTCCACTAGGTGTTGTGTTTCCATATTCATCTACTCCACTTGGTTTGGTATTACCCTCATCATCTGACCCAGCAACTGTTATATGACCATCCTTGTCTACTCCACTAGGTTTTGTGTTTCCATATTCATCTACTCCACTACGTTTGGTGAAACCCTCTTCATCTGATCCTGCAACTGTTGTCTGAACATCCTTGTCTGCTCCACCAGGTGTTGTGATTCCATGAATATCTACTCCACTAGGTTTGGTATTACCCTCCTCATCTGATCCTGCTATTGTTGTCTGACCATCCTTGTCTACTCCACTAGGTGTTGTGTTTCCATATTTATCTACTCCACTAGGTGTTGTGTTCCCATATTTATCTACTCCACTAGGTTTGGTATTACCCTCCTCATCTGATCCTGCAACTGTTGTCTGACCATCCTTGTCTACTCCACTAGGTGTTGTGTTTCCATATATATCTACTCCACTAGGTTTGGTATTACCCTCTACATCTGATCCTGCAACTGTTGTCTGACCATCCATGTCTACTCCACTAGGTGTTGTGTTTCCATATTTATCTACTCCACTAGGTTTTGTATTACCCTCCTCATCTGATCCTGCAACTGTTGTCTGACCATCCTTGTCTTCTCCACTAGGTGTTGTGTTTCCATATTTATCTACTCCTCTAGGTTTGGTATTACCCTCCTCATCTGATCCTGCTACTGTTGTCTGACCATCCTTGTCTACTCCACTAGGTGTTGTGTTTCCATATTTATCCACTCCACTAAGTTTGGTATTACCCTCTACATCTGATCCTGCATTTGTTGTCTGACCATCCTTGTCTACTCCACTAGGTGTTTTGATTCCATATTTATCTACTCCACTAGGTTTGGTATTACCCTCCTCATCTGATCCTGCAACTGTTGTCTGACCATCCTTGTCTACTCCACCAGGTGTTGTGTTTCCATATTTATCTACTCCACTAGGTTTGGTATTACCCTCCTCATCTGATCCTGCAACTGTTGTCTGACCATCCTTGTCTACTCCACTAGGTGTTGTGTTTCCATATTCATCTACTCCACTAGATTTGGTATCACCCTCATCATCTGATCCTGCAATAGTTGTCTGACCATCTTTGTCCACTCCACTAGGTTTTGTGTTTCCATATTTATCTACTCCACTAGGTTTGGTATTACCCTCCTCATCTGATCCTGCAACTGTTGTCTGACCATCCTTGTCTACTCCACTGGGTGTTGTGTTTCCATATTTATCTACTCCACTAGGTTTGGTATTACCCTCCTCATCTGATCCTGCAACTGTTGTCTGACCATCCTTGTCTACTCCACTAGGTGTTGTGTTTCCATATTTATCTACTCCACTAGGTTTGGTATTACCCTTCTCATCTGATCCTGCAACTGTTGTCTGACCATCCATGTCTACTCCACTGGGTGTTGTGTTTCCATATTTATCTACTCCACTAGGTGTTGTGTTTCCATATCCATCCACTCCACTAAGTTTGGTATTACCCTCCTTATCTGATCCTGCAACTGTTGTCTGACCATCCTTGTCTACTCCACTGGGTGTTGTGATTCCATATTTATCTTCTCCACTAGGTTTGGTATTACCCTCCTTATCTGATCCTGCAACTGTTGTCTGACCATCCTTGTCTACTCCACTAGGTGTTGTGTTCCCATATTTATCTACTCCACCAGGTTTGGTATTACCCTCCTCATCTGATCCTGCAACTGTTGTCTGACCATCCTTGTCTACTCCACTAGGTGTTGTGTTGCCATATTCATCCACTCCACTAAGTTTGGTATTACCCTCCTTATCTGATCCTGCAACTGTTGTCTGACCATCCTTGTCTACTCCACTGGGTGTTGTGTTTCCATATTTATCTACTCCACTAGGTTTGGTATTACCCTCCTTATCTGATCCTGCAACTGTTGTCTGACCATCCTTGTCTACTCCACTAGGTGTTGTGTTTCCATATTTATCTACTCCACCAGGTTTGGTATTACCCTCCTCATCTGATCCTGCAACTGTTGTCTGACCATCCTTGTCTACTCCACTAGGTGTTGTGTTGCCATATTTATCCACTCCACTAAGTTTGGTATTACCCTCCTCATCTGATCCTGCAACTGTTGTCTGACCATCCTTGTCTTCTCCACTAGGTGTTGTGTTGCCATATTTATCCACTCCACTAAGTTTGGTATTACCCTCCTTATCTGATCCTGCAACTGTTGTCTGACCATCCTTGTCTACTCCACTGGGTGAAGTGTTTCCATATTTATCTACTCCACTAGGTTTGGTATTACCCTCCTCATCTGATCCTGCAACTGTTTTCTGACCATCCTTGTCTTCTCCACTAGGTGTTCTGTTTCCATATTCATCTACTCCACTGGGTTTGGTATTACTCTCCTTATCTGATCCTGCAACTGTTGTCTGACCATCCTTGTCTACTCCACTAGGTGTTGTGTTTCCATATTTATCTACTACACTAGGTGTTGTGTTCCCATATTTATCTACTCCACTAGGTTTGGTTTTGACCTCTTCATCTGTTCCTGCAACAGTTGTCTGACTATTCTTGTCCTCTCCACTAGGTGTTGTGTTTCCATATTCATCTACTCCACTTGGTTTGGTATTACCCTCATCATCTGACCCAGCAACTGTTATCTGACCATCCTTGTCTACTCCACTAGGTTTTGTGTTTCCATATTCATCTACTCCACTAGGTTTGGTGAAACCCTCTTCATCTGATCCTGCAACTGTTGTCTGAACATCCTTGTCTGCTCCACCAGGTGTTGTGATTCCATGAATATCTACTCCACTAGGTTTGGTATTACCCTCCCCATCTGATCCTGCTATTGTTGTCTGACCATCCTTGTCTACTTCACTAGGTGTTGTGTTTCCATATTTATCTACTCCACTAGGTGTTGTGTTCCCATATTTATCTACTCCACTAGGTTTGGTATAACCCTCTTCATCCGATCCTGCAACTGTTGTCTGACCATCCTTGTCTACTCCACTAGATGTTGTGTTTCCATATTTATCCACTCCACTAGGTTTGGTATTACCCTCCTCATCTGACCCTGCAACTGTTGTCTGACCATCCTTGTCTACTCCACTAAGTGTTGTGTTGCCATATTTATCTACTCCACTAAGTTTGGTATTACCCTCCTCATCTGATCCTGCAACTGTTGTCTGACCATCCTTGTCTACTTCACTAGGTGTTGTGTTTCCATATTTATTCACTCCACTGGGTTTGGTATCTTCCTCCTTATCTGATCCTGCAACTGTTGTCTGACCATCCTTGTCTACTTCACTAGGTGTTGTGTTTCCATATTTATCCACTCCACTGGGTTTGGTATCTCCCTTCCCATCTGATCCTGCAACCGTGGTCTGATCAGCCTGGTCTACTCCACTAGGTGTTGTGTTTCCATATTTATCAACTTCACTAGGTTTGGTATTACCCTCCTCATCTGATCCTGCAACTGTTGTCTGACCATCCTTGTCTACTCCACTAGGTGTTGTGTTTCCATATATATCTACTCCACTAGGTTTGGTATTACCGTCCTCATCTGATCCTGCAACTGTTGTCTGACCATCCTTGTCTCCTCCACTAGGTGTTGTGTTTCCATATATATCTACTCCACTAGGTTTGGTATTACCCTCCCCATCTGATCCTGCAACTGTTGTCTGACCATCCTTGTCTACTCCACTAGGTGTTGTGTTTCCATTTTTATCTACTACACTAGGTTTGGTATTACCCTCCCCAACTGATCCTGCAACTGTTGTCTGACCATCCTTGTCTACGCCACTAGGTGTTGTGTTTCCATATTTATCTACTACACTAGGTTTGGTATTACCCTCCCCATCTGATCCTGCAACTGTTGTCTGACCATCCTTGTCTACTCCACAAGGTGTTGTGTTTCCATATTTATCTACTCCACTAGGTTTGGTATCACCCTCCCCATCTGATCCTGCAACTGTTGTCTGACCATCCTTGTCTACGCCACTAGGTGTTGTGTTTCCATATTTATCTACTCCACTAGGTTTGGTATAACCCTCTTCATCCGATCCTGCAACTGTTGTCTGACCATCCTTGTCTACTCCCCTGGGTGTTGCGTTCCCATATTTATCCACCCCACTAGATTTGGTATTACCCTCTTCATCTGATCTTGCAACTGTTGTTCGACCATCCTTGTCCACTTCACTAGGTGTTGTGTTTCCATATTTATCTACTCCACTAGGTTTGGTACGACCCTCCTCATCTGATCCTGCAACTGTTGTCTGACCATACTTGTCTACGCCACCAGGTGTTGTGTTCCCATATCTATCCACTCCACTAGGTTTGGTATCCTCCTTATCTGATCCTGCAACTGTTGTCCTACCATCCTTGACTACTCCACTAGGTGTTGTGTTTCCATATTTATCTACTCCACTAGGTTCGGTATTACCCTCCTTATCTGATCCTGCAACTGTTGTCTGACCATCCTTGTCCACTTCACTAGGCGTTGTGTTTCCATATTCATCTACTCCACTAGGTTTGGTATTACCCTCCTTATCTGATCCTGCAACTGTTGTCTCACCATCCTTGTCTACGCCAATCGGTGTTGTGTTTCCATATTCATCAACTTCACTAGCTTTGGTATTACCCTCCTCATCTGATCCTGCAACTGTTGTCTGACCATCCTTGTCTACTCCACTAGGTGTTGTGTTCCCATATTTATCCACTTCACTGGGTTTGGTATTACCCTCCTTATCTGACCCTGCAACTGTTGTCTGACCATCCTTGTCTACTCCACTAGGTGTTGTGTTTCCATATTTATTTACTCCACTAGGTTTGGTATTCCCCTCCTCATCTGATCCTGCAACTGTTGTCTGACCATCCTTGTCCACTCCACTAGGTGTTGTGTTGCCATATTTATCTACTCCACTAGGTTTGGTATTACCCTCCTTATCTGACCCTGCAACTGTTGTCTGACCATCCTTGTCTACTCCACTAGGTGTTGTGTTGCCATATTTATCTACTCCACTAGGTTTGGTTTTACCCTCCTCATCTGATCCTGCAACTGTTGTCTGACCATCCTTGTCCACTCCACTAGGTGTTGTGTTGCCATATTCATCTACTCCACTAGGTTTGGTATTACCCTCCTCATCTGATCCTGCAACTGTTGTCTGACCATCCTTGTCTACTCCACCTGGTGTTGTGTTTCCATATTCAACTACTCCACTGGGTTTGGTATTACCCTCCTCATCTGAACCTGCAACTGTTGTCTGACCATCCTTGTCTACTCCTCCAGGTGTTGTGTTTCCATATTCAACTACTCCACTAGGTTTGGTATTACCCTCCTCATCTGATCCTGCAACTGTTGTCTGACCATCCTTTTCTACTCCACTAGGTGTTGTGTTTCCATATTTATCCACTTCACTAGGTTTGGTATTACCCTCCTCATCTGATCCTCCAACTGTTGTCTGACCATCTTTGTCTACGCCACTAGGTGTTGTGTTTCCATATTTATCTACTCCACTATGTTTGGTATTTTCCTCTTCATCTGATCCTGCAACTGTTGTCTTACCATCCTCGTCTACTCCAATAGGTGTTGTGTCTCCATATTTATCCACTCCACTAGGTTTGGTATTACCCTCCTTATCTGATCCTGCAACTGTTGTCTGACCATCCTTGTCTACTCCACTAGGTGTTTTGTTTCCATATTTATCTACCCCACTAGGTATGGTATTACCCTCCTTATCTGATCCTGCAACTGTTGTCTCACCATCCTTGCCTACTCCACTAGGTGTTGTGTTTCCATATTCATCTACTCCACTAGGTTTGGTATTACCCTCCTTATCCGATCCTGCAACTGTTGTCTGACCATCCTTTTCTACGCCACTCGGTGTTTTGTTTCCATATTTATCAACTCCACTAGGTTTGGTATTACCCTCCTCATCTGATCCTGCAACTGTTATCTGACCATCCTTGTCTACTCCACTGGGTGTTGTGTTTCCATATTTATCTACTCCACTAGGTTTGGTATTACCCTCCTCATCTGATCCTGCAACTGTTGTCTGACCATCCTTTTCTACTCCACTGGGTGTTGTGTTTCCATATTTATCTACTCCACTGGGTTTGGTATTACCCTCCTTATCCGATCCTGCAACTGTTGTCTGACCATCCTTTTCTACGCCACTCGGTGTTGTGTTTCCATATTCATCAACTCCACTAAGTTTGGTATTACCCTCCTCATCTGATCCTGCAACTGTTGTCTGACCATCCTTGTCTACTCCACTGGGTGTTGTGTTCCCATATTTATCTACTCCACTAGGTTTGGTATTACCCTCCTTATCCGATCCTGCAACTGTTGTCTGACCATCCTTTTCTACGCCACTCGGTGTTGTGTTTCCATATTTATCAACTCCACTAAGTTTGGTATTACCCTCCTCATCTGATCCTGCAACTGTTGTCTGACCATCCTTGTCTAGTCCACTAGGTGTTGTGTTTCCATATTTATCTACTCCACTGGGTTTGGTATTACCCTCCTCATCTGATCCTGCAACTGTTGTCTGACCATCCTTGTCTACTCCACCAGGTGTTGTGTTTCCATATTTATCTACTCCACTAGGTTTGGTATCACTCTTCTCCTCTGACCCTGCATCTGTTGTCTGACCATCCTTGTCTACTCCACCAGGTGTTGTGTTCCCATATTTATCTACTCCACTAGGTTTGGTATTACCCTCTTCATCTGATCCTGTAACTGTTGTCTGACCATCCTTGTCCACTCCACTAGTTGTTGTGTTTCCATATTCATCTACTCTACTAGGTTTGGTATTACCCTCCTCATCTGATCCTGCAACTGTTGTCTGACCATCCTTGTCCACTCCACTAGGTGTTGTGTTTCCATATTTATCTACTCCACTAGGTTTGGTAGCACCCCCTTCATATGATCCTGCAACTGTTATTTGACCATCCTTGTCCACTCCACTAGGTGTTGTGTTTCCATATTTATCTACTCCACTAGGTTTGGTATTACCCTCCTCATCTGATCCTGCAACTGTTGTCTGACCATCCTTGTTCACTCCACTAGGTGTTGTGTTTCCATATTTATCTACTCCACTGGGTTTGGTATTACTCTCTACATCTGATCCTGCAACTGTTGTCTGACCATCCTTGTCTACTCCACTGGGTGTTGTGTTTCCATATTTATCTACTCCACTAGGTTCGGTATTACCCTCCTTATCCGATCCTGCAACTGTTGTCTGACCATCCCTGTCCACTCCACTAGGTGTTGTGTTTTCATATTCATCTACTCCACTAGGTTTGGTATTACCCTCCTTATCTGATCCTGCAACCGTGGTCTGATCAGCCTGGTCTACTCCACTAGGTGTTTTGTTTCCATATTCATCTACTCCACTAGGTTTGGTATTATCCTCCTCATCTGATCCTGCAACTGTTGGCTGACTATCCTTGTCTACTCCACTAGGTGTTGTGTTCCCATATTTATCTACTCCACCAGGTTTGGTATTACCCTCCTTATCTGATCCTGCATTTGTTGTCTGACCATCCTTGTCCACTCCACTAGGTGTTGTGTTTTCATATTTATCTACTCCACTATGTTTGGTATTACCCTCCTCATCTGATCGTACAACTGTTGTCTGACCATCTTTGTCTACTCCACTAGGTGTTGTGTTTCCATATTTATCCACTCCACTAGGTTTGGTATTACCCTCCCCATCTGATCCTGCAACTGTTGTCTGACCATCCTTGTCTACTCCACTAGGTGTTGTGTTCCCATATTTATTCACTCCACTAGGTTCGGTATTACCCTCCTTATCTGATCCTGCAACTGTTGTCTGACCATCCTTGTCTACTCCATCAGGTGTTGTGTTTCCATATTTATCTACTCCACTAGGTTTGGTATTACCCTCCCTATTTGATCCTGCAACTTTTGTCTGACCATCCTTGTCCACTCCACTAGGTGTTGTCTTTCCATATATATCTACTCCACTAGGTTTGGTATTACCTTCCTCATCTGATCCTGCAACTGTTGTCTGACCATCCTTGTCTACTCCACTAGGTGTTGTGTTTCCATATTCATCTACTCCACTAGGTTCGGTATTACCCTCCTTATCTGATCCTAACACTGTTGTCTGACCATCCTTGTCTACTCCACTAGGTGTTGTGTTTCCATATTTATCTACTCCACTAGGTTTGGTATTACCCTCCTCATCTGATCCCGCAACTGTTGTCTTACCATTCTTGTCTACTCCACTAGGTGTTGTGTTCACATATTTATCTACTCCACTAGGTTTGGTATCTTCCTCCTTATCTGATCCCATCACTGTTGTCCGAACATCCTTGTCTACTCCACTAGGTGTTGTGCTTACATATCTATGTACCCCGCTATTTTCTGTATTGCGCTTTTCATCCATATCCGCAACTGTTGTTTGACCATTCTCAATTTCTGTCTGACTACCCTTTCTCATTCCGTTGGTTGTTGTATCCCCATATTCATCCTCTGCTCCTACTGTTGTTCGTTTTTCATTGTCTGTTATTTTCTTTGATGGCTGTGTCTCTATGTCTACTATAGTTTGTGTTGTATTGTCATAATCATGTAGTGTGTTCGGTGTTATATTGTCTTCTCTGTCTACATTCTTTGTTGTGTCTTCTACTTTTCTTCCCCTTGTTACGTTTGTTATTCCAGTAGGAACTGTAATGTATTGTGTTGAATCTTTCTGTCGCACGCTTTCTGTACTGTCCTCGGTTGTTGTATTCTCTTTGTTTATTCGTACTGTAGTCACTTCTGGATAGGTTGTTCCTAATTTTTGAGTATGGTTTGTGTCTGTTTTGTTGTTCCTATCCAATGTTTTGTGTGTTGTGTCATCTTTGTTCGTTATCGCATCCGGCGAGGCTGTTGTAAAATATGGGAATATTTCTGTAAAAGTGGTTATTGCATTATTCATCATACTCTGAAACGTCGTTACTTCTTTGTTCGGGGATAATGTTGACTCCTCTGGTAATGTTGGCATTACGGTCTCCCCATTTGCGTTTGTCACCACCGTTCTCATTGAAACGATTGATTCTGTCATTTGGTCAGAAATAAGGTTTTCAGGATTTGTTACGTCAGTGTTATTGTCCCTGTCGTCTCCTTGTAAAAGTACATTAACTGTTGGACTTTTGGTAGCATTTATTGATGTATCTTTGATTATGAATGGAGCTTCTGTCAACGGAAAACATTTCTCCGCAGGGTTCCCTTCATAACCATCGATACATGAACATATTGGTCTGTGTGCCAATACCCTACACTGAGAATTCACACCACAGTTGTTGGTGCAAGGATCTACACATGTGCCGCCTATACATGTGTGTGCGTCAGTGCATTCCACATCCCCCGTGCATCTTACGGGTGCTGACGTACTAGAGATGATTACACCTGCTGTGAATAACGAACACATAATACAACACTTATTTACATGGTTAATATTATATTATAATTTACATTATGTACAGTTTGTGATTGTGATGATAGTGAAAGAAGGAGAATAATATAAAAGTGTGAGTATAGTTAAGAAAGAACGAATGACTACTGATGAGTAAGTTTGAATGAATATTTACAGTATAGGTGGTAGTGTTGAAATAAGTAATAGTAGTGAATAGGGAAGAGAGTAAGAACATATAACAGGAAAGAGGAAGGAGAAAAACGCTTCTTAATGACTTGTTTGATATTATATACTTCTGAGTTTTCATTAATCTGTTTGTGATGTTCGAGTTCCTTGCTCTGGTTAACCACCTTGAAAACCGAACGGTTACTAAGCACGATCCCTATCGGTTCCAAATTTTGTTACCATGTATTTGTTTGCTGTTGTATGGAATTAATTAATTTTGTGAATTCTCCCGTTAGTTTTCGTCTTTTATGTTTAAAATATTAATTCCAACCCAAACTATTTATATAATTAGTCCTATCCGCGGTTCTAAGACGATAATCCCGTTCGTTTACCTTTGAGGCATCCGTATTTCGCGTCCGAGACAAATCCTGGCGGACAGAACTTGCAGACTGGTTTGTGTTCCTCAACGTAGCAAGGAGCATCACTCGTGCAGGTGGTATTGGCGCACGGGTCGACGCAACGGTAACCGCGGCAAGCCAGCTCTGGTGGACAACCGTTGTCCCTCAGACAGATGGATAGAGATGGGTTACAGTTCTTCATGCAGATACACACTGGTTGGTGGTCTAACACGTCGCAAGACTTGTCAGCTGTGCACGGTGGCGTCCTTAATGCAGTGCAAGGGTTCTGACATTTACTGTCAATACATGCCAAGTTCGAGGCGCATTCATTGTCTCTCTCACATTCGATCCTGTCCGGGGCACAAGTGAGCTCTCCGCTCTCGCTCACGACAAATCCAGACTTGCAAACACACATCGGTCTGTGGTGTCTAACCTCACACTTTTTGTTAATTTCACACGCGAATGTCGGTGAGATGCGACATGGATCTTTACACTCTCTAGCAGCACGATTACAAGCTAGATTGTCACTACAGTCTTCGTCTCTGTCGCATCCTTCGTATGGTGAGGCTGGTCTTGGCTCGGACTGGCACTTGAGATCGGGCGTACACGCTGTGTGAGGCATACCTACGTAGCACTGAGGGCACGAGCACCGTGGCTTGTGCAACACAGATCGACATAACGCATTCTCGCCGCAAGCACCACGCAAGCTACACGGGTCTACGCATTGTTTGTTTATGCAAGCCTTCTCGTTTGAACAGTCTAAATCACTGGTACACGAGCTCTCTATGCCACGGAGAAATAGAGTTCGGAGAAAAAGGAGAAAAAAAGAAAAGCGATTGTAAGAACTGTGAAAGGAAACATTTCTCACACAAAATAATACTAAACAAAAAGCATGCATTTCCGTGTTTGTGATTGAGGACAGTCCGAGATAAGACTTTGAAGGATATGAAGCCATTGATCTTGATAACACATTATTATTTTAACATATACTGTACAAAAGCTGAAATATTTACAGAGAAGCCCAAATGAGCCACGTGCTTTCTAGGGGAGGACATTTTGTAATTTGCATCACGAAACATAACTATATGTGAGAATGTTTCCTTCACAGTTCCCAATCTGACTTATCATTTAAAACACTTAGTTGCTAAAATGTCACGAGATTTATGTACACATCGAAAATAAAGATGACGCAGGTAATTATTAAAATAGGCTGAAACTGAAAACATCAAAAATATTGAAAGAGAAACTGTAGTGGAAGGTACACTATGTACACTGTTAAAGTTTAACCCAGATTGATGCCACCTCATCCGAATTGTGACCGTATATTCACTAGGATTTTTCAATTTTGAAAGGAAATACTTGACAAGACAGATTGGAAAAACTGCGGTAACATTCAACACATTATTCATGTATATTACAACAGGGACGGGATTGATTGAAATTAATTATCATGTGCATATTTACAACCCTCGAGGGTATAGCGTCAGATTGTATTAATCGATTACGATTTCTAGTAAAAAATGTACAAAAATTAATGTTGGTTACTTTGCTTGCCCAATGTTGGCTATCACATATACAGCGTACGATGATACCAAACTAACAACTGCGTGCAAAATAGAATGATGGATTATTTCTAGTGGTGGTTAGTTGTGCATGAAACGGCGTTCCTACCTGGTCTGCACTCAACCTCTGGTCGTCCGGTCATGCCTGGTGGGCAGCGACATACGAATGCTGCACCCTCTCGAATACACTCTGCACGCTTACCACAATCCTTCGTGCGACAGTCGACTGGTGTTTGATCAACGGTACCTACCAAATATGTTTTCATCATTAATGTCGACTCCCTGATATTGTAACATGCGATGACGCCACATGGAGACTTGTAATTATTTATTCTTCTAATTTCCAGATTATTTCAAGTTTTCTTCAGATTTGATTCAATTAGATTGAACACATTAGATTTTTTGATGATGGCAAACAGGCCCTGTAATGTTGTGAAGTTGAAATTTAACATTCATAACATTTGTTCTCAAAACATTTAAGAATTCTGGAAATAATGTGCATTTGAAAATATTTTTTATTTTGTTTGTATGTTTCAAGTTCACACCCCTCAATGTAGTACTCCGTATAATTGACTGGATAGCTAGTTAATGTGAATTAAGGACCCATTCCCGAACCAGACCGTAAACTTGAAAACTCAATTGTTTGTCTTATAGACTTATGGTATTTCCCATGTACGTTCAAGATGACTTCGAGCTTAGTACCGTACTTAAACTGAAGCTTTACAACATTTATAACATAAAAGTTGCGAGCTTCAAACTTAGTTTCTCAAGTTTACGGAAAACGTCAGAATCGACCAAGAAGCCTAAACTTGAAAAGACACGGACTATTTTATTGGAATGAGTCCATTGCCTATTTTTATTTGAAACCCATAACAGCACTGGACACAGTACTTCATGCTGTAGGCATTTCAAAACTGTATTATTTCCGTAATTCCTCATATGAGATTATATCTATTATAAATCGCGCTAAAATAATTGAAAGCTGACACTGAATTTTTAGGAAATTATTTTGGAGCTATGTTGCGTTCAAGTGACAGCTGATGCATAGATCAGTTTTAACTGGTTGACATTAGACATAGGAAAATTGTTGTGAATAAGGCAGACAATTTACAATTTACACAACATATTTACACAACACGTTGACAATTTACAGTGGAATAAGTTCAAGATCAAGCTAAATCGTGAATGGACCGTAAAACTTACATTCAATGTATGGGTTTCCAGCCGAGGTACTAGGTGGGCAGTAGCACTCCGGGTCCCCAGTGTTGCCGATTCGACATGCAGCATTAACTCCACAGCGTTTGTCCAAGCATAGATCGCGAAGTCCGATATTGCAAATGCAACCCCTGTAAGGATCGCCTGTGCATCCAGCTACGCATGAGCATTCAAAACCATTCGCAACATCCCGGCATTTAGTGTTCTCACCACATGGGTTGCGTAGACACTGGTCGCCTCCTAAACAATCGAGTGACATAATCAATTTCGTGAATTGCTATTATTTATGTAACAATGAATTACTATTTTCTTAATTAGCTATTGTCATGGTAAGAATCTTCCTAGTCATTAATCAACGACTTATTTTCATTCGCTTTCTCCAATTGGATCAAAAAGACCGTGTACTTATGTAATTTAAAATCAAAGTTGTTTTCAATAATCTGAAAGATTTATATTCATGAATGGGCGTCTACATCTACAGTGGTCCATTGTTGTTTTAAAATACATGTATAAACAACAAAAAAAGTATGAAAATTTAAATTGTAGAAAATGGTAGGGTAAAAACATTGGATAAATAGTGGTTCCAATCAAAACAACAATAATGTTACATGATATTGACGCATACCTTGCTTGCATTCAACTGCTGAATTTCCATAGTATCCAGGTGGACATGAACACTGTGCTCTTCTGTTGCTAACACGACACTGTGCGTTTGTTCCACAAGCTCCAGCTTCCAGACATGGATTACGACAAGCTTTGTCCACGCCACACCTCTTACTTGTTTCACAATCGTCATCTCGGAGACATTCGTACGCTGTACAGGCTTGACTGGGCTCTCCTTGGAAACCGTCGGGACAAAGACAGATGGCACGGTGCTCGGAAACTCTGCATAATGCATTAATTCCACAAGGACTTCCTCCACTACTACATGGATCGCGACATTGCCCGTTCATACATGCTTGTTCGTTCGGACAATCTGTGTTCGATCGGCATCCCGCCAAACAAACTCCGCGCACACATATTTGACTTGGCGCGCATGAATTAAGTCCGTTGCATTTGGCACGGCATTTTCCTTCAGTGCATGTTTCACCACAAGAGCAGTCGTTGCTATTACTGCAACTCTTGGTGCAGAAATTGTTCTCATCACATTCGCAATCGGCAGATGGGGAGCTACAACGTTGAGTCGGCTTACTGCAACTTATCAGAGGGTTTCCTATGAAGTTAGCTGGACAACTGCATTGGACACCATGATGTACTACGCGACAGTCTGCGCAAGATCCACATGTTGTTGCTCCTTCACAAGGATCTGTAAATAAAACAATATCAGCATCCCTGAATTTGAAATATTTGTCATTATTCGAAATTGGTGCATATTGATAAATTGGGTACGTACTCCTGCATTGTTTGTTGATGCAAGCTTGGACGTCAGGACACACGTTGTCACTTCTACAGCCAACGACACACAAACGGTCTTCACAAATTTGATTGGGTCCACATTTAGAGTCACTGTTGCAAACAGTCTTGCAAAGTCCGCTGTCACATCGCTCATCAGATAAGCAGTTTAGATCACTGTAAATTGCAATATGGTTAGTATTGTGAATACTGAGAAAGAGCGTGTATCAAGTCATTTGATTAACTATTTAGCCAACTTACTTTTTACATGTGGCCTGACACATGCCTGCGTAGCACGTTTGACCACTTATACATTCTGCTCCTGATTGGCAAGACGACGTTAGTTGTCGGCAACCGACTTCAGCGTCTCCTACAAGTGGCTCTTGACAAGTGCATTGTTTGTTGTGATTTGCCATTGAGCATGCTGCGTTCGTTCCACAAGCCGTTGGAGATGCGCACAGATTGATACATTTACTGCTAACGCAAGCTCTGTCGAATGGGCATCCAGAGTCACTACGACATCCAATCGCACATACAAGTCCTTCACAAACTTCTCCGTTTCTACAGTCATCATCGCGGCGGCACAAGGGCTTACACACTCCAGTCAAAAGATCACATCTCTCATTACCCAGGCATCCAGCATCTGAAGAACAAACTGGTCTACAAGCTTCCTCTTGACATGTAGCGCCAGGTGGACAGCCACGGTTCTCGGTACATGGCTGAGCTGGTGATCGAACACAAGCCACTTTAGCAGTAGGATTGGGAACAAAATCAGCACGACAAGAACAACTAGCACGTTGGTTAGACACGGTGCATACTGCATTAGGTCCACACGGTGAGTCTGAACAAGGATTTAGACATTTGTTGTCACGACATGTCTCACTACCGCTGCAATCCTCATCTACATGGCATCCGAAGATGCACATGTTGTGTAGACAGATGTGTCCCAAAAAGCAATCATTATCAACGCGACATGTCAGCATACAATTTCCTCTGAGGCATTTCTCATTCAGAGCACATTCATTGTCGGCTAAACATATTGGTAAACACATACTGTCTCTGCAACTGTTTCCTTCTGAGCAGTCAATATTTGATTCACATGAAACCGGTACTGGAACAAAAATAATCATATGAGATAAGTGTTGGACTGATATTTTTCAACGGCAAAGCTGTCGATTTTAGTGAAACTCATTTACCTCTGACACACTCAATTTCTGACTTTCCAGTGAATCCTGGTGGACAGTTACATAATTTATTGTGGTTGAATACTCGACATTCTGCGTTCATGCCGCAAGCGTTGCTGACATCGCAAGGATTACTGCATTGTCCTCGAAGACATTTCTCTGTCAAACTGCATTCTTCATCAGATTGGCAAGGAGCTAAAATAAAAAAGTGCGTATAGTGAAAATCCTACCTGGAACATAATTGGGTGAATAACTTGATAACAAATTGCCATTCACACTTACATCTGCAAATTCCACCGTAACAGTAGGTATTTGGTGGACATTCAGAGTTGAGCGTACAAACCACTGGTTTGAGACTGCATCCTTCAGTGATGTCATTGGGATTTCCCTCGTATGACGGTCGACAAGCGCACGCTCCAACATGATCCCTTGCAATGCATTCCGAATTTGGTCCGCAATATGTGTTTTCACACACACCTTGAATAGAAAAAAGCATGAATAGAAATGTGAGTACTATAACGTAACAGTAAAGCAGTATCATAAGCTCTAACAGCTCATGATGAAGTGTGTGCTCAGTAATTATGTTCTAGTGGATTTGTAGTGATTCCTACCTTTGCATTTGGGAACTCCATTCGAATTTGTACATTCTGCAGCAGATGGACAATCCTCGTTGCTATTACATTCTACTGGAGCACGACATCCTTCATTGTACGGATCTCCAACAGTTCCCACTGCGCAGGTACATCTATACGATCCTCTCGAATTGGCACATCTTGCACCTGGACCGCAAGGATTATCAGCACAGAAGTCAATCAGGTTGCATCCAATAAGCGCATCTCCAGTGAAACCAGGCTGACAGTAGCACAGAGATTGATGATTTTCGGAGGAACATAGTGCGTTAACGCCACAAGGATTCTTGTTGAGACATGTAATCTTGCATTTATTTCCACTGCAAAGCTTGTCACTAGAACAGTCTTCATTGATCTGACACTCAATAGCCTGACATCCAATCTTGTCATCTTGGGGATTACCGAAGTAACCACTTTCACATGAGCAGACTGCTTCGTGGTTCTTGGAAGTACACACAGCGTTACGACCACACAATACAGGTCCATCACAGGGATTCTTGCATTCAGCTTGTCCTACTGTGTTCTGGAGACATTTCTCTTCAGCACCACAATCATTGTTAGCTCTACATCTCACTTCTTGTATGCATATATTGTTTTGACACAATTGGAAATCCGGGCATCCTTCATTTGTGTTGCAGGTCGGCTGACATACTCCTTGGATGCAAAGTTGATCAGCTATACATTCTCGAGCACTGGTACATTCGGCTAAAATGATTAAAATACATTGTTATGAATGGTCAATATTCAAACAAATAACTGCTTCACTGAGTTGACTTCATTAAATAAAGTTTTTCAACTTACATGTACATATTCCACTATTGCATTTGGTTCCCTCTGGGCATTGTGAGTTCGAGATACAATATTGCATTGGTGTGCATCCAAGATGTGGGTCACCAGTACAACCTGCCTGACAGGTGCACACTCCAACGTGGTTGACTGGAGCACAGTTTGCTCGCTGACCACATACATTGGGTAGGGAACACGGGTCGACGCAGCGAGAGTCGATACACGCCTGAGCTGCATTACAGTCATCACTGTCGGCGCATTCCAATTTAACACACTCGAATTTAGCATCACCTCTGGTTTGAGCAGGACACCGACAAACGGCTGAATGCGCCGATGGAATACATTCAGCGTTTCGGCCACATGCTCCTGGAACCTCGCACGGATTCCTGCATCGATTGTCAATACATGCAGCAGTTATGGGGCAATCGGAGTCGGTAAAGCAGTCACCAGGTTTTCGGCATCCGCCCTTGATAGGATCTCCTACAAGACCATCAGCGCATATGCAAACAAAGCTACCTGGTGCATTTTTACATCTGGAATAAAAAATGACGTTAGTGAATGTACATATTCATGTCAACAGTTGATTATTAGAATTATAAATTTCAGATGAACATTGTGTACATACATGGACGAACTGTGACATGGATTATCTTGACACTCATCAATATCAGTGCATCTTCCGTCAACAATGTGATATCCTAGGACACAAGAACAAATACCCTCATGGTTTTGAGCCTTACACGTTCCTCTTCCGCAGTTGACTCTATCACAAGGATCTGGAAACAAGGTTTAATAATATTATACAGAACTGTTGGCTGTCAATTATGCCATTATTAACATATTCGAGTATGTGAGAATAACTAACGTGTGCACTTGTTGCTCTGAACGTCGCAGTATTTGTCTAATGAGCAGTCGTCATTTGAGAGGCACTCCACCTTGAAACATCCTACGTTAACGTCAAATGGATCTCCCAAGTGTCCCGCTGGACAAGAGCAGGTAGCAGCGTGATCGAAAACGTTGCAAACAGCGCTTGGACCACACTTTCCACCGAGGTCAGCTATGCAAGGATCTGTACAATGACCTTGAACGCAAGCTAAGGTATCAGCACAATTTGCATCTTGATTGCATTCATTTGGTTTCAAACATCCTGGTTCTAGGAATGGATCACCTACGGTTCCTTCTGCGCATAGACAACGGTAAGAGCCTGGAGTGTTGGCACAACGAGCGCTAGGATGACATGGATTATCAGCACATTCATTTATGTCTTCGCAACCGTTTGGACCGGAAGTAAATCCACTTCCACATTTACATTTATTACGTATGCAAACTTGACTTGCTCCACAATCAGAATCAGTTCCGCAGCCGGGTTGACATGTTCCTTCGACACACACTTCGCCTGATAGGCAGTTGCTATCTCCGTAGCATATCTTGAGACACGCAGCGTTTGTACAACGCTCTCCCACAGCACATTGACTGCTGTCCGAACATGACAAAATACATAGGTAACCGGAACATGTATGACCACCAGGGCACTCATTTGTAGCGCTGCATCTTGATGGAACCCTCACACAACCTTGCTGTGGCACTGGACTTCCAATAAAGTTATCTGGACATGTGCATTGCGTAGCGTGATTGACACATCGGCAAATAGCATTCGGACCACACGTTCCCGCCAATTTACAAGGGTCTTGACATTTACTGTTCACACATGTGAGTTCACTGGCACAATCCTTACTGGACCGGCAACCAATGATGCAGACTCCACTAACACATGCTTGTCCCGATGAGCACTGAGAGTGTCCCGCGCACGGCAACATACACATATTCTGAACGCATCGCTCGCCTGCTGAACAGTCATCGCCGTTACGGCATACAACTGAAACAAAAAATTGCGTTAAAACTGCACTCATTAATAGCAATTATGCGTAACAATTTAGTAAGACTAGTATTGAGTATTCATTATAATTCCTCGTGAATTGCCAAAGACAGGTAAAATTCAATAGTGTTTTCTATAATCAGGATTGAATTTAAACTGTTTCAAAATATGTCGAATGAATAATTACTCGTGTGTGTACTTCTTTGTTTTTAGATGATTGTCCAGTGATGTACCTATATCTGAATATCCAGCTTGTAAACTGCATGTATTTGAAAATGGACTATGAAAATGCATTGGAAATGGGATTATACGAAATAATGTAACGTCAATCATTCAGGTTGGGAGAAACGAGATCATTAATTATAAAAATATGATACGTTTTTCCACACAAAGGGCCAACTTGATAAAGTGCGGTATGAGCCAGTTGCTAGCGGCAATGAAATGAGCAGAGAATTTTTTATTTATATTCAAAACGATTAAAAAAATACTTCGTCGTTCATCGGATGTCAGTTTCATAATCAAGGCAGTAATTAGTGTGCCTCTTTTCACAAAGTTGAGAACTTGAAAAAACTGACTATGATTATTATAAAAAATTTAAAATTTTAATAATAATAATTGGGTCAAAAGTTATTTCTCCTACCAAGTTTGTTTTCTGTATAACATCGAAACTTGAAACAAAATCATTGTACCCCAATTATGGCAATGGATGGAAAGTAGGATCATTTTAACTTCAAATGCGTTTAATTTTTTGCTAATACAGTTGAATATTTACCTTTGCATTGACCGTTATGGCATCTATCGCCAAGGCATTCAGCATCACTGATACATCCAGACACTGAACGTACACACCCATCATCAGGTCCAGATGGTACAGACTTGAACTTCGGTGGGCACGTACAGATGGGTTTCCTGTTGACTACGTGGCAAATAGCGTTTGGTCCACAAGCTCCTTCACAAGGATTGATGCATCTACCTCCTTGACATGTTGATTGTTTGGGACAGTCAACATCACCATTGGGGCAGTTTCCTTCTGGTCGACACCCTGATGTAAATGGATCACCAACATGCGCCGGTGGACATTTGCACAGATGACCTGAAGGAGATCCCTCGCAAATAGCTGAAGGATGGCATGGGTTTGGGTTACATACTTCAGATGAAACACACTCAACTTCTGGTAATGGATTGGCACGGAATCCTGGTGGACATTGACATATCGCTCGATGATCCTCAGCAATACAAACTGCATTAGTTCCGCATGCATCTTCTTCGCAAACATCGTGACACGTGTGTGTTAGACGATTACATAGTTGAGTGGGTGGGCAATCGATATTGTAAACACATGGCACAGTTTGGCATCCTTTAGCTAGGTCATTTGGATCACCCGCATATGGACCAGGAGGACATTGGCATTGAGCTACGTGATTATTGGCAACACAAACGGCGTGTGGGCCACAATTGACTGAATCGCAAGCAGGTTTGCAGAGAAGAGCTCCTGTTGCACCATCAGATCGGCATGTATCGACTTCTGGACACTGTGCATCTGTTGTACATTGGTTCTTAAGTGCAGGTCTGCATCCGTGTCGGTCATTGGGATTACCGGTGAACCCAGGTAGACACTGACAATGTCCTTGATGTCCAACGGCTATGCAAATCGCGTTAGATGGACAGGTAAACTCCGCACAAACGGCACTGCATTTCAGTACACCTAATGCATCGGGTCTACATGCGGCTATTGGTTGACAATCATTATCACCGATGCAATCGGGAATTGATGGCTTCTCGCATGCTGAGCTCACTGGATTCCATGCGTAACTGTCTCGACAGGTACAAACTGGATGACCTGCATTGTCTATTTTACATACTTCATTCTGACCGCATGCGACACCGAGGCAAGGACTGACGCAAGCTCTAATGCCATCAAGATTTACAGCACACACAAGTCCAGCAGCACAGTCCTTATCCGTATCACAATCGCCTTTAGGAGCCAATCTCTCGGGTTGACAACCTAAGATCAAATCTCCGGGATTTCCAATGAAGCCGTCAGTACATATACAAGACGACCGATGGTTTTCAGAAACACAAAGTGCATTTGGACCACATTGTAGTTTGCTGCAACCATCAACGCACTTTCTCACGCCTTTGCCTAACTGGAAACAAATTTCTGTTTGACCACAATGGAGATCGTTCGTACATTGCCCACGCATCTTGCATCCCGATGTGTTATCTGTTGGATTTCCAATAAATCCGGGTGGACATACACATTTACCATCATTACAACTTGCTCTTGGACCGCATTGGACGTTCTCACAAAGATTCTTGCATCGGCCTTCATCACACTTGTATCCTGATGGACACGGTACTTTTTGTCCACACTTGCATGTAGCTGGATTTTCACACAACTCTTTCGTAACCGTCGAACACATAACGAATGGATTTCCGGCGAAGCCTGCTTTACAACGACAGTCGTAGCTACCAATAGTGTTTATACAAACTGCACCGTTACCACATGCACTGCTGCTGCACTCGTCTACGTCTTGGCATTTCACGTACGGATTTCCTCCAAAGCCTGGTGGACAGAGACACTCGATACTGTTGACACCTTCTCTACACTCAGCACCAAGACCACATCCAGTGGTAGCGCACGATTTCTTTCCTTGAGGCTCACAACCGTCATATGGATTTCCGCTTGTTCCAGGGTTACATTGACACTGATTGCTCAGTCCGTATTCGCAGTGTGCATTACGACCACATCCGGGTGCGCACGACGGTCCAATAATCGCTGGAAGTAGAAGAAAATCAATATTAGTATCCGTATGCGATTAAATTTATTGATCTATATGAAATTTGTATCCAAATTCAAATTTCTTACGGGGCATGCAGATGAGGTCCGGGTTTCCAATGAAGAACGGATCACAGACACATTTGTTCGAATTTTTATCACAAAATGCTCCCACGCCGCAAACTATATTCTCGCAATTTTCTTTGCATCGCCCACCAATGCAGACACTTGGTGCAGCGCAAGGGTTGCGTGCTGTACATACGTCTGGTACACAAAGACCTCCTGGGAACGGATTGCCAATAAAGCCCTCAACACATACACAAGTGGGGCCGAATTGGGTCGCAATGCATTGGGCTCCACGACCACATACAAATCCATCGCATACTGTAAAACAAACAATTGAAGCTTATTATTATGTGTAGCATTTCTTCGGCGTCGACCAACATATTCAGTGTGCAAATATTCTAACATTGTTACTATTAGTTATTAGTTATGGAGTTATAGAGTGAACAACTTTGTACGTCTATATGAATTTGAATTGGCTCTCATAACATGTTTCAGTATTATGCCTGCTTCAGTGTTTTCATAACTACTGGTGGAGTCTACTAGAAAAAAAAATTAGTGTTTTTGAATTCTTCACGTTTACAAGTGTTCAAAAATAGTTCAACTTATGTCTGGTCCAAACTCGATTCAGTAAACAATATTTGATGATCGTGTTCGGACATATTGCTGAAATAGTTCAATTCTCATCTTGATCGTCATGAGGAATGAACATACAGTTTTTATTAACCTTTTATTGTAACTTACATGAAACACATTCTCCTTTCGCGTTCTCGGCAAATCCAACAGCACATCGGCACCAAGCTGCATGATTTTCCGGTTCACAATACGCGTTTGGTCCGCACGGCAAGGTGTTGCATGGGTTAACACATGCACCATCATTACAGGTTAGTGGACTGGCGCATTCGGAGTTTTGACTGCACTCTCCCTTGGGTGCAATCGATCCTATGCAGCCACCTCTATAAGCGTCGCCTGTCATACCACGAGCACATACACATTTAAAGCTTCCCTTCTCGTTCAGGCAATGAGCACCATAAGCGCATGGATTATCAGCACACTCATCAACGTCTATACAACCGTGAAGAGGATCACCCTTGTAACCGGTCTCACATAAGCATCGAGGAGGATCACTCGGTGTGCACTTGGCATTTATTCCACAAGGAAACCTCTCACATGGACCTAAAAAAAAAACAGTTGTTAGTTTCTCACAAGATACTAAATTTTGAATATAAAAAAATTAATTCCGTCTCATTTATGCATACTTTTGCATTTGTTTCCATCAATTGGGTCAGTGAAGAATGGTGGTGGACAAACACATTCTCCTGGTTGAACGCATTTTTCGTTTGACGAACAGTCTCCATCGCCAACACATCGTATTTGGTCTGGTGAGCAGATTCCGTTGTAAGGATCTCCACTGTATCCTTGTGGACAAATGCACTCATGTGAGCCAACTCGGTTCACGCATTCAGCACCATAACCACATACCTTCTGACTGCCTGCGCATTCATTGACATCTAGAACAAGAGAATAGTTTTTTAGTTTATTCCTATTTATCTGGCAGATTTATAATGCACCCTGCGAAAAACTGTAAAAATATTTACCGTCACAAGAACCATCCTGTTTAGTTTTGAATCCCTTCGGACAAGCGCAGTAGCTGACTCCTCCAGCAATCGTGATACACTCGGCACCAGGTGGACATGCTTCGCCCTTTGAGCACCCAGCAAGGACACACTCTCCCTTTACTATTTGATAAGGTGCTTGGCATTGGCATTCGAGCGAATTGCATTCCTCACATAACGAAAATGGATTTCCGTTGAAGCCAAGTGGACATTGACATTCATAACTGCCGGGAAGATTTTTGCACAACGCGTTGAGGCCGCAAGCTGCTCGATCCCTTAGTTCGAAACATTCATTAATATCTCGGCACTTTCCTGTTTCTGGATCGCGAACATATCCTCTCTGGCAAATGCACACGCTGTTATCTTCAAAGTCGTCTTTGATGCATTGTTCGCCTGCCGCACAAGGTTTTGCTTTAGAACAAGTGAACGGCTGATCTGATTTCGCACATCCACCTTTGTACGGATCTCCTCCGATACCTCCTGCGCATTGGCATGAGAAACTGCCAGGTTCGTTAACGCAATGAGCTCCGGGGGGACAAGGATTTACTGCACATTCATTAATATCAACACAGCCACCAGCATGTGTTGAGCCTGTGTATCCGTGACTGCAAAGGCACTTGGCTTCATCGTTAATCAACATGCATTGAGCGTTTGGTCCACAGAACATCGTCTCACAAGGATCTAAACGACGAAATAAAACAGTAGTGTTACTGAATGTCACATACAATAGAAAGCTTATAAAACGAGATTTATAGAACTTGATAAGTATTGAAAGTATCACATTTATTGGCTCATATAAACACAGATAACGAACATTGTAAAATATAAATTCTATGATTTTTCCTTTCTAATTATATTATATAAATATAGACGATCGTTTTATAATTGATCTAATTTGCCTCTCTCAAGTTGATACTGACAAACTATGAATATTCTTATTGATAACTTACGTCTGCAATCGTTGCCAACATTGGGTTCCGGGCAAAGGCAACGTTTCTGGTCATCGCAGATGGCGTTACCAGGACAGTCTTTCTCAACGTTGCACGTCACCACACCGACACACTTTGTTTTAGGGTCAGGATCAGGAATCGAACCCTCGGGACATTCACACTGATATGCACCTGGTAAATTGAGACAAATAGCTCCAATTCCGCAAGCAGAGGTTTGGCTACATTCATCAATATCTGAAAATAGCAAACAACGTGGATATTATTCAACTGAATCTTGTTTGTAAACTTATCACGGTGGTACATATAAATAATGTTTCGACATACCTAGACATTGTTTGAAAGCATTGCCGGTGAAACCTGCTGGACATTGACAACTGAAACCACCAGGAGTGTTTGTGCAAACGGCATCAGTGCCGCAACGTCCGGAGGCCCCATTTACCTTGTCGCACTCGTTTATATCTAGAAGAAATAGAAACATTATTAATAATAATAAAGCGCATGATGATATTACAAGTGCGCTTTCAGTCAGATAAAAAATTAAAAATAATACGATCTACGTATATTTCACCCATTATATATATTCAACATATTCCATATAATTTAGATTTATTTTCAATTAAAAATAGTTTATTCATTTCATATTTTAGATTTGTTCAGTTTGAAGTTGTTTAGGCTATACATAATTATTTATATTTGATGGCAAGAGTCAAGACCACCGCAAAGTATTGGAACAAGCCCAAGATGCCGCTTCTAAATGGTCTTATTCGTTTATCCTTTGCCTAATTGGAAACAATCATAGCTAGTATATCAAGATTTTGATATTAAAAACAAATTAATTCAAAACAATCGTCGTCTGCTAGTTATAGTGCGTATATTGTCAGTAAATTTTCTACTGACTGCATTTTGATGTGGCTTAGTCGACCACTTGTATGACCGCGTGTGTACATATTGATCATATAAACATCATTAGAAGTGGAAGTGAAACATACCAATACACCCTGCTGCGATATCACTAGGGTTGAATGTCCATCCTTCTTCGCATATACAGTACGCTTCTTGACCATCAGGCTTGCAGAAAGCATGCTTACCGCACTTGACATCTTCACATGGAGCTATCAAAATATACAGATAACAATCAAACAATAATATATTAAAACAATTCTTATTTCTTTGAATAGTTTGTTTAGTTGACGTCTTATAATGTCTAACCAATGGAAAATTAATTTTTCAGCTGAAAATAAACGATACAACAAACACATGCGTAGTGTATTCGACTTGAGTAAAAATAGAAGTTTGTAAACCTCAATCAGTATGCATCTCAGCGATCTTGACTATCGATAGAGACATTTCAGGTTTCTAAATTATTCGACCAGATCACTTTTATTGTAAAACATTATTAATCGAGTTTACCTTTGCATTGAATTCTGGGTGGCGTACCAACATAACCTTGTTCACATTCACAGTGGAATCCGCCGAGTGTGTTTGTGCACTCAGCGAACGGGCCACACGGCTGCGTTTTGCACTCGTCCACGTCGACACAAGTTGCACCTTGCGCTAAGAAACCGTGCTGACAGAAACACTGACTGTCGACACATTCAGCGTTGTTAGCACAGTCGAAGTTTGTCTTGCAGAGTATGTTGACGTCGACTTGTTCGCAGGCCACTTGAGGGCTGGGCTTGGCATTGTAACCTTGTGGACACAGACAGTTGTAGCCGGGTATAGCGTTTTCACAGATGGCGTTTGTGCCGCACGGTTTGTCGTATGCCACACACTCGTTTATATCTGGTAACATAGCAGAAGTAAAAATAATATTAATTGTGCTTTTTCATTTTTTAATTCTGATTATATTTCTGCTATTTGACTCCTCTGTCCTGTTTCTGTGTACATTTATTGCGCTTTTATGGTTTATCTTAGAAGTTGAAACACACCCCCAAGTGAATACAAAAAAACATTCAAAGAATTAGAGCTATGACGGGATCTTGAATATTGATTAATTGAATTTCATTTTATTTTTTGTTATGGTTTTTATTTGTTGTGAAGAACATTTTTAACGTACTCGTCTCCTACTCTGTTCCTAATCCACTTCACCTAAAAGATGGAAGTAAACCCAAGTAAAGGGTTTTTGTACTCACCAACACATCCCTTGAAGGGGTCACCAGTGAAGTCCACTTTGCATGAGCATACAAAACTACCGACTGTGTCGGTACATGCAGCATTTGGTCCACAAGGATTGTTTTGGCATTCGTTGATATCTGAAATCGTGACATGTTACACTTAAAACTTGTTCCTAATTGATATACATGATACGTGAATACTATAGCTGCATATAATCCACATGCGTAATGCGTTGAACATGCCGTGAAGAGTAAATCAAATAAAGCTATAAAAACATATTCTATGGAAATAATTCGAACGAATTATTGTTTAACAGACATGACAAGAAGACAACTTGAAACAAGTTTTGATGGAAGTTGAAGGAGATGCAATTGTCATTCAATGGCAAGAAACCTGAAACGAAGAGGTACTTAGCATTCTCGATGTAAACAGAGAAAATAAACAGATAAACTCATGCTGAAATGAAATCGAGATGTGAAATCAAAATAGAAATCGAATCAATTTGAGAAGGACAGATGTAGAAGTTTGGTCACATTGGTTCCGTCGTTGCTCAGTGGGTTGAAGTCACAGCCATTGTCGGTAAGTCAAAATAACATGTCAAAAGATAGGCGTACTAAACTATATTGATGCTTGCAAAATATCTCACAGAATGAGTCAACCCATACTCGGAAAGAAGAAGTAGTCCCTAATAGAAATTCGAAATGAAGAATCAATCAAATCATCAGACGTGCTCCATGTAAAAAAAAACACAAATCGGAAGAATTGTAAAATCGCCAATCGCCAAGTCTTGAAACCTCAACGGGTTTTAGTTTTAAACTAACTTTCACAGAACAAATGTCCCTGTCCGCTGAATCCGTGCGGACAGATGCACTTGAAAGATCCGGGCACATTCAAGCATTTGGCGTTAATGCCGCACGCATTGGGGCGACCACATTCATTGATATCCAGACACTCTTCCATTGGTTGGCCCGTGTAGCCCGCCGCGCAGCCGCACGTGAAACTACCCGGCGTGTTGACACAAGCAGCGTCAGTGCCACAAGGGCTATTATCACATTCGTTAATATCTGTTGGGAAAACATAACAAGACGATGTTGTGGGTGGAGGTATTTACATGAGATGTTTGTGAGTAGTATCAATGCTGACGATCGGTCGAGACTGGTTCTATAGTGGAATCATTTTGGTAATCTTTGAATCTATCAGTCTAACTTTGTTTAAACAATAATATCTGTGTTGGATCGACAACACGATGCAATATCAACATTTTTACACTCTTATTTTATGTACACAAAACTAAAAGTTGCCAATAAAGTTGCCGCGAATGAATTAAATTAGAATAGTCAAAAATATTAATATGCTCGAATAATAATTTGCCAATGATGTATTTAAATAACTTCGTGGTAAAATGTAGTTATTTTTTTCCAAATGTTTGTGTTAAATGAATGGAAGAAAAATTTTTGGCTGCAGTTACGATACGAATTCTGTTCATTTTTAAAAACCCGGCACTTCCACCAAAACGATTAATGAAAGTACTGCAGGGAAACTTCTGTGTAATTCGTATATCATGCTCATTCTTTTTTTCAAACATTGATCTTATGAACATAATCGTAATAAATACTTGCTACAACCAACATGTTTCGTTTAAATTATTGTATTAGTCTTGTATTAAGCTTATATCCAAGTTACTCACCAACGCATGCGTCCATTGCATCTCCTACAAATCCTGGTGGGCAGCTACATCTAAAACTACCCTCCATGTTGTTACATATCGCGTCACGTCCACAAGGACTCCTCGCACACTCGTCAGCATCGTCACAACCTGTCGTGTAGGCTTCGCCTCCGTATCCCTCAGGACACTCGCACTTATGACCTCCGGGAATATTGGTACAGATGGCTCGTGGACCACACGCGGCAGGATCCTGGCATTCGTCCTGATCGATACACTGACGAGGAAAATATCATTAATATCATAGTTGCCGTAATTCTGCACATTTTAATTAACTAGAAGTTCGGACATGTGTAAACAATTACCTTAATAGGCGATTTTTGTATTGGTTTCTCAAACAAAAAATATTCTATTCGACGTGATATTTGAAAGAGAACAGTTATTAATTATATAACTTCGTTCTAGTACAATTTTTTTTTCATGTAATCAAAATGATGTTAAATTTGTATAACGTTTTGATTCTACTTGAATATAGCTTATCATCACCTACCACTTCTTTTTGCATTGTTCATTCAAATAATCTAAATCGGCACAAATTTTGTTTTCCCCGAACTATATGCAATTATTCGGACAACATAGTTATAGATTTCTCACGCATTGAACTATAAAATGTTATACGCTCCACGATAATGATATGACTGTAACATGAATATCAAAGACGGCATTGGGTGTTGTCCCCCTAACCGTTCAAGTATTCTATAAGAATTGACAATATTCATTCATAACATTTCTAAGTATATATCCAGGTAATTCACAAACATACATAGTGTCTGTATACAAAAGTCGTGTAGTGTAATTTTATATTAAAAATAAGCATACCCCATCGAATGGATTGCCGATGTACCCATCTAGACAATGGCACGTATAATTGCCAGGAATATTTTCACATTTGGCGTTCAGTCCGCATGATTCTGGTTGCAGGCACTCGTTTACATCTGTTGGTAAGAGAAAAAAAATGTTTCAAACACAATGATTAGACATAACAATATTACAGGCCGCTATATCCTCAAGTTGCCCGTATTGTTAATTCACGTAGTAATTGTTATTTCTGTATCTTGCATCAGTGTGGCCTTGGCGAGTGAGTCTAATATTATAAATATAAATGATGAGCTAAAGAAGAGATGTTGGTTGTATAGTCTGCGGTGTGGTGAAGACTTGAAGGTGGTGGGAGTCGGAGGAAACGTTGGTTCCGGATAGGTGCAGGGCGGCTAGGTGAAGGACGCAATATGAGACTACGTGATTGGAGACGCACGTAATAGCATGGCATCAACACGTATAGCATTTTGTGTCACAAGTATCGGTGATGCTCTTGGACTTGGTGGCTGCAGACACGCAGATTCGAGGACGTGTTATGCCAGACAGGGAAATGATGGTGCTGAATTGCTATATATGAATTATTGTATATAAAATACCGAAATGAATATTATTCTTTTATTTTCTATAAATCTACATAACCACAACAGATGTTTGGCCTTCCTCCGTTTGTCAGTCAGTTGAGGCACCGCTTTAGAAACTGAACCGTTGGGCGTGGGTTCGAGTCCTGTGTAAGGCATGGATTTTTGTGAACTTCCTCTCACTTACAATCACTTCATAATCTTTGTCATTCGTATCCCCGTTTAACCTAGCTGTTTGTGGGATCGTTAAGCAAACAATAAATATCATCACCAGATGTTTGGCCTTTCTGAAGTCGGTGACTTCATTCACAAAAGTAAATATATGCTTTTTAAGCTTGTAATTTTTATTTATTTAAAAGCTGGATATCATTTGAATGTTTTTAAATGTCAGGAGTCTTATTTTAGTCTTTGCCCGCTGCTACCGAGTGATTCTATACGTGATCCATTAGCAATACCGCGTTGTGCACTCAACATGTAAATCAATATCAACTCCTTCAAATATACGTTCGTTGCTTTCAATTAATAAGAATAAAACTATTACAACAGTCAATCTTGCCGCTAGATAGCACTAGTGTCGCTTATAATATGCACTTACAAAAACTCATTGTAGCTTAAAATAAAGTGACACCATTGCCTTCAAGATGCAAAGAATGCTCACAAAAGCGGTGAGTATGGGAAGCCGACCTTCCGTCATTTAGATTTTAGATCGCACCTTTTCGTGTATTCGAAAGCCATTGAACATTTCTCATATGCTGATCTTGTCCACAGAAAGAGAGAGAAGCGTGACTTACCCCTGCATTCCTCTTCGCCGTCTCCTTCGAAGCCTGGATTGCATTTACATAGAAAGTGTGCAGGAAGATTGCAGCATTCGGCATTGGCAACGCATCGGGCAGCCACTGCGGGGTCATCACACTCGTTGATGTCTGGAAGAAAAGTTTACCATTAGAGAATATGGCGTAACAGGTAAGAAGATTTACTTTATTGTACATCTTAATCAGACATTATAACGCAAGAATTCGTACAAGTTTCGATCGTACTTTGAAATTGAGTCAATGAAGCAGAGTACAATCGAGTCCACAAATCTAGAGAGAATAGGTTAGAAAAGAACAAATTTCGAGAAATTTGTCTTCGTCAATTTTTCACAAAAATTCTTAAGGTGAACTGTGATCTGAATCTATGGCACAATGTACCTCATAGAAGCGTATCGCTTTCCTGATTATTCCACAAATTTACACGTTATTTGACTCGATCAATTATTCGTAGTAGGCCTAAACCTTATTTGGAAACATCTACCTTCATATTTGACACTTTCAGTTGATAGGAAAGGAGACCATTTTGTATAGTCCTGTTGGCGTTGTTCATATTGATATTTGTTAATAGGCCTATTTTCTACGATGAGCCAATTGGACGAGCGGGATGAATATGTGTAGTCGTGGCGGACATTTTAAAGTTATAGGCTACAAGAAAAACGCTGAGTAACTTAGCATATGCTCTACTATTCGCCTGCAGTGTTAACAAGAAAAACATTCTCAAAGACAAGTGCTATTTATCAACCAACTCTTCTGTATAAAGATTATATATATATATATATATATATATATATATATATATATATATATATATATATATATATTCTGAACTTGTCTTAATTTTTTCTTTACGAAACTATAAGTTGGAGGAATGATTCTAATGGAGTAGCCTATATGGAACTGTTAAAAACGCTTCGAGTTCATCCCAGTGTGCTTTGTGATCTGGAATCTCCACTCTACTACCATTCATTAAAATCTTTATTCTCCTTCTAGGTCTGCTCGTAACACGGTACCTAGACGATACTTAGTTTTTATCGTTAAAATCTCCACTATTCATTGCGATTTGTTTTCGTACGATTTATGGGCGTACATTTGTGGTTTGTACTTTTTCTTTTTCAGATTCTTATAAACGCAGGCATTGTAAATGCTGCATCAACTCGTAGACAATAACACAGACGTATATCACTCAGCTTGGCGCCAAACCAATGATAGAAAATAATTTTGTCAATCAAACCATATTTCAATGTCATAATATAGTTTCAAAGAGAATTGAAGGTAGATTTAGATAATTTCTTCAATAGCGTGATGTTCAACCAATCAATAACTTCCTGTAGTTGTTCATTTGATTATTGAAATTTACATCTCTGAACTCGATCTATATAGTAGAATCGTAGTGGTGAAACATATAAAGTCGATCCCTTTTTCTCTATATAAATAACTAGATTCTAAACGCTATTCTGTAGTCTCCAATCATTATACGACGTTATATGAATCATGTTCACTTCTAGATGAAATAATGTTTTTGCATGACTTCAATTTCCTGTGATAAACCCTCTTTGAGGTTATAATTATATACCTGAAGCCTGAAGGTATGATACGCTTGGTACGTAGGTTGGCGTATTTTTTCGCTGCAAGCTATATTAAGATGACTGAATTACTTTTTCCCGAGGTTTGCATTGCTAGTCCGCGTGAGTAGAAAGTGGTAAATTGTGATGACCAACGGCGATGCAGGAATACTGAAATATAGAGTTTTCCTCGACGAATATAGACGAGCTATTATTTGCGCCGAATGACGAATTAAAAAGAACAATTGTGATATGTGTATATATATGTGTATATATATATATATATATATATATATATATATATATATATATATATATATATATATATATATATCGAGAAAACTAAAGGTTCAGAATAATAACTTTCTCAAATAGTTTTGATCAGATTGTAGGCCTACAGTAGGCCTATGCAGTTTATGTTTGTTATTATTATTATTATTCCATCGACTTTAATGTAGTCAAGCCAATATTTTGGTATACCAAATCATTAATTAATTTTTTTTTAATTGAACAAATTTGAACATTGTTCAAATTGAACAATTCGAACATTTTTCAAAGTGAAAAATAGCAAATTGAATTGAATTACGTGTTCAATTCGAATGATTATTTTAATAATTATTCTAAATTTATAGCAGGGGTACCAACTGCCAATAGTAATATACATCAAGAATCTGTCAAAATGATCTGTCAATAATATACATTTGGCCTATCATAAGTGAAATCATTCATTATCGTACATGGTCGAAGGAAAATCTTGTCCGGCTTTTATAGGCCTACATTTTTTGGTATGGTATTTCATTACAGTGTATCGATGACGACAATGTGTATAATGCTAGGGTAGCCAATTACCGGCAAGCCCAGACATCTTTGAATTCAATCAAATTAAGGAAGTGAATTTCTGAATCTAAATGTGAATATATAGTCCAGTTGTGTAGTGATGAATGATAAATATGGTGTATAGAAAAGTGCAGTCCAAATATAAATCATATTTACATTTTATCCAAATGACAGCTGTAGAGAAACGTAATTGCACTTCAGAGCTAACATAATGTAATCTTTTACTGCGATCTCGATTGAATATTCTGAAAGTTAGTAAGTTCAGTAGACTATTCGAAGGTGCTAAACGAAATAGAACTTTCTCTGAGATACCGCACCACTTAACCAATCAGCAAGTTGCAATAATTGAGTAATGCATGTATACATAAATACTTTAAAATGCATCAGTTAAGCTAAAACACTGATTTTCTTATTGATGTGTAAAACTTGATACAAAGTCAATGTTTCCATTCGATTTGGGAATGATTCAAGGTGGGATCGTTGGGACGGGGCACCACAAGGGCGATCATACAATCCGAGAGGAAATAATTAATTATTAATTTTAAAGTAACTCATTTAACGCACTGTCACGGCGAACTTTGTTACGGTAGTAAAAATGTGAGAAGTGTGTACACAATTGGGAAGTAACTGTACACACAAACTGAACATGTAAAAACGTAACTAAAACATAACTACTTCACACTTAATTGTAATTTCATATTTTCGACTCGTCATGTTCATCTGTAAATGTGATGCTCATAGGCCTATAACCTAGCATTTGTAGCACCTGTTTTTCTTCTCTCTACTCTAGTGATCTGTATTATACGGGTTAGTCTTTTGTGTTTCATGCAATCCAATAATTAATCCATCGTAAACTGAATGCCGGAAAGATGAGTTTAAATTTAAATAATGACTTTCACAATATGAACTACATAATAGTATTATAGCAACATTCATGTACAGTATACATAAATAATATAATCTTTCATTTTTGTGAAAATTTCAATAATTACTATTAATGAATGATGTTTCAGTTATATAACTTTCTTTTGTTATTTTTGATGAGCGTAGCGAAGTCTCCATCCCACTCTTATAGGGCTTTGTCTGTGTGTTTTTTTTTTTTTTTTTTTTTTTTTTTTTGTTTTTTTTTTTGTTTGTAAGCACTCCACAGGTCGCAAGGGTTGACTGATCAACATGAAACTTTTTTTGTACACCCAAACTCATCCAACTTAGAACTGTATAGTTTTTGGGATGAATCGGTCGGACCGATTTTGAGAATCATCATCTCAAAGTTTCTAAAAACCCCATAAGATTTGGCTGGGCGGAAAATGTTGAAAAATAAAATCTCTCCAAATGGGATGAAATTTCCTCTAAATGTGTATACATGGATTTTACACATTATCACGATTTTTTAAGCAATTCTGATCAGTCGTTTTGGAGAAAAAAAATAAAATGACTGATAATATTCATAAAATATATCATAAAAATTATGACAGAATTAAGTTGTCGAGATTCACTGCTTTCTAGATTCAAGAGTTGACCAACAATGAAGTATTTTTCATATGCGTCAAGGTGTGTAGAATACCAGAGTCAATGAAGTGGCAAGAGTAGAACTTCTTTAACGACTTTTATAGCTTATTCAGATATCAAGGTGTGTAGAATACCAAAGTCGATAAAGTAGCAATGGTAAAACTATTTCAAGGACTTTTATACCTTATTGAGATATCTCGCTCATCTTACAACGCATATTTCGCGTTTGACTAGTTTTAAAATAATAAATGTTGGTACATAACCCAACGTGCTAACCAATCTATTCTTATCAACAACAACAAAATGTGTGTATAGTAATGGAATAATAATGCTATAATAGAATAGCGATCATGAATTTCAGAGTTCATAATCTTTCAATTGTTTCAAATATTCACGTTAACAGGTAAGTGCAACAAGTTATTAAGCTATTTTTTAACTCATAGCACAATGGTGAATGGCAGTATAGTGTTTTCCCTCTCGAAGAAATCTATAAGACAACGTCTGCGCGGTCATAGATTGTTTTGTTAACAGATAAACTAGACTCAAAGGCATAGTTATCCAGCCCCAATTAATGGTAAATATGACAATTTAGGATCGGTCCGACTATGTACCACAAGGGCAATCTTACCACCCCAAAGGAAATTAGTATTTCTAATCTGACTCGTGTAAATAACTATGAATAGTTAACTATAGCAAGCTCAACGATAGTGAAATTACGTCATTTTTGTCAGGAAAAAAGAATCTTTGGTCTCGTTACTGATCTTCATCTTCTCTCTCATCGATTCATCAACTAATAAACTATAACTTCAACTTCAACTTCAACTACATTGAAGTTCTGTGACTAGCAAGAAGATCAAATTTGGGATTAAATGTGTTGAAGATGGAGGAAGGATTATAATATTTGTCCATGCGGACGTTGATCAGATGTCATCATTGAACTAATCGTGACTATTCAGTCTTCGTATTAACATTTTGTCTGTCGGCGTCACTCGGAAAGTCCCGTTACATTCCGGCAACCAATTGGAGCTCTCGCTTTCTTTACAAACACAGGTGTAGGCGCTCATGAAACGGTTTTTTGTTTTATTTAAATAAAATGTGCAATACTGTTTGTTGATTACCATGACTACAAGTTTAATGATGTGTGCTTTTGTGGCTAAGGCTAAGCAAGTAAAATATTGCCAAACGCAATACCAGATAGAAACGTAATTGTTTCTCCGTGTTTTTGCTCCATTTGAATGTAAAATGTTATGATCGGAGATTGACTTTATCCGATAATTTATTTTATTCTTCACAATCTCCATAAATAATAGATAAATGTGTAAAAGAAGAAAATGCTGGTAAACCACAATAATTCCCGATGACTGTTGACTATTCTTTAGAATCGTCGACATCATTGTTTTCTCACAGTTATAAACCATGGATGTTCTACACGTCTATGTGTTGGTCTCGGTGTAATATTGTTATTGTTATTGTGTGAAATCATTGATAAAGAATAAACCCAACATCACGTATGTCACAGCCATAGTCGAGGTTCACGGACATTATTATTATGATTATTACGAAACGTTTACGTACGTATTGAAATTGTACGGTTGAACAGATCGTAGATTTACACTTGACAGTCGGAATAATCGTCCACTTGTGACTTTGATGATTGAGGATCAAAGAACTCGAAATAAAGTGAATCATTTTCTTGGTATACATTATTTTTCAATGCTTCGCGAGTTCGGTTGATCTCTCTCTCTATCTCTCTCTCGCTCGCTCTTTATAGATATATTATATTGTCGTGGGTGTGGTCATAAGTATAATGATTGTACTAATAATTTAGTCGTGACCTGACTTCTCGTACTGAAATATATAAGAGTTGTTGACCATATTTCCTAGTTGGAAGGGCTTTCTATTTAGTTAGTTCGATTTCTAGGGCAGCGTGAGCGACTTGATTCGGGGGTGTACATTATATGAAGGCATGGACTGATTGAGGACCTCTTTGAACTCTGAATTCATACAAATGCTTTGTTGTTGACATCCTTTCCAATTGTGTATATGTATCATGTAAGTCTATTGTTTTCTGAACGACGCCACCAACAGCCAGGTTATTTGAGGGTACGTATGAGTTCTCCGAATAAATAAATGATGGTTTCAGAAATGCATGCCTTATGTGAGTCTCGAACCCACACCAGCTGAGATGACTTCATACACCTCTAAGAATCGTTTAGCTCCCCCACGAAGAATTATTGGAAACATGTTTTATAAATGTGACATGCCTCATCTTACCAGATCCACATTGTTATATAAGGTAGAACGTTTTAATATCTCTACGGACGACGACGATTACCGGACAAGGGTTGATCTCTCACAGCATCAGTGCGGACGGATCTACTATATAACTTATATATATCGTCAAGGTCGCTTGTTCCTCACCTCTTTCACCGACACTTCCTCTCTATATAAAAGTCACTTATTAGACCTTACGATGACCAAGAAAGAGATGCTATAGGATTAGTTTCTTGCCGCCCATCCACATGTTTCGTTATTGAGAGGATTCTTTGTTGGCATCGAGATGCTGTGCCATAGCAAAAGACAAGTGAGGTAACCTTTAAAGAGCAATGTCCTATACGAGCTTCAGAGCAATGGCCGCTCACACAGCTTGGTGAGATGGCCAGATCGCATCATCTTTTCTCCCTCTAGCTCTCTCACTCGCGAGATGATGTTATGTGCGAATACACACAGATTTGCTCCTTTCCCAGCTTCCTGCACCTTGTGACTGCGTACAAGTTCACCCGCCGCGGGGGTCGAACATTTGGTGAGCATTCTATCTGTGATGTCACGTCTCGCTTTGGATAAGTGAACTGAGCGCGATGCTATGGCAACGCTAAGAGTAAGCCAATGTCTTGACACTGCACAATTGCGAAAGATTTGAACAATTGATCAAATTAGGATAGATTTAAATATAACATGCTCACAGACTCACGAATAATAATACCATCAGATATATGTGGTTGGAATACTGCTTGGCCAATCCTTAATTGTATAGGAAATTTGTGACCACAAAAAAGTGCTCGTAATAGTATTATTTTCTTACGAATGTCTTCAATCTCATATATATATATATATATATATATATATATATATATATATATATATATATATATATATATATATATATATATATATATATATATATACATATATATTACTGTAAAAAAAACTGCCAAGGTCATTTTAATATCGTCTTATAACGTGCTAAAAAAATGGGAATCGTTATAAAAAGTAAGTATAGCCTGTAATCATTTGATTTGAGATAAAAGCAGAGTCGAGAGGAAGTTTTGAACGAATATAATGTTCCTCGGTTGACTCGAATCTACACAATTGTAAGCAATATTTCAAGCCAATTGGCACAAGTTTTACATTCTCATTGTTATACAATTATCCACGCTCATATTTGGAATGATTGCTCGAGTTTCATTGCATCCCATTGTCATCAAATCTCACTTATATCTCTTCCATTACGTCTCTCTCTCCCTCTCTCTCTCTCTCTCTCTCTCTCAATTATCTGTCTGTCTCCCCTCCCTCTCTATCTCATCTGTACCGAGCTAGACTCATTACTAGAGCTCGCACAACCTCTTGGATCCTTCACCGTGATAACTCATTGCACGTTCAATTATTAATTTCGGTCACGTTAGTAATACGATATTCTTTATCGCCTGCTGAAAAAAAAAAATTGATGATCGCGTATAGTGAGCACTCCCGCATCCATGTCCTCTTGTCTATTTTACTTACTCTCCTATTCTCCGTATTTGACCCTTCGACAAGTGTAATACATCTTTCCTTAAATTGAATCAGAACAATTCTTGGACTAACTTTAATTCAGTGATTTAGTTCCGCGATTTTGGGTGATTGTGTGTGATTGTACGTTACTATAGTTCGAGCTAGAGGACCACTCTGTGTGTGGATGAGTAATTTTGCTCTTGGTCGACGATCTTGTGGGCGGCGAGAATGTGTGATTTCCGTTGTATTGAACATTCCTGATGATGCACTGTTGTATTTGAAAAATGTCACTATCTTCTCTCTCTATTGTCAATATTTGGAGATATGGTGAACCACTACACCGTCAAAATGCAACATATTATTAGGTACATATATTCGCAGACTGGCTGTTGGACGAAAATTGTAAATACAATGCTTTTGTAAACATGTTACATGTAAAATGTGTTGTGAAATGTGAGATGGTGTTTATGAGTTTCATAAATGTTGTATTTTCACTCTTCAAACGTCAATTTGATCAATTGAACAACTATACGTGCTTTAAGTGCAAAATTCCCAATTATTTTTTTTGCGAGCTTACTTCCAACAAGTAATATAAAATATAGACCGTGCATATTACACTAATCTCTTGTTTTCCCGTCTGTTTTATTTTTCCTTCGTTTTGTCGTTCGAAAATTATTTTACCATTTCATATAATATATTAGTGTTCATGTTCACATATATATATATATATACTATATAGTCTATAAATTATATACAGCTTTCAGGATCTAGTTTTCCGTGCACACAACTAGGATCATTTCCCTAAGAGTTCCACACACAAAAAAATGCATGTGCATGCGGTAAAAGCAATTCGACCGGCCAACGAACTCTTCGTCGATCGTTTAGCTGGATATATTCCACAACTTACATGTAGTACATTGAATGTCTGTCTATTCAATTACATTACGGTATTTATACATGTTCCTATATCTTCACTCTCAGTATATATCGGTAAAGTTTTTATCGACCTATCAGTGCATTTAATATACTGATTAAAACAAATAAGAACGGCATGCATAATGGATTAGTGAAGATTGTAATCATTTTGTAACGAACTTATAAACTAGACGATTTGAAGAAAAAGCTAGCATATAACGTTTTTTTTTTTTTTCACATGAGTGAATTTCATCCTTACCACACACGTGATGTTGAATATTTCCGGATCATGGTCATTACTATATAAGCTCGTTAATACGTATTAGCTCGGGGCACGTTAACAGAGAATCAAACTAATCTCTTCTCTTTTATAATAATAATAATAATATTACACGAAGATTTAACAAGATTTTATTATAATCGTAAAGCAAACAAACTTAACAGTTTTCTAGATCCTATATGTATTTTCTATTTTTGATCACGAGTTTGATAAATAAACTCTATTCTCAAATATGTAATAATATAGACGAATAATAAACTTCTATTAATATCTCATCGTCTTATGAAAACCGGATAAAAAAACCGAAGGTATGCACGAGGCTTCAAGGCTAGACGTTGAGAGGAGCATCAGCGTGGTTTCATACGATAATGATTGGGGTGATTTGGATAGTCAATCAAACTAGTATTTGAAATTTGCAACTTCATTAGCCTATTCGAGATGAATTGATAAAATGACTTATAATTACGTGTTCTCGTTGAATACTCATCCATAGAAGACTATACTTAATGAAATGAGAATGAGACATTTGAGATAATAAATCATAACAAATCTTAAATATTTTCCCGTTTTGATTATGCATACGAGATTGCTAGTTAGAGCGTACGAAAAAGATAATTTTGTAAGTACGGTGTATTGGGTGGATACCTTACATGTATATTATAATACACCGATATCGAACTGCATTTATGTGAATGTCGATGAAGGTATAGACGTACACTCCGTGCGACATCAACTGCTTGATTTCATCGTATATAGTTTCACGGTAGAAATTCCAGATGTAGGCCTAACTCATTTGAATGTGAAATAATATATGGATACATATTTCTAAAAAATATTCACTAAAAAGACCCACCAGAACACCCACACACACACACACACACACATATATATATATATATATATATATATATATATATATATATATATATATATATATATATATATATATATAAATGTATATATATAAATATATATATATATATATATATATATATATATATATATATATATATATATATATAACCTGGAAGGCCTACACGGTTCACTTTGTGTGACAAAGTAGTCACACATCTGTCACATTTATTTAGTAGATGCACCAGATTAACTATTGATCAAATTACACTCTCTACTGTAAACGAAATTAATGAAATCACTATTTTAAAGCGTGTACTCATCTGAATCTCTGATTTAAATCAACATATCAATTTATTTTCAGATTTTAAATTCTTAATTCTGTATTTTCATTAGTTTCAGGTGGAGGTGCCAGGTTATTTTTATGACTGGTTCACTATATTCGCTGCGATAACGGATTGGCTGAATCGTCACTGTTTTCAGTAGATGTGTTCGTGTGATAGCAACCAAGAATGAGAACAAATGTGACAGATGTCCGTTGGGCCCTGTTGAGTGAATGTACTGATGAGCATGCTTGAGTGCTTGAAATGGCAGGACTTACCCTCGCAATGAAAACCGTCTCCGTTGTAACCCGGGAAGCACGTGCAATGGAAACTGCCCAGAGTGTTTGTACAGTGTGCGAACACGTCGCAAGGCCTGTATTTACACTCGTTTTCGTCTGGAAGGTGAAGAAAAATAACTTTAATTATCGACTCGGGCATAGAAATAAAGAATCATTATTGAAAATATTGTTTTATATAATGCTATAAAGTCATGCATTTGTTCTATAGTGATTCGATACAATTCACAGGTACACAAACATTTACAAAATATCTTCATTTTAAATCTGAAAACCTTGGAATGAGCAGCCACAATAACGAAGTGTACATTTTTTTTTGTAAAACGTATATAGCTAACAATACTAATAAGTAATTATTATATTGTGGGTTATAATTATTTATGGCAGATAATACCATCCTCAATATCCTGTTTTTAACATAGAAATAACATTGACAAACAACATTTTTCGCATCAAAAATTGATGTAAAATGTTTCTTCTTCTTTCATATCTATTCCTTTTATCAAGTTATCATTTCCACGATATTTGAAGAAGTGCTTTGATGGTGCTGGTTCACCAGGGATTCATATATATAGGATCCAAGTTTCTCAGGATATACATCAAGATACGATTTTATTATTAAATAAACACCTAACTAATTGAAAGTATACACTAAAATACTTATTTTCATAGTACCGGTAATATATATTCTTAGTTATTAACGATCGGTGAGGTATTTGTAGTCATTGCATGGCAGTTCAATCGGACTGTTATTTATTTAATAATGTTGTTCTATTGGTTTATTCTCAAAGGCTGATTCTACGCTGATTTTTTATCTCGTCATAATACGCTAATTGAATTCTTCATTTTAATTGTGCATCGTCTTCGGTTCCCGACAAAGGTTGTGTATAGAATGCAGATTGTTAAATGTCTATATGTTATTACCAGGATATGTTAATTAATTGTCTACTCCGGTATCATGTGCTTTATCTGAGGATTATCTTACCGGGCACTTCGCATCCACATCCTCCGAAACCGTCATTGCAGTGACACTGTGAGTCGAGACAGGCACCATTCTGGCACTTGGCACCTTCCTCGCCCTTGTCACAATCAGCTGTAACACACAAATAATATCATTATTAGTGATTAATTCAATACATTTCATCAGTTGAACACATTCAGTCGTCTTCTAAAGCTTATCTATCAGTTCTGGAGGTCCAATCAACCACGATCGTCGCAGCAGTGGACCGATTTAATATTCAGTTCTAGAAAGAAATGAATTGCTGGGAAATATATTATCAGCTTATAGTATGTCAGTAGATTTTGCTTTAGATTCAAGTCGAGAACTTGATCAGTTAAACTCACAGAAATATTATTAAAATTTCTGTGGCGATAAGAGTGTTCAGTGGATGTGAACGATCCAAGTATGCATCATCAAAGTATCATTTTAGTTAGTCAAGTACGATGAATGAAAACTTCAAAAATTGTTCAAATATGTACACATTTATGTGTGAATTTGTTAAAATTACTTTACTTTCAAAAGCAAAGGTAAAGCCAATCGAAAATAAATAGCCAATACACAAGAATAAAGACAAAGATGATGAATATATAAGAATGAAGTCGAACATAAAGAACTAGCTGTGAAACTACAGTATAGCTTTACAACCGGAATGAAAAAAAAGAACAAAACAAAATACTATCGCTTAGTGGATTTTTATTGGCAATAAAATAATTTCTCACGATTAGTGTTTACCCTTTTTGAGTGCAAGGCTTATATTTCTTATACTACGACTTAATTTGTACCCTTAACGTAATAAAACAACCCTGAATACAGTATTGTTAGGGTAGAGCTCAGCTGTGAAATGTCAAGAACCAAGTCGCATGTATCCATCTTGCACATCATTATGAGTAAGTTTTGTTTGACGTAATAAATATTTGAATTTATACATCTATGCTTTATATGTAGCTAGAGTGATTGTTCGATCAAAGGACAGATATTATATGGCTGACTGAACCAGATTCAAATATGAGAATCATAAACCATCAGTTAAGATTTCTGTAATATATCTCTTTCTCTATCACCTTATATTTACTGACGCTTTGTGTTCTTTTCAATGCTCCTCACATAAGTAATCTGATATTTTATTTTATTTGTAAATATAAATGCGTGAGCACTTAGCAAAGGTATAGTTTATAATCTAGCACCCATTATATTGTGCAGACTAAGGCTCTTTTGACTTTATATCATTCGTAATGGTAACAACAGCGGTCGTAAAACTAAAACTGTTTGGCGATGTTTTCCTGCATTGTGATATGGTATGGCGAATGTATATGATGAAGAACTCCAGACTGTAAATTCTAAACCGTTTAAAATATCGTATCTTCTGATCAAGACATGCACTTAGATCGGCATTGTTGCACTAACTTACTCAATATGTGAACATGCGTGCTCTAAATAATATAGAAAATAAAAAGTATGAAATAGATATTAATCTTGCAAATATGCTCTATTAATGCCGATTAAAGTTCTGCGTAGATTGCATGCTGAAAGAAGATACAGCTGGAGAATGCTTGACATCTATAAGAAGCTGACTGCATACCATACCTACATAGCTGAACGACATTCTCTGGTAATGTGCACCATAATAAAACTAATACGTAAACTACATTTTCTGAACACCTTGGTGAAATTCTTGTGAAATTCAAGGAAAATTATAACTATAAGCATTGAATTGGATTAGAAGTGAATTTTCTGATGTTTAATTGTCAAGCTTCAATTCAGTGACCATATTTGGTGAATCGGAAACAACCTCAGATTGCCGGCAAAAATTAATTGCCATGTACTGCAAAGATTGATGGATATTCCTATAATAGTTACTCAGGCATGTTTATTGTTATTGCTTATAGAAAAATGCTCTATATTTATTACTTTATACTGAAAATGTATTTGCATTTTACGACAATACAATTTTCGATCTAATAAAACCCCATTATTTTCGGTATATTTCAAAATTTAAATATTTTTCAACGTGTTGTTATCTTCAAGTTCAAACCAATTGAAATTAATTGTTGAAAATCACGAGGAATCTATCAATAGGTCTTGTTTTTTTTAATGTATGTAATTATGTATAATCGTGCTCTCTAACTTAACAGAAGGTGAATTGCATGTTTATAGACTACAGTGTTGATTAACCAGACAAGTTTTAGATATCAATTATAGTTTAATGCTTGTAGAAAGAAAGGTATGGACGACGTTTTGCATATGTCATAATAAATGTGGCATTCATTTCCTTCTAAACACGTATGTATAATGTGCAATGTTTCTAACAACTTATTTCTATTAGGCCTATGGAAAGTTCAAGCAGGCTTGCTCTTTAATGGCAAAGTAAGTGTCATTTTATTCCATTTTGATGATAATAATAATAGTAATAATAATATTACAGGTAATGTCGCTATTTATAGCTATATTGAAAATCGAATCTAGAGAATATTATATATTTCAGTTTTACCATTTCGTCACAATCAAGAATCAAGTATATATACAGTTGATTCAAATAATTGTTTATGAAGGAAACTCTGCCAAATCAAAAGTTGTGGAATAACATATCAAATTGAGCAAAAAAAAAATGAAAGTTAAATCATAGCCAATAAAATTATATACAATTATTATTACTTAATTTCAACTGTATCTAGAAATATAGGTATATAGGCCTATCTATACCGACTGTTGACGTCCGTCGCCCTAATTCTATGCTACACTTAGCACATCGTTTACATAATTAGTTCTTATATGTGTTTACCATTAACTGCTTCCATTGTGACCGTATAACTACAACAACTCTATACCTTCCTAAGTGCAAATACGTGTGATTGTCGTACAGAAGTTACACTGGTCTAGGTTTTGTTCTCGTCGAAATCAGAATAAAATCTGAGTAAAGCTCACTTGACATACTAATTGGTTCCCCTTCTTCTCTCGCTAGTCGCTACTAATGGACAACCTTGTGATATCAACTATAAACGAGGGGTTTAATACCAGCTCAAGAAATAACGCTTTCCCTTATTCATATATACACGGGTAATAGATGTACATATTTGTGAAATGCTTTCTACAATCAAATCGTCTGCCGACCGATTGTTCATCCACGTCCAATACATTCACGAGTAATTTTTATATTGTTTCTGATAATAATTATAAGATCTATTGGCGTCAGTGAATGATGAATGAGATATATTGAGATGATATGATAGGTGGATGATCTGAACACCCCCCGTATAACCTAGCTGTTGGTAGGGTCGTTAGGCAAACAATAATGATTTTAACAAATGATTGTGGCCTGATCTCAAGAAACCATCTCAGTAACAAGGAAACCACGAAATGAGCTCTTTCATCAGGATGATGTTCATATACCATACTCGGAATTGAACCCCGGTTGTCAGTTCAGCGCCTTAGCAACATTCTTGTCTCTATTTCACGAGTCAAGTTGAAATCCTTATAGAATCAATGCATTTTAAAACTCATCTGATTAAATAATAGCAACTTTCTATATACGATATATTTTCGGTATATGATGGAAATATATTGTTTATCACTGTTCTACATGAAATCAATAAAGAAAGTACCGGTAGGTATTGGTAGGAAGCTGTGGTACGGCTATGAAGTGGCATCTTTAGGGTAGTAATCCAAGTGTGAAAAATCTTGTCTTTGAATCGAAAGGTGTGTAACAAGAGAGTTACATTACGTGGTGATAATACTAATATAGTCATTTCCGTAAGTAAAATACCACGACTATTGTGTACTATGTATGACAAACAGTTCATTCATACACCAACTAACAGAGGCCCTTCCCTACTTCTACTAGCAAGACATTGTGCAAACTAGAGATGCTTTGCCAATACGTAATCAGGTATTTGACCGTACTAGCAACAATGGAGTTGTCTGCAAGACAATAAAGACAATCGAAGTGAAACACCGTTACGTAGATAACAAGTTTGCTATGAGAGTGAATTCTAATCATTGGACCCTCAAGGTGTGTGTTTTTTTCTCTATAAACGTACAGTTTATATTGTTAGGATGTTGAGTTATTGTATGGTGATTTCTCATGGTCTCATCGTGTATTTACTGATGGTCTGAAACTGATTGGAAATAATGATGGTGTCTGATGATCGATTGTGATGTGAAATCGTATCGGTGTTTGAACCTATTCGAAAATGAACAATCAATAATGCTAAACCGTTATTTCGGTTGAACTTGAAAATGGTTCGGTAGAACAATTTTATAGTTAGTATATATGGCCTTGCGAATTTCAAATTGCTCGTACAAAGAAATGCATTTAACTTGATGATTTATCTACACGGTTGTTACTAGTTTTGGCTGAGTTCTTGCGAACTGAAATTTAGTGATAATTATTTGGCGGATGTTTTTTCAGTGTTTGCAATAATTAAACAAGCCTTAAAATTAAATACAGGTCTGCCAACTCGACTCGTCACCCATTGCACTTTATGTGACGAGTTTTCAGCTCGATCTTTCATGTTATTGACAAAAAACGTTTCTTGCAAAACAAGTTCGTAAACACGTTTAGATTCAACAATTTAACGTCTTTGAAATGTAATGGATTCAACCTTACTCCCATCATTTTACCCAACATTCACAATTTACAAACGAAATGCAAGTGTATGCCTATATATATCCTTTCCGCTCTGAAATCTTTTGATTGGAAATGGTAGAACTCGTATTTAATAATCTCAGTTATGAAACCTTAGAATAACAAATAATCCTCCCACCAAATTCTGTAGAATATTTGTGAAGATCAGGTTCTTCTGGCGTATGTTGATTGGCTATTTCACTCATGTAAATCACGCCGAGTGCCTCCACTTGATAAACGTGTATATTTTACCATAGGTATTCGGAAATTATATGCAAATCGTAATTCCATCCCAAGATGCACGAAGAACGAATCTTCATCTTTTCTTGCATGCCAATTAATGATAGGTTATTTTAGACCAAAAATAAACATCTCAAGTCCAATATTTTTTTATAACTATAATTAATTATTCACAGATTCTATGAAAACTCGCTTATGGGAATAAAAATCTCAGTTATAAAATTCATGATGGTTCTTGATTCTTTAATTATTTTAATACAACTGAATTTGTATAATACATCCTGCATGATGTTCTATTCCATTATAATTATTGTTATTATGTTTTATTATATTACAATTTAACAAATAATGTTCATAATTGATGTGCATTTTTAATTTTTCCCTTCTCAGAACACAGTAAAGTGCAGACTAATCGAACACGTAAATATACCCTTACCACCTGTTAAAATATTTTACAACCCATCAGATGAAGTCGTCACTATTAAAAACATCAAGAAATTCTTTTCTTTTATTACCATTATTAGTTTCTATAGTGTGTTGATTTGTTTGTGTATACTTACTCGTGCATTTCAGTTCTTTGCGCAACTCGTCTGATGCCATGAAACAGTCCGACGTTCCATCGCATAGCTTCGATAATTCATAAAGTTGTAAGACGTCCGTCGAATCGTTGACTTGACATCCAAAATAACCGTCTTCTAAATTTAAAAAGAATATTTCGCGTTTGATTCCGAATCCTACTCCACCGTAGGATAATACCTGTAACATAAGAAAGAAGAATATGGGATTAGTTTCAGCGATCTCATCTTGATATACCTATTATATATTATGTGTATGTTCATCTTGAGTGGATGTTTTTTTTTATATCGATGTCTGAAATCAGTCGTGCAAAGCTTTCGTAGATACAATCTTTACGTACGATTATTTAATGCCCGCATTTGTTATAGTGAGTAACATAAATATTAGTTACATAAATACATAAATACCTTCGATAATTATATTTATAGCTATCGAATACTGGCATTTGAACGTCAAATGAATGTAGGTATATATATATATAATAGTCATAATTGCTAGTCGTGCTTTTCCCTCAATTAAAACCTCTCTACAATTCATATGCCTTTGTCTTTCTTGCCAATTCTCATGTTTAATACCAAACAATAATTCCCAATTGACGGCTGTATCTGCCCACACAATAAGGTTTAAATATTACCATTTTCACTTTCAGAACTTTCAGAATTTTTGTTTTGTATTTTACACTGTCTCCTCTTTGTTTTGTTTGTAATTTGCATCAATTATGAATCTATTAGTACAAATATTGGTCGAATATTTCATTTTTCTCACTATGAAATTTTATGACATATTTTTGTATTATTCTTTATTTTTTTAATAACATCGAAATCTTGATGTACAATCGTTCTTTTCAAATTGAGGGTGAGAATGGATCAGTATGACACCTATTTACGCTCATTTTACTGCTCATTTTTCAGTGACTATTCGTGGGGTGCGTATAGGTACATTAAATGCTATACTTTTAATGCGTATATTGTCAGTACATTTCTTCCAAGATGCATTTTAATATGGCTTTAGCGATCACTTTATATGACTGCAAGTGTAGACTACTTGATGTGAATTTACAATTTTATCATTTTGTAAATCCTATCAAATACTAACGAGCTGTTGAGCTACGAGCAACACATTCACACTTTTATCATTATACGAATTACAATAAATTGAACCTATTCTTCATTTGTGTATATACGTTATTCAAATGGTGCGTTGTGATTTTCAGCCTGGATAGAGCTGATCTGAATGTAATTCATAATTTTCGAATTTTGCCTACCGTCCAATTGAAACAACTATAGTTCAGCGAAAAACTGTGGTTAACGAATTTGATTCTAAATATACAACTAAATTATTCGTGGTTTTATCCGCTATGATCTAATATTATGTTGGCATTGTTTTGATTTTATGATAATCATTGTTACTATAAATTATTATGTGTGCATCTGAAATTATTGTGAATAATATATCACACGCCTGCTATACGTAAACATGAGCTACGGCATTGCAATAATTATGTAATCGTATTTTGCATGTAATCGGAACATCTTCCAACAATTTATACATAGAGAAGGAGGTCATAATCAGTGATAGAAGTGGATCTAAATCACAACTTAATTACTTTGAAGTTGTAACTCGATCCAGCTATCTTCCTAAAATATATTGCGATCATTAATGTATGATACCGCGTGTAGGCAGTCCTGCAAATTCCCATCTGTTTTTAGTGAATTATGTCCTTCAATATCAATCAATATTGATTTCTCATAATTATTTGCGAAAAATTCGCCAGACATAGTGTACGTTAATTAGAAAAAACAAACTTTCAACCTTTTTTACAACATATATTTTTCAAAGTTGATGTTGAGCGGAAAAATATTTTATAATCGGTCTTATGTCATTCATAAATTGCCATTTAATTCCAAGAATCTTCCGAATTTCATAGCATTTCAATAGGAGATTACGTATATATTGCCTATTATGCAAAGTGTTCTCGTAGTGTTTTCTTGCAATAAGAAGTAATTCGCCCTTGATGTGATGTACAGTGGCACACCCCCACGATGTTGGTAAACCTTCCAACCGTGACTACCGGAAGTTGGAGTTTCTCATCATTTGGTACAAGTCTTATTGTCTACGTAATAAAGTAAGCCTTATACATTGCGGTACCTTGAGTAGTACCTGTTTTAACAACTAATTACTTATTTCATATCACATTGTAGTTCTGTAAGGACTCTATGAAGACCGTACAACTGAGTTGACTTCTTAATGAATTTCAAATGATTAACTTAAGTAAATTACATTGTTTTTAGTTAACGAACCGTTAATAATTCTATATTATTTCGATATGGATCACCGAGTAAAAGTTGAAACTACTGCGAAATCGTGTAATTATTTTTGGGAAAATAATTTCGTAGATGAATAGGAAATCTAATATGACGTCTCGTTGAACTATAGCAACCTGTTTCACGTTTCCTGTTGCATCTGCGGGGTTACGTATTGTTTTCAGTGTTATTTTACATGTATGATCATTGTATTAAAGCGTGAATATGTGTACTACGCATTCCTCGTATAAGATCGATAGATCAACACAAATACAAATTTGGAAATAGTGAAAAAATCGCACAAACTATCATTGAACTAGAAGTTGGTGAATTGAGTTTTCACTTGCACTCTTCTAATAATTTATTATATACCAACATACTGCCTCCTGTCAGAATTGACCAAAGCATACACATAACTGTCAAAAAGAGAGGTTTTATGTATTATCTATACATTATATACATTGTATATGATATTTTATGAAATACAAGAGAACTAGCGATGAAAATCATGTTGCAAGCCTAATTTGGGTTCGCCTAATATTGAATCCTGCTGGGATGATTTTATCAGCTCACATTTAGTTTTACATCATCTGCTATGCATGCTTATATGTCTCATAGTCTCACACAATCGAAGCAGTATTCGGAGTTGATTGTGTTCATTGATCCACATCAAAACTTCAAATACTAAATGATTATTATCGTTTACGAATCATTGTAATTGAACAATGGTCATCTGTTATTCAAAATCAACCATTATTCAATATGGATTCAATTATTATTGAACTTAGTTTCGACTCATCAGGTAGGTGAACTCCCTTTGAAATTCCAGTCAATAAGATATGTTTTGTTAATTATACTATATAGGAGATGGTGATTCTTCGTATTGTTACAATTATATTGGAAGAATTCACACACTGTATATATATATATATATATATATATATATATATATATATATATATATATATATATATATATATATATATATATATATATATATATATATATATATATATATATATATATATATATATATATATATATACTCCTCAGAAATTAAGACATTCATTTTAAAAGTGAACAAAAAAACTCGCTCATAAAAATGAAACTTTTGCTTTCAATTTTATACTGTATTCTAACGAAATCGATCGTTCGATTTGGTAAACGGAAGTCAATGAAATGAACATGAAACTTCGTCAACCTTTTGTGGCCACAAACTTGTCGATTGATCACCGTTATGACGCAAGGCCGCAATGCGTCCTTCAGCTCAGTCTAATCTCTTCGTTTCACCATTTATCGTTTTAACCCTTGCAAACTGGTTCAGTTTATTGTGATTTTTTGTGATAAACATAAACACTCCTTAAAGGCTGGTTATAAAAAAGATTTAGTGAGAGGAATAGCTTAATTATAGGTCTACAACATGGATGCGTGGTGTTCAGTCCATGATTACGTAAAAGTTGGAATATATTTACCTGTTACCAAAGCCTTGCCTTCAGCTAATAAGCTTAGGATTAAATCGTTTATACACACATCACATCGGTGTAAGATGGACCTCTGTGAAAACTCACACTTACGTGCCACGTACGATAATGTTTTTTTTTTGTACTATTAATCCACTTGGCGTATGTTTGGTGTTTCACTGAGGTCCGGTTTTTCAAACTGATTGTTTAGTGGATTGACTATTGAGTGATAGTTAGCGAATTAACTTGTCATTACCGTTGTTTACGTATGCTATTTGTACCATTATAACAAATGATTATCGGATTAGTTTATAAATAAGAGTTCGTAAAACCGGCTCTTTATAAGTGATAGCTATTCAAACAATATTCAGTTGGAAAAGTAAACGTAGGTATTGAAATTTTGATCTAGACTTTTCAAGTTCAATTATGTGAAACTGCAATTTAACTGTGGTTGAATCATTGTGAAAAACAATAACAAATTTTCATGAGCAAAGTTTTTCACAAATTTTTACAAGCTAAGAAAAATAAAATGTTATTACCAAGCATTCAAAAATAAAATAAAATAATGTAGATAACACTTCACATGAAATACAACTTATGAAGATATATTCTCGGTATTCTAATTTTACAGTATTCCTCTATACATCGTATTTACGTGTGTAGCGTGCAAGCAAGGCGTATTATGAGTTTTACTTTTATATTTTGCTAACAATACATCTTCAATAACGAAGGCAGACTATTTTTACCATTGTGTGGTCGTTTTTTTTTTTTGTAAACTATTAAAGCACTTTTAGCATATTGGTCATGCAGGTATACCGCTTTTACATAAATCTTGTTCGCAACCTTCTCGGTATATGCATGTGAGATGTCTGTCTCTCCCACGCCAAACGTCTGAACAATATGGCTATGGTCATAAAATTCGGGTCATAGGTCGCATACTATAAAGCTAGACGAGATCTACAAGTCATTTATTTACTGGTCATTGATTGCATTTTTATCTGCAGATTTGAAGATTAAATATAGTCAATAATTCGTGCACGATGAACCACAGCTCTATTAGTGATCTAATGTATAGGTATTTTCTATCAACCATTGCTGATCAACTACAAAAGCGTGCGATTTCTGAAAAGATATCAAGTCGTTAATCTAGGGTAGCACTATCATTAAATAAATTTACAAAACATCGACGAAAATCAAAATGAAAAAGAGCTGATCGTCTACTTGAGAAATCTAATTTTGACACTATTTTCGCGTGAATAGACTGGCGTAATAGAATGGAAAACAATACCTAGCTACAGTTGGTTCATCTAATTTGAATTGTGACTAACATTATACCTATAGAAAAATTGAAGTTGATATCATTGTTCAGTTTATAGGCTATGATAGTGAACACAGCTTTGAAATTGTAAATAGATCATTCATGCACTCATTACGTCATAACAGTTTTCTCAACATTTGCATTAATATGTTAAATTTGGCACCACCACAAAGGCGTTCGTTATACCACCCATTGAGAATCAAAATTATAGGTGATGAATGGTAAGCTAGGGTCCTAGATGTTTATAGTATTATGTTAATAATTTAGTATATTTGATAACAAATAACATGTCTTCTTTTTCGTATCATTCATTCATTGTTCAAAAGTTATTAACCCAAAATCTTCAACTTGTGAAAAATAGTGATATTCACAAACATAATACCCGTAGTTCTGGAAAACTCCATCTTGAAATTAACATTTCCAGATTTGGTAAAAAGAGCCTTAAGTTATATAATCTTCCACTTAAATTAACATGCAGCAGGAAAAATAAATTCAAAATTAACCTCAAAAATCACATTTTAGAAACTGACCTCCATACTTGTTTTAGTAACCTCTCTCCTTCATGTCCTTGTATTTCACGACCTTACTCAAATACTCAAATATTTGCCATTGCTCTTCTAGACCTTTTCCTAAAAGATGCATAGGCCTACTATCAAGGAACTTCTATCAGCTTGCATTATATGTTGTTCATTATATATTTTTTACTTTTTTGAATCACCATATTATTACATAGGAACCAATACTGTAAAGAGTGATTAAAAAAACTCATTGCATTGTGATGAACAATAAACAAATGAACAAATACAAACAAAATACTTTTGAATTTTCCTCCGATTTATAAATCTCAATAGCTGGACAAAATGAGACCAGAAAGCTTTCAAGGACTGTATTTTCAGCAGTTCCAGTGGTTTATATGAGTATTTGCAATTGGATAAATGTATATATATATATATATATATATATATATATATATATATATATATATATATATATATATATATATATATATATATATATATGACGTAGGTTTCTAGCTCAAAATGATCGTAATTGGGATTTTGACCTGCTAGCACTTCAACATAATAGTACAGACTGATGCATTACCATGTATTAGTTACTGCTGTGTAGGCTAAGTACGGTATCCAAATGTCAAACGGGTTTTTCATATTTTTAGCGCATGTTATTAAAAAGAGAGAGTATTAATATGTATTAAACTTCTACCTCCACAATACTACAAGCACAGAACCGGATCTTAACCTTTAACATCATATATATATATATATATATATATATATATATATATATATATATATATATATATATATATATATATATATATATATATATATATATATTATATACACATGCTTATCGAAATGTCACTGAATTCTGTTGTTCTGTGCATGTAGAGAATATGCTCATTGTAAATGATTTATATATACCATTATTAACTGCAGCTATTGTCTATACATGGGATTGTGGTATTATCATGGTAATTCATCAGAGAGTCAAAAAAATGAGGAGAAAATTGTAAAAAATGAAGATATTCGTTTTATTTACAATCGTGTATTGTCAAAGGTCTGCGGGGTCGTTAGTTTTATACTAAAGTTACACATTTAATTTAATTAATATATAGTTTACGATTACTGTACTTTTATAATTAGTATTTATTATAGGCCAACTCATATGAGAATCTAACATACAATTAATCTATTGTTCTCAGATTATAATCAAGCATACAATAATTAATATTTTATTTTAATGTACTAGCTATATAGCGTTTTACGTTACGGCTTCTTTTTAAGTTATTCAATAATATAATAACTTGTTAATAATGTCAAGGCTTCATTCGTGTGGCATGGATTCTGTGCCGAGGTGTGGTGTATGTATTATATTAACTGTAAACAAATTATGTGTGGGGTTCTTCTATGGAATACATTGTACCATTTATTTATCCCACAATCGTCTAGCTATAGGCCTATAGCTTATAATTGATCGAACGAGAAGCGTAAATCGATCGTTTTTGATCAGAAAATAGCCTAGAATTCACCGATTATAACAATTATGTTTCATTGTAATATTGTGGGAGTTCTTTACCGTACGATATATTTATATTTTCCAGTACAATTTCACGGATCATCATAATAAATTGTTCGTTCAACTACATAGAGCCAGTTTGGTGTGTGTATAAAATTAAAATGGCATACTTCTTCATTTCCGTAACAGCAACAAGATGGCGACCACCATCTTCACGCAGTTATGTAATAGTTTAGCCGTCTGGTAATTTTCAACGTGCATTATTATTAAATCATCTGTTTAAATTGACCTAGAGAAGATTTATAGAAGCATTGCTGAAATATGGTCCCAAGACATAGCTTCTGGTAGTTTCCAAAATGGAGATTTTGTATTCCCTTGTGCTAAATTCGTTTGTGGCTATAATTTATGTCCGATCACATTTTAATCACGCAAAGAAAATCCTTTATTTTATCTATATCGAGTTTAACGACGTACTGTAATGATGAACAAAATGTATTGGCGTCGTTGAGTGATGAATGAAAGAATATGCGATGAAAGGTTATTTTATTATGTGATTTCGAATTGTGGCATGGATGCTGTTGTGGTCTACTTTGAATAAAACAGACCAATATTCACTTTGACTGAAGGAAATCACAAAACACCTCATTCAGGATTGTCGACTATGACGGGAATCGAACCCCAATTTCCTGAATCCGGCTCAATGTTATAAGATCTTATCAAATCTTGTGAACCAAATCAGATACATTTATAATTAATTTCTATACGTAATTCTTAGGACGCCTACCGATCAGGTTATGTAGCTTCGTCTTAACTTCGACCTGAATATCAAGCTGTATATCCAGGCGAAAGTTAACCGTGAGCAATTGATTGTTTATCAGCATATTATTGCTTTATATTGATGCTAACGTGCGTTTAGCAGCTTCGTTAACTGACTTCCAGATATATTGCAACATTGTGCCAAGTTGATGCATCCTATCAGATCTTTTGCTTTTCAGGCTCGACTATAGAAAGTGTAATTGTGTAGCAATTATTGTTGGTGCTGTAAAGTTATTCATGGTGGGTGTTCGAAGACGATTTTTTTGTTCCATTAGTACTAGATATATTTTTTTGACGTATAAAAACAAATTGGCATTTTATTATATTTATATTTCCAGTGAAAGTGATGAGTGAGGATGTAACATTTTATTGCATATTACATCCACTGTCATTATTATTACCATTCACTATCTGGCCATGACTTTAATTGTTATTTAAAAAGTAATTAACAGATTTTAATGTAAAAGATCTTGTTTTCTGATTGTGCTTCAAGAGAATATTTACACGAATGTAAATGAATAAGATCTTCAAAATGACTCGAGACATTTTATAATGTTATAGAAATCAGTTTGGATGTTTTTAATCAACGCGTAAGCTTATTTGTGATTACTCTTTTGTGTGTGTGGGGGGGGGGTGAGAATAAGTGGACGATATGTATGATGTTAACAAATAAAACATGCGGTACTCGAACCCATCCCAATTCGTTTCTTCACTTCATCATTTTATATCATATTTATACATTTGATCATAATATTCATATATATTAAAATACATGATATAACATATATATATAGTATCATTTTTACTGCTTTATCAACTTGAAACTCCTTTCAGTAGGTCGGTGTTTTTTGATGGTAATCTGATTGTCGTATAATGTGAAAGTGTGATTTATTTTATCTTATGCGCTGTATCACAGTCTGATCCAAGTATACGTCAGAGACAAACTTGTGAGTTGTGTTTATGTGTTTATTGTGTTGATTTCCACCCCTGCTACCTGTACAACTAAATCTCTACCGCTTACCTCTAATACCGTTGCAACGACCAACCACGAAAAGAGCATGCGAGATTATATAGTTTTAATATTCTTATCGTGCTCGAAAAAATACAGGAAAAAAAAATTAAAATGTCTCGGTAAATTGTTTCCTGCCTCTTGGTGATTCTAATCATTTCCGTTGCAATCGCAGCTAACTTCGTATGACTTCACATACGATGTAAAATGCTGTGGAGACATGGTTTATACGTTGTGATATTATCTGGTATCATACGCAAACCAAGTTCATCATATGAAATATAATCTTTGAACGTCCGTTGACCTGAGACGAGTACATCCAGCGTTATATATCTATTGTCCCAAGGAGATATTTTCGAATGAAGATGATAATATTATCTGTAGGGTCTATGTACTGTTATGATTATATAGTAGAGGTGGGAAGTTCTACACAAGATAGATGCGTTGTTACTATAGTAACATAATGTTTCATATATAAGCTATTATATATCCAGCTAATTAAATCTATTAATTTCGTTTTTGTATCTTTCTCATAAGGTGTAATTGTAAAATATATAAGAGTTCTCACGATTTAACGGTTATAATTTGATTCAATTGAAACCCGTATTTTTTAAAATATAATTCAGTCCATGTTTAAATAAATTAGAGAAAGAATAATATTGTATATATACTCACGACAAATTATATAAAAATGTGTATGAATCTTTCGAATAGTTTAGTTTGTCCTTTTATTAGAATTACAGCATTTTGAGGAACGTTTTAGATACGGTATTATTATGTCTTGTTATTCGGTCCGGTCTCGTATCAATTTTTAATATAATTATAGTTTGAGCTTTGCCCAAACGTATCTTTATTCGTATATTACGAGAAGACGTAGACTAATTCTATACTAAAACACTAACGATACACTCTCATTTGCGACCGCCATGGGTTTTCCAAAGTGCAAGTTTTTTATTTTTAGTTTGAACGATTCGCTAAGTTTCTATATTACCGTCCATGTTCATACCACTTTGTCCAGGGTAATTACCTGGCAAAAATTGTACTCTCTAATTATCTGAAAAAGCTTTGCATTTTTATTGAATGCATCCACGTTATACATACCTTGATTAAATCAACTTCCAATTAAATTATATAAACGACTGGTTAACTCAAGTTTCATTTACAATTAATTACGCCTCCTAGTTATATTTTTTACTGAAATATCATCCTCATTTTTTTTTTACTCAAATAATAATCTTCTTGAATGACTAATTCTTATTCCAGATGGAAAATTTCGTATTCTATAATGCGGTCATTTAATACATTCGGTTTATAATTTTGTCTGAATATTTCACCACGCGTACGTGTTCACATAAAACTGGCCTAATCTAAGGATATATATCATGGATTTAAACGTCAATGATAGGCTAGTAATGTAGTCATTTCTAACGTATAGTCTGTGTGTAGGTAGAGTTATAGCAAGCTGGCCTTTGTCCATGCGATGCCCACGAACAAGCCATATTAGGTTCTGGCCACGAACTGGCTTCATGTTAGCAAATACATTATCTTGTGTAAATGTCAGGATTTATACATTATACGAAATAGAAATAAGAAATTCGATTCTTTGAAGTATATGCCTACGAGTGAGAATATTTGACAGAACAATTCTTTGAATCTTTGATTCTTTGAAGTAGGCCTACGAGTGAGAATATTTGAATTCAGTCAGAACAATTTTAACATTGTGCCTGTTGGCAAACCTAGCCATTGTAAGAATTATCGAGATGAAGATATTTGAAATGTATAATAGAAAGCTTTTTTACCCGATTTTCACGAAAGTTGTCAAACATTTATGTCATTGTGTTGCCCTAACTACATCTCAAATTTCAAATTTTTGAGATGGAATCATTTTTCATTTTTTTCGCCATGTTTTTGTCAATGGTTATCCAAAATTTCAATCGTCAGTTTCTCAAAACCTATCTGACCGAATATTAACTAACTATAGAGTTATAACTTGAGACGATAAGTAATGCTCAGATGAAGTTTCATGTGGGATGGATTGGATTTGCTTTGCTTTGCGACCTGTAGAGAGTATAAAAAACAGATGAAGAACCGATGTGGACCGAATGGGTGTCTTTGCTAACGCTCAACTAAATAATATTCCAATCAGATTTATATTGAGAATACGTACAATTATATATGACCGGATACTTATTTGCTCTCTGTGATTTGGGAGGTGAACAAGTAATAAAAAGTGTAATCAGACGTATATTTCTTATTCGTGCATTTTCAATTTACTCCGACATACAAAATTACTACTCATAATACTGCGCCAGAAAATCGCGAAATTGCAAGTATAAAAGTAGTTCCTTCACATGATTTATTACGCCTCAGAAAGTGTAATTAATGAGAAAAATATGTTTTAATTATAATTTGATTTCTTTCGCAAGTTGCACATAGTAGGCTACACGAAGCGTATCTCACGAGACTAAATGAGCATGAAAATTGATTTAATGAAATAATATTTCCATATTGGAATGGAATCAAAATACATGAAACGAAAACGAAGTTGGACATTATTGACATGTGATAAAACATGTCAAGTGAAAGCGGATATTGCTACTTGGAAGTTGTAAGTCATTGAGTCTCTAAAGGTGTAATAAGCACGGACATTCTTGTATCCAAATATGGCATATGAGTGAAAATATATACGTCACAGTTTATATAGAAACAATCTTCTCTTCAGTTATACTAAAAAGAGTGGTTTTGTCTCTTATGTTCAAGTAAAAGACTTACTCACATAGAAAGATAAGTCATGTAAGGTGTTATATTATGTAGTAATCACGTATACGTTCAACAATCTAGAAGTACTTGAAGATGCGTCGTTCGAACCGTCGTTCATGAGAACGGGTGGTTCGATTCCCGTCAGTCCTCCATTCTGACCGACGGTTTTTCCTGTTGCCCTTGGTCGATAAAGTAAATATTGGAATGTTTCCCTACTTTCAAGTTTCAGGACACGACCGATTCCTTTCAATATTTGCACGATAATTTCACATTAAACCTGAGTATCCATCCTCCCCGAGAGATGTAGGACTAATAAAAAGCCCGTATATTTTGTTAAAATTAAAATACTTATGCTCATAAAAAGTATGTGTCATCTAGTAATCAGTTTACGATCAAGACTTGATATGCTTTAGACGCTCATGAACGTTAGATTGGCATTAGCCTGTCATCTGTTGCCATACTGACCGTGTTCCCGCATATCTGTGACAATATCTAATTAGTGAAGGCTGAAATGAACGCCTTGTAGTTGGAGTTATAGCCTTGTTCTATGAGTCTGCGTTACTGTGCAGATGGCTCGAAAGTATATTGGTATATCGGGAAAATAAGCCTACAGTGGATGACAATTGGTAAATATCAAGAAAAGTAAACATTATAATATATTTGACTATTTGTCTTCAACCGGTAATATACTAGAAGTGTTTTTATGTATTTTCAACACTTTCCTGTATAGTTTGTTTGAACATTGTACAATGAACCGAACAATACATCTATCGGTTATAAAGATGGAGTCGAATTTTGTTGTAGAATAAATAAGACCAAAAAAAAAACTGAAAGAAAATTGAAAAATGTCCTCCATGTTTCTCTATAGATAAGAGCCAAACTGTATACAATTACTTCTGGTTTTCTGTGTTTTGGCTCCTGAAGAAAGATCAATGCGATTGTGATTCGTGTGGGTGTGTGTGTGAGTGAGTGAGTGAACCTCATTGTATGAAACAATTACCATGCGCGTTATGATCTACCGGTATGGATATCGCACTCCAACCATGTTAGGGTTTACCAGGAAGTCTGTGTTGCGTATAGCGACTCTTCCGTTACTTCCGGTCTTACGGAAGGGAAGACCTATACGATCTTCTTCAACACGTTCGCCCATGCTATTGACCCCCATACATACACCTGAACCATCACCGCCTGCCGAAATCAAGCGACAACCTCCACTTGGATTTCACGTCTAATGGAAGAACGTAACGTTGTATTCACAGAAAGCAGTGAAGAGGAAAAATATATTACCAGCATAAGATTAAACATTCTACTCGATCAGTTCAAACTACAGATTTTAGATTTAATTCGATTTTTAGGGTTTTTTCACACAAGAAAATGAATAATCAGCAACCACCTGTTGTATGTACACATTTGGGCCCGTGCATGTCAATAGTTCTTTCAAGACTACTTGAGGCTAATCGACTGAATAACCAGCCAATAAAATAACACAAGTTACCAAGGAAGATAACAAGTTAACAGTTGATTAACTCTTAACGAGCTATTGGAAAACAGGATCTCATATGGAAGTTCTAGAGAAGAACAATGTGTCAAAGATATAAGATTTGAGTATATGTTTTCACTTTTCTGCATGATTCGATGTGTGATTTAGTAACTTGGTTGTATGATATATAAAATTATAACTGACTACATAAGCGAATAAACGCACTCACAAGCGATGTGAAAAAGGAAGCGTAAAGGCGCTTATGTAATGACAATTATTTTTCCATATACCTTGATTTGTTTGTTTGTAATAAAGCTTGATACGCCGGCCGGCCGGCAGCGCTTGCATGCTCAACTGTGACTATGGGAGCTTCCTTATTACTTCTTCTTACCAAGTGGAACTACTGGATAGAGAATTTAACTCATTCACAGCTCCGTGACAGAAGAATCACAACTTTAAGTGACTTGTACTTGACAAGGGAGAAACAACCTTACTGTTTTGTGCTTTGACATAATGTCATTTACAAAAAAAACATCCGACAAATTGCGAATTAAATCTCATAAACATATTTAAAAAAAACGTTGTACACATTATACATACTTGTTAATTAATTGGTATATTTCCACTTCGTATTGTGTTTCAGGTCAACGTGTACTAGAATGTCTATAGGTTTGAACTTACAGCCTTGTTAATTTAATTATGTGAACACATCATCTACAGTGACCTATTCGAATTTAAAAAAATCACAAAGCATTTGAAAAAGACGGGAAATATTTAGGAGACTTGAAACATGTTACTTTTATTAATATGTTTTAATTATATTATATATTCTAGTCATATGTTGAGTCTTGGGAAGATTTTTAACAGATTACCATTCCAAAGCTTTGTTCTATTCTATATAAATAATCATGACATCACAGAAATGACCGACGGGCTACAATTATGAAATTGTATGATCGATTTTTAAGGAGCGCGCGCATTATTTTTTATTTTCATCCCATGCTAGCTACAATTACTACAAAAAGGCAAATTGATATGAACATAATAAAAGAAGTTCATTTCGAATATATGGTTTTCAAGACCGTGAAAACTGCATGGCAATGATCAACACGTCCAATTCTCAAGCGAAGAAAATCATATTCCGACTAATGATTGCAAAAAAATACATGCCATTTCTCAACCTCGCGGAATTTATGCAAAGAGTTATTTAATATTTTTTATGATTGTTGAAAGGAAGGGATGGCGTGACAAGCGAAAGTTTATCGTACAAGTCGCTCGACGAACCGAAATACCATACCGTCTACATATTTTGCATTATTTCAGTTCGAATAAAAAGTCGAAATGTCATTATAGATTGATGCTAAACAGTGCGCTTGTCTTGACACCACCTCATGAAGAGAATGTAAGATGCAAGGCAAACAAGTGTACTATTCGTTGCGGACCACTTGCCAAGTAAAGAACTGGCCGACAACAATCTGAATGGATACATCCGATTCGACGTTTATCAATCGGGAAAAACATCATTAGTCAACACAATTACATGCCATTGATTTTAATACACAGATTTAGAAGCGATTATCAAGGTTGTCGTAGATTTCAAACGCTATACAAGTCAACATTTTATCATTCAAGTTATGCCATAGAAATTTTATCACGCTAGACATAGACCTATATTGTTATTTGTGAACTAACAAAAAATAAATTTTTGGTTTGAATGTGTAAGTAAACTTCTAGAAGCAATTGTTTACGGAAGTTTCAGAGTATACAAAATTTAATTTACATAATAGAATTGAAAGAATTCACGTCTGTACGGAATAGATTACTTCTAGTTGATGTTTGAACAAAGCCACACAACCAAACCAAAGATGGTAAAGAAACGATTGTTCTCGACTATTCGATGTTCACTGAGAAAACGTGAAATGCTCAGTTTAGCTAGCAACAAGAGACAAAGATACGGGAACCAAGATGGCAACCCGCTGGGTCCAGCCAACGTCGACGGCACGACGTCGTCCACAATAAGTCGTGACGTCACTCTTTCGATGAAGATAATGGTATAGAGTTCAGTGACATTATTCTACGTGACATTATGTTTCATTGCCACGGTTCCGCGGATTACGCATTCTTATGCTCGAGAAGCGTATCCTGAGAATGCTACAATTAATTCCGGATTCATATTTTCAAACACACGGCTGCATCAGTGTCTCCTATAGTATCTAACCGTGTAGAAAGTGATGCACAACGAAAGGTAATGATAGAGGTAAGGTATAGTGTGCGCTCGCTCGCACTCCTGCAGAATGATAGAGGTAATTTATAGTGTGCGCTCGCTTGCTCTTTTGAAGCACTGGTGTGACACGGAAATGTACGTACAAATGGCCATCCATATGACGGAAATACTAATAAGTTGATAACGTGAATGTAAAACATCTGTGCACTTATTTGTGTGGTGTAGATGGGAGTGAGAATCTATTGTGTTATGATAAGTGCGATTGAAATGAAGGAATGTTTATAGGACCTAACATAAAATATAAAAGTGGTCTATTCTGTTGAACCCAATTTACTGAATGTAATTATACTCATTAGATGTGGTGCATCGTAAGTATAATAGAGCCTCGAGTTAAAATTTCAAGTTTGTCCAACATGTTTTTGTGTGTTATATACTGCTTCAATAACACCAGTTGGTAATGAAATTATTCTCTATACATTTAGTTTAAAAGATTTTATCCATCTTTCAAGTCTTAAGTGGTTTAAAATGACAAGTCATTGACATTATAACTTATTGTATATATAAGTAATTATGAAAGAACATTCACAAAGCACTGATCTGCACATTATGTATGAGAGATCCAGTATATATACATTTTATACACATTCTAAAAATTACTTTCGTTCAGTCTCATGCGATTGTTGTAGTTGAGAATGAGTGCTATACAATCAAAATATAACTTTCAAAATCAAATCGTTCTCTTCTAGTGTTCGGACATTTAGTGACCTATGTGTTGTAAGTTATTCCGGTGTAGAACGTTTATATGAATCTGATTCGATGTCAATATCTGAGCGTATATTGAATAACTACTATAGAAAGTTTTTTTACCTCTGAATATAATGATCCAGAGAAATCAATACACAACAATCGAATCAATAAGCTCGTGATTCATTAAATAATTAGTTACTACGTAACGGATTTTAAAAATAGATCCAATTTTTTTAGGCAATGACATTTTGTTCTTGATTGTTTTAATCATGGAGAGAGTTTGAACATATTGCTACCGATCAATAAGAATACAATTAGTTGATGGAATGTATTACCCAACTTTTGTTTCTTCAAATTCAACGACAAAAACTAAATATATGCAAATGGTTAAGGCTATGTGATACGAGTGAGGGGAGGGTACCAATCCAATGGCGTAACGATGAAGTTAGTGACAGAGATTTGATCCTATGGTCCATTTTGCCACACCCATGCCTAAGAGAATGCGAAACCAGACTTTGTATGAGTATATATGTGTGTGTGTATAAGCTACTTAGTTATACAGTATCAACTCATTCTACTTTATACGTTCAGTCTGACGTATTCGAAAGAACCAGTTTCCATTCTATAACATCTCATGGCTGACCCAATTTATTTCCAATGAAATGTACATACTTTATATTAAACGAACAGTACTGTACAGTATTGTGCATAAAACATTAAACATTTACTCAGCACATGTCAAAGATGTGTATGTAGCCTAGTAGTAGTAATCACTGTATTTTATTGGAACGGATCTTCACATTGACGTAGAATACACATAGGTTTTATGCGCAGAAGAGTACCTACATGAAACATTCGAATTCACTTAACTGTCGTTGGTTTTACGTATTGTTGTAAAATGATAGTAGGCCCTACATGTTTTGTTCACCTAGATTTTAACCGAACTCACAAACTTAGAAAAATACACTCTAATTAAACGAAGTGCGTGAGTAATAATATTAGAGTTACTATACTGGCCTGTTTAACCTTGATTAAAGATAATGGTATAGGCCGTATACTATATAAGTTTTCTTAAAGAAAATCTAAAACACTATTATTTAAAAATAGAATTCTCACGGATTCCTTTACTTTTACTGCTTGTGCTCTAAATACACACATTTTGTTGTTTATATGATACATTGAGTACTCTAATCCTAATATGGAAATGCAAACATTTTAGATTTAGTTTTATTCTGGGTAAGACGAGAGATGAATATATTTTTAAGAGATTTTCGCCCAAGATGGCTTAAAAAATGTACAAAACGCTCAAAATAATTGGTATTGAAAATATAAAACTTGATATCTGTTATTGATTCCATTAAAACTCGTGTTTTTAGGGGTTCTATTTTTATTGATAACGACTATCACGGCCCATAATATGTAGAAAGAAAACAGAATATAATGGCGTAGTGTACAATTTTATGCAAAACCGGGCCCACAAATGTTGAAATTTCTTTAATGATTTTTTCAACTATTCCAGTTTTCAACGAAAATTAAAAATTAAATCTGATTCATTGATTTTTAGTTACTGTTGATTATATATAAAATGATAAAAAATGTTTGCATGTGTGTTGAATGTTTGCATGTGCATGTGATATTTATATTGTACAACTACAATCGAATAATCCCATTAGTAGACTTAAGGCCCGGTATTACCAAGTCCAGTTAGCTGTTATCTGAGAGTTGGTGAAAACAAAAATCATAGGTAACCATAGTGATAACAACTTTTATCTGCCAGTTGGAGCTACTCCACGTTGGTAATACCGGGCCTTATTAAAATATTATTAAACTGTTTTTTTTTACCATTTATGATACTTTTTCTAATATTTTACTTCATATAATTTGTATGTCACAAATGTACTGCATGTACATATACTTTGTAATTTGTGTACACTCACAGACAAGCCTGTTTCAGGCTTTGTGGTTATTTTATGAGCGTAAATTACTATATATATATATATATATATATATATATATATATATATATATATATATATATATATATATATATATATATATATATATATATAACATTGTACAAAACTATTCAAATTAATTTTTTTTTTTAAATGTATCAATTACACCACAATCTAACTGATTTTGATATATTTTATAATAATGCAAAATGATATTTTTCCGTATTTATCGGATTACTTACATTTGTGGTTAGCGATATCCACACGACTAGCGGCAATAGAAACTTCATTTTTGCTGTAAAATAAAGGAAAGTTGTTATTAGTACATCTTTTAATTGCCACAATTTCATTAACACAATGTGAACCAAGTTCATTTTTAATCACAAGATGTTTCACAGATATCATAATTGAAGTAGGCCGCCGATAATATCTACAATATCTATATAGTTTCATTTATTAATCAAGTTAAAAATCTACTATTTGGATTCATTAATAACGAAAGGAAATCCGTGATTTCATGATTTTTTTTTCGTAGTTGAGGTCTTTAATTCAAGGATTATGTTGAAGTGCAAAACAATTTAAGTACTAATTAAGGTATCATCATCACTAATATTTCTGTAAACACAAACACGGAGAGTCATATTAAAGTGATGTTCATAACGATGTCTTGGTCTGCATGAAGGGAACATTCAGTCACGTACACTCTTGCACGGCACAGGGCAGTGTGGAACACTAAATATATAAGAATTACTCGCCAAGATACAGGGAACAGAGATGATGATTGCATGATTGCATGATTGATATGATGTTATGAGGTGGAAATATACAACAAATTAGCACAAGTATAATAGATACTTGGCTTCAGGTGAGATATTTGGTCAACAGGTTTTGCCGGTTGGTCGTGTCATGGGTTAGGTCACCATTTTGAGCTGTGCATGTTTTTTTTTTTTTGAGCTGTGCCCGAATGCCCATTAACGGTTATCTGAACGTGATGGCTGTACGATCACGTGACGTATCTCGTGGGTCTCGATGTTATTGTGCATGTGTGGCCGTCGGCTCTGACCCCAACACCAGAAATGACCTGTTGGAACTGTTGGTCATCATTTTCACATTATGAATGCAAATAAGGTTGATGCGCATGCTTGATCGGTCGTGAATCCATGTCCAAGACTTGTTTTGTAATGTATAGAATTAGATGTTGTCTCGTCAATGTTCTCTTCCTAGTTTTTACTGATGGAGTCAAATAATCAGCAGCACATGTAGAGTGGTTCGGATGAAATTTCTTCATATCGTTGAGAAAATTACACTCATTTTATTTGCTCGTATCTAAAATTAAATGAAATAGCATGACCTCTTCACGATACCAATATTATTTAGTTTATTTGAAGTTTAAATCAATGACTTCGTTTAAATTCCGAAAAAGATTTAAATTCCGAATTCCGAAAGACCAATCAATTGTAGCAGTTCGGCTCGACGCCCATCCACCGATTTACGCACAAGATGGTTTCAGATTTTTTTTCTATATTTTTTCCTACCTTATTTGTGGACTTTTATTTTGAGTTCATGGTAGAGATGTAAAGACTAGTAATTTCTGTCGAATCATCCGATAATTCTTTCCTATTTTATTGGTATTCTTCAAGTCTCACAATATACTTGATTGAATTATAGTTCACACAGTTAGTTTTGAAAATAAGTTCATCAAGGAACGAATGTATCTGTTCTCAATAAGAAGGTATACATTGCCGTTATGTTAATATGCCTTTCCTATACCTCATTTGTTAGCATATTATTGTAAAGTAATAAAATAGAATTAACTTGGATGAACCAGCACTTTTCTGATAGATATGTAATCGTGATTTATTGTGCAAGGTAGTTTATATTGTGGTGTGCTTGTCCCGTTCCTGTAATGCTGCGCGCGCCTGCTGTATACCGCTATTAATTTACACCCCGCCACTGCCCATGCCTGACATCATCGTTGCTTTCGTCATTGTAGACACACATTTGCATAGTAATGGTGGATCGTGGAGAAAGAAGATGGCACTCAAGTTTTTTATTTGCCATTAAAAATTAACATTTCTTGTTGATTTATCATCGAAGAAGTTACATGTCATTTTTCGATAATTGATTAAAATGCTGAAATTGTTGAAAGAAATTGAAAAATCTAAATCGCTGAAGTTGTGTGGTATTTAAATTAATTATGGGAACAATATATATTTGAGTGACTTATTTATTTTGAGTGTTTGATGTATCAGGTAATTGCATACTAAACTAATCACATTTCAATAAATTGCATACTGATGATTTCAGTCAATTGATATAACAATTAAACCAATGGATAACTGTATTGGGGCATAAATTAAAAAAGGATGTCTATGTTTAATTGTCGATATTAAACGAGCCTGAAATGATTTTGTCTGACTTTGCATCATTTTTTTCGAAGTTTTAGCAAGTGTTTGATTGTATACAAATAGAAGAGACTAGACTGTTAATGAACATTCGATTTCAAATTATTTTTTGTTCTACAAATGGCTATACTACAGATGGAATAGCAATTTTTTATAATAACGAGCTTTCGCAATCATTTTCATGTGCATGTGTATTCACAAAAACTCACAACTTATTAATCCGTGCATTCAACCGATGGCTCACATATGAAGAATCATACCATAATTATACTGACTGCATGGTACTACAAAAAGTAAATTATATATATATATATATATATATATATATATATATATATATATATATATATATATATATATATATATATATATATATATATATACACATATATACATATTTGAGACTGGGAAGATGTGAAAAATCCTCAACTTCTATATAGGGCCTACAGAAACAGACATATATTGTCGAGTTATTCGGAATAACTATATTCAACAAATTGATCCTTGTTTTACTCTCATGTAGATAAGAAAGTTCAATTTATAACACCTGACTTATCTCTCAAGTTGTGCGACACCCTCACTTTCACAGACAACAAACATGACAAGAAAAACATCCCCTTTTGCTTCTATACTTTGACTTTACTCAGGTATCTTTAGCAATTAGTACACCTTCATCTTCGGCATTCACTCTCATTTTCATCGAAACCTTTCAACCATAAAAACAGTCAAGGCTAAATACGTTTAAAAAATTATACTTGGATAAAAACATGATATAATACGATGGTGTTGCTTGCTAATATATAATTAGCACCAATATTGCCACTGCATGTTAGTACAGCACACTCATTGCAATAGTGCCCAATGGTACGAAAATAAATTATCAATATTTAATCTGCTGCCTTAATATAGACTGTTTAAATAATTTAATATAATTACCTTATAGGTGACAATAATTGCGATTATGTGATCTGTTCAACATGGCATCTTTTGTGTCCCGAGAAGGTAATGGTAAAACTATAAACGTACACACCTTTTACATACGTTAATTGTTTAGCCCGAAGTAATATTAGTTCAATTTAGTATATGTAATTGCGTTGTATGCTTGATCATTATTTCCAAGATGATCATTTGTACTCTGATCTACAGAACCGCGTGAAAAACATACATGCATGTATACTAAGTATCACGTCAATCATCTGCACTTCAGATGCACGCGAATATTTTCTGATGATATGGTAAGCAGTGCTTCCAGCCATTTGTCGTTATACGTATCATAAACATGTACGTAGGTATTTATATGGTTTTCCTCGTGCCAACTCACTATTGATTGTAAAGATGTTATTTATTTTGTAGTGACATATATCTATAAAACAATTTAGTCGCCTGGGCTATGTAGTTCATGGCACGACTGAAAACTTCAATGATCATCAAGAATAGTTCGTAGGCATATGATTTACCTAATTGATGAACTTGACCCTCTTGGAAAGTGTGTCTCATCTTCACAACAAATTAATTTCGTTTCAAGAGATATTTTTAAACATATTGAGAAATATTTCTGGTAGCTTTCAAGCTAAGCCGTATATCTAACACGGTTTTAAGATGTTATTAAGTTAATATGCTAATTTCAATAATATATTACCTAATCCATCATTTAAAACTGTAAGCGCTGAAGTAAGTGGTCAATGCATTTAGGGATAATAAGCTTTTTGCTGTCCTACTTTCAGCCTAAAGGATCGTATTTATAAAGTCTACGGGGTGCTGTCTTGGCATCTGACCTAAACCGTCAGCTTATTATACCCCTGAGCGTTAATAAAAAATAGATTTACGGTAAAAAAAATGGAGGCAAAACACTAGGGTTCCTACAGAATGTGGGTCAAAATAAACTCTTATGGCAATTATATATAAACTCTTGAGAATTCAATAAATAACTGAAATATTGTGTGAAAGGAAAAGGTGGCAAAAAAATGTGCGAAATATGTGCGAGGTGATATATTGCAATATACCACACCGCTGTGGCTTTAGGCAGTTATTTATGTTGACACTTCATGTTCAGTGGCATAATCCTCCCCAATCCCCATGATATAAGCGGGCATCTCAAACACTATATAGTTTGACAATAAATCTGCATACTGCAGAACTAAGGAGGAAAATGAAATGTATACCTTGTATACAAGTATGTGGTCGTTGTATAGTTGAGGTTTAATAACGCATTGCTAATTTGTTGTGATATCATTTGAACGTTATGTAAGTTGTAACAACAATTTTCAACTGAAATGACGTGTATTTCATACATAAATAATTCAGAAAACATCCTTCATAACGTTTGATTATAGCCAACGCAATGATTTTATAATTGGTCGAGACAGGTTTTCCTAATATGCTGGTTAATTGTTTGTTCAAAATGGCCGCTCTTTCAATGAGTCACACGAGCATATAATTGAAGTCTATAAGTGTAGGCTGATCTACTTTATATTCATCGGTGTAATTAGAGACGTTCTGCGGTCAATCAGGCACACAAGTCAATACTTTATATGTGCAAGTGTACAATGCTTCGTTTACTGATGCTTTTCTATAAAGAGTGTGTCTCAAGGCCTTGCATCACTCGCTACCAGCGTTTGCCAGCAAAGTGAGCCAGCAAGTATATAACAACTAAGAATTGTGGGTTGACTTTTTTATACATATACACCTTATATGTCACCCGACGACCTCGCGGACAGTATAAGAGTGGAATATATAGTGTAGAATACAGTTTCTATGAGCTTGGAATTAGTCTATCGATCGAATCGAAATCTGGGAAAATGGTCAAAAATTTGGAATTATCTCTTGAAACATAGATAGGGAGGATAGATTTGAATTGTCAGCGTAGCCATCTTGATTTATTGTTCAAAATTAGCATAAACTAAAGCTATTATTTTGAACTTCGATGCTTCATCCGTTAAAACGTTTTTTAGTATAGTCTACAATCAAAATTCACGATATTTATGTCCGTCTGTGAGTTGATTGTAATGAGTACTTATAGTTATAATAATATTAAATTTGGTATGTAAGTGTTGGTAGAGATTTGATGAATACAAATTATTATATGTGAATACGTATAACTTATGGCCCATTGAAATGAGTTACTACAAGGCCTACTATATATGGAATAAATCAAGATTCGCTTTTATGTACGGTTCTTCTAATACAGTAGAATTAGTTGAGGTACAACAAACAAGACAAAAGACGACGTGATTGTCGTCTCATCGACTTATATAGAGTTTTCTTAGCTCTAGATCGTGAGATCGAAGTGGGTTAGTCGGCGACCCGCGCGTTCAGGTCTCCATTCAACGCGACGCGCAAACATGGAAAAACTGCGATCGCCAATCATCGCAAAGAAATGCATGGTGAAGAATCGAATCGCAACATTCAATAACTTGCTAACTGGGTTGAAAAAGGCTATTTAAAAGTAGTTCAATGTATAAAAATACTGAATAAACAGTTATATATGGGTCCGATAGCTATGTGTACTTTTTATGTTTTATAGATCCGTTTGTGTCATAGGTACATGTATAATAAATTGAGCGTCAGACTTCTCTTCGATGATAAAAGTGAGAGCCAGAATAAAATTCTACCTTTTTCAACAAGTATTGCCTTGACTCAACAGATCATCAAATCAGCGTGTATAGACATACGCGCTGTGTGTTATTACCAAATAACCATCATAAGTGTGAAATTATTTCAATGTAATTAACGTTTTCAAATTGTACGGGCTCTATGGCGTGACTTCAATGATATATGTTCGCAGTTTTCCGTGTGTCAATAATTAACATACCCGTCCCACCTTATATGCGTTCGCATGTTCCCCACAGATTCGGTCTGAAGGTGAATGCAATATAAGGGACGAAAACATTAAAAGATAATCACAAAATAGTATGTTATGTATATATTCTCTTCTCATTTGAACCAAGCAATTATATAAAATCCTAGTGTTTTTGTCTGTATCTGCCAGCGTATATAGTTAGATTTGCATGTTAACTAATCAGGAAAGCGCGTTTTCAAGGAATTTATTCAACCATCATACTTTTGTTTTCGTTTTTATACCTGTAATTTTTTTCTACTCAAGCAAAACGCGTCCTTGCCAACAAAATGGCTTGAGTGTACAAAGTGAATGAAATCATTGCGTAAGTTATCAGTAATTTCAGCTTGATTGCAATAAGCCTTGGCACCTGTTAGAGTTCTCACGATAACTGCGAAGAGGCTCCCTGATGCATCGGTAATGTGTTATATTTAATTGTATATGCAACAAGCATTAGCGCTACGTTTATATATAATAGCATACAGATCTTGATTAGGCTATGTATTGATCTTTTAAATTACAGTTATGATTTTATTATGAAGGGCGGTGACGAGAGTTCGTTTCTACTATTATGGTCTGGATTGTACGTCACCTTATTAAACGACAAGGACACAGTATATCTTGTTTGAGTTTTGCCTCCGCATAATTATATAGCAATCTACAGAATGTTGTGATACTTGGGCCATAATTCATTTGTACCGGTACCTTATATATAATCAAAACCTGATACAAAATAATGTATATTTACTTTATTCAATCTGGGATTCCATATCAATTAGTAATCTCCGTTTAGGTTTATTAGTCTTGTGATTATATTAAAATATCAATTGCGAAAGAGTATCCTGAATACTTTTTTGATGTATTTTTTTGTACTTGACTGTACTATAAGCTAAGACGTAAGATCGTGCTGAAATATATAGGTATAAAGTGAACGTTTTTGAATCTCAAGACAATCTCTGTTATTTTATCCGCAGCATAACATTCTACAGGAAGGTGGACGAGCGACATAAGATTACCATTCTACATGGTTATATAGACTCTCTAGCGTGTATTTAGTTGCTAAAACATGGCTGTGAGAAAATTTGAACAGTTCACCCAAATTTAACATATTTCAACATAATTTTAATTCATTTTAACAAATTACCCGTGTGTGCAGGTATAATTTGAATGACATTTTTGTCGTGTCTTTGGGATGCATAATTTTTCGGGCATTCTTCTCGATATGAGTGAGGATCATTTTTGTGAATCCTCATTATTTCAATCATCTCGAAAACGGTCGACATGCTGATGACGAAAACGCCATCACCGAAAATAAAGTAGAGCCTATACTCATATCATATTCCTTAGTAAAGTAATTTGCATAGAAGGCGAAATGATAATTTATTTTACTTTCAGAGTATTATAAATATATTGAAATCAGTGGAGATGTATAGTTGCCTATAATAGAGGCCACCATATAAATCGCTCATTTGATGACAAGGATATCAAGAATTAACTAAGGATGCACAAAGAAGTAACGTGTGATTTTCAAAGTGTATCTGATTTTCGAAACTTTGAACTTATTGGAGCTAACAAGCCGATGTAAAATGGAACCAAACCTGTAGAAACGACCTGCGTACCTCGAAGACTTCAACCCTTTTGATTCTGGTATTTCTTCCTCGGGGCTGTGATTTCCGTTGAAATCGCCACAGTTCTATGCGTCGTAAATTTAATATATTTCATTCTACACCCTTTCAATTGGGCACGCTTTGTCTCATCTATACGTTATTTAACCCTTTCTATAGCTGATAATCTATGACAGTAAATTATTAGGCCTACTAGGCTTAACCGTAACGAATTATGAGAATCAAAGTTATAATTGGTAAGTGTTCTTGCACACACAAAAACATAGTTTATAATTAAACCGTAAACATTTGAATGTAAATTAATTCTAGAAAGTTATATTGGTTCATAAATATCGTTTCAAATTTGGAAATATGAAAATTCTCTCGACTCCGGAACCAAACCGGATTTCCTCTCTTATGTGACAATATGATTTCTCGAGTATTTAACACTCATTTACATATGTTTTTATGGTGTTTGTTTCAAAGACTATTGAAGATGACTCTTGAAAGAAAGCGGACGTAGTGGCACACTTTTAACTCGTATATGTAGGAGATTATGGAGCGTGCGAATATTACGGCAACACGTACATACTCATTTACGCAACTAATTTCCTACTCTGAACGTTTCATTACGCGTCTATTGTGTGTATTTACGAACAATCGACGCGTCTGCGTGTGATTCAAAGTGGTGGCGGTTTAGGGACGGGCGCAACACGTATGTCACTTTGCATATGTCGCATGTGGCGGGGAAAACACACTCACATGACACCCACGTTGCTATTGGACGGGAGAAAGTGGCTTTTCACTACCAGCTTGTATGGGCATCGGGTATAGATGTACGTTTCCTTCATCACATATTCTGTATGCACTTCATATGACTCATCTTCAAGACTTCTTATCTATTCTTTACGAACATCTTTCGGGTGCGTTCTGTAGAATAAAATATCTAGAGCATTGAATTTAATGTCCGTTGATGAGAATACCTTTGTTTCATATTCGTTACGGTCTTTTCCGACTGAATGTTCGTTATTTAGGTCGTGAAACTAGGCTCGAGTGTAAAACACAGTATGTGATGCTGACGATCAAAATGTCATTCGGGGTATAATTTAATAGGTGTGTGTTGTTCGACTACACAGGGAAGCCGCGTGATGAGGATGATCACGCTATAGCCACGAAATGCACTTCAGTCTTCACGCTCTTCTTTTATACAATAACTGATATTTAATCATTTTCTTGTATTAAATAAAACATCACTCGGGGTTACGTCATGGTTTTACTTATTCTTCAAGAATACATTCCACTGTTGAACAGCTGTATTTATGTATAAGAAGGCACCCTTCACTTTTTCCAGTAAAACAGATGTGTTGTTGTATTATGTTATATTATCCACAGGTATTGGCGTAATCCCATTGAAAATCACTTTGTTAACACTTTCTTTTGAGATGTATATTTAAAATTCACTTATTTTTATCTCAAATTAGCACTTCACTTTTAGTCGTTATTCCATCCGTTATGTTTGTCTTGATCACTTTTAGGGGGGCAGATGGCTTCCGGAAATGACTCCCTCATTTCTACCGGTCTGGGTTCGCAGCAGGTGTGGAGTCAAAAATGTTGGGAGGACTTTTTTTTATATTATTAAAAACTTGGGTGTCAAGATAATTTATTGTTAAGATTTTAGAAATGCAAAATGAACAAATGATGATAGATGTGATGAGGGTGTGTGTGTTTGGGATTGAAGGGTTGTTACTTACCCGTAGCCATGGCTGCAGATCGCCACAGCTTCTTTCACCCCGTCCTACCCACTTTCAAGTATTATGAGGGTCTTCCTCAGACAATGTCTTCTGCTAGACTGAAGAGGTGTTCAAGACACCGAGGCAAGGTACTTTCATGGCGTGACGTAATAACAACCTCGTATTCTGATTGGTCGAGCCGTCCTGCCGTGTAGTCTCGAGTCACTCACACTAAGAGCTAGAGGCAACAATGCTCAACTCTTTACCATGTACGTATAGGTGAAGATGTGGAGGCGGTGAGATGGTGATTGAAAAGCGAAGGCGGCGGTTTGGCTAAGGAACTGAATGCAGACTGATGGCGGCGCTTGCATACCACTGCAATAAATTATCATGCATATATTCATTGCATTATCTGCACAGATGAATTAAATGGGTAATTAACGTTTCATGACGAATGCGATTTTATTGATGAAGAAACTGCAGTGTAATGTATTTTATTCATTAGCGGTAACGTGATTGATATTAAATTTGTCGCAAAATTAAAATAATCGATTTCACGTTTAATGAAATTGTGGTTAAAAAGAAAACTAGTTTTAAAAGTGTCATCAATTTTGCATCAATTTTAAACTGAGGAAAAAAAAATCCTTCATGAGCTTGTGTATGATTGTATTTGTATGGTTGTTTACGTATTTGTAAAAATGCATAATTTTTTACAAAGATTATGGTGCTTCAATCACATGCAAAGTAGTCTCGTGAAGGCATTTCCTATTTTTTATTTAAATGCTATGAAACGTTCTAATCCTGGATGCAGGTAATAAGACGTTATACAATTGAATAGAAGGCGTGGGTTCGAATCTTGTGCAATACAGAGTTACGTAAACGTTGCCCGTGGCTATGTCGTAAATATCCTTACTGGTATTACTTTATAATTTTTAAGTATATAAGTCTCGACCCATTCTTTGGTCTGTAGAATTTTGATCCCTTCTTCACATTATTGTTATGATTCTGTAAAACCAGAATCTTGTCAACAATTTCGTACGTTCAGTTAACTTCTTCGATACGACATTAGTAGACTGGAGTTCGATTCTCGTCTTGATCGACCATACTGACTGAGGTTTTTCATTTTTCTCAGTCGTCAAAGTGAATAATATATACTGTTATAACTATAATTCCAACAGATTGAAGTGGGCTTATCAACTTGAACATAGGCCTATCTGTTCTAAATACTACAATAAAAAATATTAATATTTCATATATTCATTCTTTTTATGTGTTTTTCTAATTGTAAGTATGATTGATTATTTGGCTGGAACCCTGTGGTGAATCACATTTATAAACATGATACAATAAAATTGTATTTCTCCCCGCCTTCGTTTGCTCCATGTTGAGGAGTACAACAAGAATTCATCACTAAAAACGTCGTTACTCTATTGTATAGTCTCGTACCCCCATCCTTAGGTGGGTCCCATGTGGGGGGTAACAAACATTGTACAATATTATTCAAACACTCGTCATGTCTGTTAACAATAGGTTTTGATCGAAGGTTTAGGACCTGTACCGTCCCGGTCCTCACCTGTTGATTGCATGCAACAACCATTGTTTATTGATGTGTATCGTGAGGTGTAACAGACAAAGGTACCTCCATCTTTCTGTCTCTCTTTCTCTCTCTCTCTCTCTCTCTCTCTCTCTCTATTTCTCTTCTCTCTCTCTCTCTCTTTTACTCCTCTCTTCACTCTCTCTCTTTATGTATCTTTTTCTCTTTATCTCTCTCTCTCTCTCTCTTTCTGTCTCTCTTTCTCTTTCTGTCTCTCTTCTCTCTCTTTCTGTCTCTCTTTCTTTCTTTCTCTCTCTCTCTCTCTCTCTCTCTCTCTCTCTCTCTCTCTCTCTCTCTCTCTCTCTCTCTCTCATTGTTCGTCGGTACGACGGCGACGGTAGATGAGACGCGGCTATCATGCAGGCTTGCTTATTAGTTATTACACACTATGACGTCACCATCACTGGGCGTTTTGTCGACACAAGTGTTAATTTATTAGGGTGGGTAATTGCATGGACTAGTTATGATAGATGGAGTCTTATTCGTTATTATTGATAACGTAAATATTGATGTGGCCTGAATAATATTGCATTTCCTGATAGATGTTAATTAAAAGTAGTCGACTTTCGAATGATTACACCCATTCAGTCGTTCAAGAAAGTAAACGTGATTGTGTATATAAAAGGTAATTGAAGGTAATATCTTGAAGGTAGAAACAATCATTAGGAGATATTGTTAGATGGTGTGATAAAAAGAATCATAAAAAGAGCCTTCGGAATTTAAAAATATTTTAATTTCATAGTTGAACAGAATTATTTTTAGATTTAGGAGATGATTATCATTAGTAGATATAAATATGATATGTATTTATGAAATACTTTTATTTTTTGAAGACAAAAGCACAAACCACCCGCGCTTTCGTGATGTGTAATGGGGGACGCGGTCGCTCGAAACCTTCTTGGTTCAAGTATGAATGACTGTATTAGGCCCGGAATTACCAAGTCCAGTTAGCCTTTATCTGACAGTTCAAACTTGTTATCACCATGGTTACCCATGCTATTTGTTTTCATCAACTCCCAGATAAATACTAACTGGACTTGGTAATACCGGGCCTTAGTATGATACTATAGTATCGAGATTATATAGTAAATAGTTTATTGCAGTATATGAGGTGGATTGTGTGTGTATGCGGACATGGTAAGTGGTAACTGAAGTGTTTTGACTTTTGACGTTATGAACTTATGAAAAGCGTAAAGCCTTTAGGTCTACAAGAACTATTTGTATATACTGTGTACTTCTCAGTCAAATATATATATATATATATATATATGAATAGCTTGTGAAAGCTTTCAACAAAACATATATATATATATATATATATATATATATATATATATATATATATATATATATCCCTACCAGTTACGCCTAATTATTCATCACATGTATGTCATAGATGGCTGTAAGTAATGCAATATTTCAATTATATGAAATACTTTGAAGGTTTTCTAATAATGAAATGCTAATATCGTCCTATAGGCTATAATATAAACATAAAATGATTATATTTTGCTATTTTTATATTCATATCTACTTATGTTTATTTATTTTTATTCAAGTATAGCGCTAGACCTAGGTATACTGATAAGATGAATCGTAGACCTGGCTAGCAACAAAATATATTGAGCACTATATAATTATATATTTAATGGTATTTATATAAGGCCTTTGTGTAGGTCTCTAAACCATATATCCCCTAAATGCAAGTCAACTTATTTGTATATATAATTACATACTTCGAACGTTCTTTCAATAAGTTATTCATGCTAGAATCGGCCAATAAGGTATTGATGAAATCTTTTTTTTTGTATCAACTTATAGACTATACCGATGTAAGGAAACTATTTTTAGATATATTTTTTGCTCCAAACTATTTACCTATGTTTAATCGTAATTAGACCAATGCAATTTTTTTTCAAATGTGAATCACTTATCCTGTCCACGCTATCTCAACTTTGGTCTGAAGCAACAGGTATTAAGTTGTCACTGTTATGGAGTGTAATTTTCGACAATTAAATTAAGATAGATCTCGCCCTTGATTCTCCGCGGGTGAGATGAGCTGACAAAAGAGTTTTCCGCGGTAATTGTCTGAGACCTTCAGCATCAATCATCAATTTTTCAAGTGATATAACCAACAGAAGTTGCCATCATTCGAGAGAGGAACGAAGGCCGTGTGTATACCATCCCAAGGCATTACAAAAACAATTCTTTGCGCTTCTCATATGTTATCCTTCACACGTTCTTCACCTACGCGTACATGTAACATCTAAAACTTGAGCGTCTCTAGTGTTTTAACCATTTGGATTTATTGATTTATTTGGAGACTATTGTAGCAACTCGTAAATGAATATCAATTAGTAAATGATTAGCCATGATATACAAATAACATGCAGAGTAAGCAAGGGTGATAACAAGTCAATTGGCTAACTAATTATCACTTGGTCACTAACACTAACCAACATTAATATAACACTAACACTAACATTATCACTAACCAACCCCTTCAATACATCAAAATTCGTAAATTCCAATAATCCGTAACCCTTCCTATATAATGATAATAATGCATGTATATATATTATATATATATATATATATATATATATATATATATATATATATATATATATATATATATATATATATATATATATATATATATATATATATATATATATATATATATATATATATATATATATATAAATATATATATATATATATATATATATATATATATATATATATATATATATCAAATGAGGACTACAATCAAGTTACATGTAAACCTGCAATCTTTCTCTACCTATATCCACCAAATTTAGCTCTTATGAGGCTTTTTTTTAATGATCTTTAAATAAATCTCACCAGATTTATAAGAATCTATAAATTGAAACTATAGGATACGATCGACTTGAACTATCATAAATGTGATTGTTTTCTACAAGCTTTAAAACGATGAGTAGCATATTGCTTCAGGGCAGGATGAGAATACTATATGTGATGATGGTGAAATATTTTATGAAAAAATATGAATAATATCATAAATGCTTCTCTCTCGATTACGTTATACTGTTGTTTTTTTTCATATATTTTTTCAATATTTTTTACATGAGTAGTAATTCTTCGTTGCATCAAGCCAGTGACATCTGATGATTTTCATTTTCTTCATCTGGTTTTGATCAAGATCCGCACAAGACAAATTTAATTCAATTGGCCACGTTATACCGAGACGTTATCACATGTTATATGCATCACAGTTTTACGTAACAAACTAACAACATTCTTGTCCTGACTGTATTTTTTCTTGAATTTTTTTTCTTACACGAATATTTATAATTAGCCACTTCTTCGAAAATCAAATAACCTATCTGCAAGACGATATCCTTGTATTGATATATATGCAAACTGAAAATCTGTTGTTAAATTCACATCGGCACACAGGGTTACCATCCTTATAAGCCCGCTTAGATCGGAAACTATCGAATCGTTCCAAGCTAATCCTCGAAAATAAGATAAATCTCCAAGGTCGAATCATCATCATCATCACCTTGTCCACAATAATACTGACATCATCTTTTCTAACAGTGAGTTCATACCATAACGTCATTCAGTTGGTAACAACCTACCTCTATACCTAGGCTACCTAGTTTTATAACATTAATCATTTCGACATAATCCGTATATTATAATATGTTATTTCAGAGATTTCGTCATATATTTTAAGGCTAATGGATTTACTGTTGCACACCATTGAAGACATCATTACTGATGAACTAGAAGGGTGCTTCAACGATTTCATGTCTATAACAAGGATATTGCATGGGTATGTGATTATTGTAGGCTTAATTCATCTCCAGTATTGCGTAGGACAGTAATACATATTGGGACTGAAAGTGAAATGTCGATTTTATAATATTTTTTTCAATATAAGTGTAGAAAGATTATGATTTGTAATTTCAGGTATGCACACCAATTTGCTCAATGATTGTTACTGATACTAAATTGTTGCAAAATAAAAAACTTTGTGCGTTATATTGTCACTATACAGTATTTATTCACCTACCAACAATCGATTTTGTGTTACAAGTGTAAATGATGCATATACATTTCTATGATCAGACCACATGAGAGCATTGTCTATATGCGCAATATAACTAATGAACTGAAGTCAAGTTGTCTTCGCTTTTTTGTTTCAGTGATTCTTCTCTCACTAAAAAATTGATGACTTACATTTTCTGAAACATTACTCGTGCTGCCAAGGTACTTGGAATTCAACATTCTTCAACAAATGCATCTGTTTCTTTGTTTGAAAACGCGTTATAAGGATGGATTTTGACTATTCTTGACTAACAATTTGTCTGTAAATGATCGCATATATAGACTCAGGTCTATAGTTATGCTCATGCACAATCTGTATACTGACCATAAGGTGTTTGCTTCTTATTTTACGCTTATTTTTACTTGACAGCTTTCTTATAAATTACTTCATAGTTTTAACCTTATACTAGAGATCTATAACAGTAAATATAAACACTTTTATTAGCATATTAGTTGCATTTCTTCGCTATTTACGACCAAATGTCAGATTATTGTAGCATATAGACAGAGTGACATGCAGTTGTCACCATTTATGTATGTTTTATTTGTATGATGTATAGCTTTAGGAATGTAATGTGGCGTTTTTATTATCTTGTTCATAGAACTCAGAAGTATACAAATTATAAATATTATACGTTTTTGAGTAATAAAGGAACTATCAGTGCATATTATAATTTATAAGTACAAAGAAAATTGTTTCAATACAAATTATAATTATCAAATGTAACTGTTTATGTTATGTGTGTTATGCTCCCTTATATTCGTGTTGTTCCATTAAATGATAAGTGTGAATGGTAATATCAGTATAGTTAGTCTGGATCTTTTCTTCTGCATGTTGCATTTAATAAAATACCTGTGGGCACACAATTTTTTTTTTTAAATAATTGAGGGGAGTCTTTGTTCAGCAACAACATTTTCCGTTTTGAGTAAACCATCTGTTGCAACCTAATGTCATTTCAATTTTGAGGTATCTTCAAAAATACTCGCGATCTATAAAGAACATTCGCATTCTGTTGATCCAAGCTGAGGAAATGACAGTTTTTTTTTATATATATAACATAGAAACTTGATACAAAATCATTCTTCCCCAATTAAGGCAATGAATGGAAGATAGGTTCGTCTGAACGGGACACCGCATAAGGGCGATCTTTCCACCCCAAAGAATAACTAAAAATAAGATAACTCATTAAAAAAAATAATAAATCTCAAAGTAATAATAACAGGAATAGAAAACGATTTAAATAAATATTCACAATGGGTTCGAGAAAATTTTGAATCTTCCTATCATCTTGATTTTCTTCTTCTTGAAATCTTATTTCTTCTCTGTTTCGCTGTACTTGTTACTTTACATATTCTTGGTGCTTTTTTGTATCTATACTGTGTGTTGTAAACAACAGTTGTCAAATTATCTGATTTTCCTTTAGAATAAAGGAAAATTTCATCTCACTAGTTTATCTACCTATCAAGAAGTAGAGTACTAAGAACTTGGCTTGTCGATAGGTGATTATGTTTTGTTTTTTTCTCAGAAATTACGAATTTTCTCGAATTGAGTTCATTGTGTTTATATATTTTTGTAGTGATCAATGAATTGTTTTTATTTAAAAATTTGAAACAAGTAAAGAAATTTCGAATTGTTCGTTTAGAATGAACCTTTTTATTATTATTTCAGTGTTATGTCACAATTTGAATTACGGGTCATATGTTCAATATATTTGAGTTTGTGTAATATGTGGTAGGCCTACAATGACACGTGCATTTAAATCATGTTCACTCTATATGTAGTATGTTAATACTTGCCTACAGACAAGTCTCATTAGAGGCTTTGTAGGATAGAAGCAAAGTTCCTTGTTTTATAATTTGTACTCAGAATTTGTGAATTTAAAAAAATTCAAACTCAAATCTTTCCCCTTGTGTTATTACAAAATCAACTGCATCTTATTAAGTGATCAATAATTTAGTATCTCGAACTATTCACGTTTTATGATAATTGAAAACTGTAAAATTACCCTGGCAGGATCATTCCGTCTGAGAAATAAGTTCGTCTTATATTCTGTTTTCAATTGACCATTGTAGATCGCCCGCCCTCGTGATGTCACAAAATATAAAAACCAATCTAGTGGACATCGTGAAGCAGGGGAAATAGGGAAATAACCAATCAAGGTATCTAAAATTTTCCCTGCTTCGTATAAGTCACGCCCATCTACAATGGTAAATTGAAAGTGATGTAGGCCTAATCAATGCGGTATCGATCAGACCTTTCTGTAATATACCTGCAACAAAACTCAATAAATTATATTCAGATCTCCGAAAAAGGTCGGTTAAAAAAATCTGCATTTTCCATTTGTATAAAATGGCTTTGCCGCGAAGACCTGCTGTTTCTCATGTACCATTGTTTGAATGTTGTTTGAATGGAACACAATCCATAAATTCATAAAATGCCCGTGTGCATAGCGGTGATTCTATTTACAGCCATGCACGTTTTTATCATTATTGCTTGGGCCTATGCTATAAACATTACTGCTGTATAGTGTTTCATACGAATACAATCCACCCTAAATGCTGAATGTATACAAGGAAACTTCTTTCAAGTCAAGTCATACATTGTTGACTTTTCGTACGCATTTTAAATCTTAAACCAATATTGATTTAGTGAAGATCACTTCTTGTGAGTAAAAGATACGTTTCGTTAAAGTAATTGTAAATACTTTCAATTTTCCAGTGACTTGTGTAATATAGATTCTAAATTATAAAATTTCAATCGCCGAAAATGAATTTATGTGTAGATGTTGTTATGGGACTCGCATGAAATAAATAAAAAAAGTAAGTCACTGAGCCACCTCTTCTAAATAGTACAGAGGAAGTGTTCAAGTGTTAGCTCGGCGGGCACATTTCAGCCAACGCCTTTGTCTGTCTTTCTAAATTATATTTGTGGCTGAAAACGTAAGTCTCTGAAATGTTTTAAAATAATTGGAACATTTAGTCAGTTTTCTTTGTTGTAATCAATCAAATATGTCTGGTTCCATCCTACGCTATCATTAATTAATTGAGTGTCTCACGTACAGTTTTGTGTACGGCCCATGGCCACCCACACCCTCTTCATCTAGGTTACACTGAGATCACGGAGCCAACAGATGAGGGATTTATTCCCATTTGTATCTGTGATTCCCCATAACTCACTTTGAAATGGCTATTTGTCGAATCGCTTGGGACAACTTCGCGGTTTTATGTTAGTTTTATGGTGTTTTAAATTAGTTTGAGATATATTTATTAGGTAAATAGAATATATCTTTCATTTTTAAACTGTTATGCTTTTTTTAGGATAATTATGAGAACTCTTTTAGCTATCTCAGAGCACTGAGTTTATACCGAGGGGTAAACAACTAGTAAATTTGGTGTACACCTGATTCCAGATTTCAAGGGATTTCAGGGAGATTTCACGGGGTTTCAAGAAGATTTCAAGGGATTTCAAGAAGATTTCAAGGGATTTCAGGAAGATTTCATCACAAGTGTACACCAGATTTCAGGGGCTGTTAACCCCTCGGTTTATACATACAAGAATTAATTAATATTTAGGTTTTACGGCGCGATGTTTATACCTATATCTTAAACCTACACACATTTAATTATATAATGAAATTATAAATAATTGAACAGCATGAAATACATACTGCACAATTCAATTGTAAATAACCCATTATATTTTGGCATAGCAATACCGATATTGTTCTTAATCAATAAGCTAGAACTGGTTATAGTACTGACATAGAATCAATTGAAAAAACTCAACATAATAATGTGTAATGAATAACAGTAATCACTTGTTCTTGTTTCAATCATTTGTGCGTCTCTTGTATGATTTCTATGTTTATTATAGCTCTGATTTATGGGGATTGGACATGTTTGAATCGTTGGAGCCCAAGATACGGTTTGAATAGAAACCAACAGAGGTGCCATATTAGTGTGTATAGTGTAAGTAATTATTAAGGGAGCCCCTCATCGCCTACCTGACTGAATTCTTTGCCGACACTATATTATGTGGTATAACTAACTCTATAGTAACGACCTCAAATAATATACAATAATATTAATCAGATACAAGAAGAATCGTACAAAACATAAATCATTATAGCACTATGATTATGATTTCCACGAACGATTTGGTGTTTAAAACTTTTTTGTTCCCTGACTATCTGACTATCTGTATGTCTATGCATGTGTACAGTCACACACTCACAGGCACATTTCTTTTCAATTTATACACTGATACAGAAAATCACAATGACAACAAAAAAATCCGCAAAGCCCTTCAAAAAAGGCTCAACTGTGGGTTAAAATAGTGAATTATCAGTACAAATTCAAACTCGGACATATTTCTCAAACATTAAAAGATGAACGTAAGAGCATATAAATATATATATATATATATATATATATATATATATATATATATATATATATATATGTATGTATGTATATATATATATATATATATATATATATATATATATATATATATATATATATATATATATATATATACATATATATATATATATATATATATATGTGTGTGTGTGTGTGTGTGTATACATCGTATATATATTTAAATATATATATATATAGGCCTGCATATATACGATATGATATGATATGATGATAAAAATATCAATGACATTGCATATCATAAATTGTATTTTAATATAACTTTTATAACTTTTATATTATGAAATCTGACATAAATAATATTTTTCAATTTCTGAACAAACGTAACTCTTATAAAATTCTGAAGAAGTTCTTTCCAAGTTGGATATAATTTGATATAATATTCTGAACTCAAATGATTTCATAATTATGAAACTTAACAATAGGTATTTAGTATGTATTTCATAGTAATACAAATTGTACAAGTAAATAGAAAAATATACATTATACAATAAATATGTCTTACTTATGTAATTAAAGTCTTGGACTTATAATTAAGTATTGAAATATGTCAGTACAATAAAGTGAAATAATGAAAATGCGCAAAACGCAATTGATACGTATGAGTGACATGTTACTGTTTTATTTCCTATCACGTTTGCATCTATGGTTCTAGTTTCATCTCTTTTGGTGAGACAGTAGATATTTTAGAGTCACAGTGAATTTGTCTTCAGTAATTATTGTGAGAAGTATCGCGTGCAAAACGATTTTATTTATTAAAGTGGAAATTGTATCGGTAATTGGCATTTATTCGAGTTTTTCTATGACTTTCATACGTCGTGTCCGCAAATAATTATTACCTATAATAAAACAAAACTCGAGTAATCAACAGTATAATGTTATGATAGCTCAAATCAATCGACTACGACATGTAGAAGAGAGAAAGAGGGGGGAGGGGGTAAAGGCGTATTCTATTGGTTTTTACGAGTGTTTTCGACCATGCAGTCCGCCACTGAAAACGGTATATTTTTTTTTTTCTGAAAAATGGTATAACTTTATTTGTTTCTTGTGTGATAATTCATGACATTCACATATTCATATTACAATAGACATATTATAAAATTGTAAATCATCTGCAATTGTCTCCACACTATTGTCCCCCCCCCCCTTCGCCCCCCTTGCAGAATTATCATCAATGCGCATCGAACCTTGAACATTTTAGAACGTAATTACACTTATAATATCGAAAATTATAATAAGACGTTGCGAATAAAACTCTTTCGATCTTTTATTTCAATCGAAGTATCCTCAAACATCAAATTATATATTTTGCCGCGGTCTCAAAGGTTCTGACCTTTGGTAATCTAGCAGTTTTATTGGCACTATTCAAGTATAAATTTAATGGAAATTTTAAATCACATGCTCGTATTTCAAGGTTGAGAAAAGATGGTTTTCCATTATTTCAATTTGAGATAATCAAAACGACATGGATATAAAATATACTTAAATACATTATGAGAAATTGAATTGTATATTGGATTGGATTGAATTTTTATGTTTTTACGTTGGCTGATCGTAAAGTTGAAGGTTAAGTATAAATTTCAGTAAAGATGATCTCGAAATTTAATTTGCAAAACCATGTCTATAGATGATGTGGACCTCCAATATAGCTACAGTGTATGTCGCCTTGCATAGCTAAATAAAGGATGCCAAACAAGACAAACTGTATAACTTAAAGTATTTCTGGAGCAAGAATGTTGATGGATTATGTTTTATTTATTTATTTTATTCATTACAACAACTTTGGATAAAAAATCCGGTGGTTGAGGATCAGTAGACATATACATATTGGTGAAGTATGTCGAGAAGAATGAGTATAGAATCATTAATTAATAATTATTTTAAATTTCATTTGAATTTGATAAAATTTGTTGTGATAAATCATAAGCTGTTTCATTATGAAATGTTGTTTAACGACCCCACCAACAGCTAATTTTCACGGGGGAATGTTGATTCATTATAATTCGATACGTGTTCGTGTAAGTCATTGGTCAGACGTGAATTAAGAATGTAAATTCGTGAATTGTGTTAATGAAGACATTTTTTTAATACCAATTTTTCGAATCTGAAATTATCAAATCTGTTGTATAATCGTATAACCATTCATCTAGGATGAAAAGTTTTCTTAAACCTGCATCACATTACAAATATAAAAAATCAGTTTTTGAATTATTGTCAAATTTACAAATAATTCAAAAATGAAATCAGAATCATAAAAGCTGAAAAAAAAATTGAAAGTAAAATTGATCAACACAAAAAAAACGAATACATCAAATTAATATATTCCTTTTGAAATAGCATTCTCCTCCTCCGATCGTATAGCAACCCTTTTCCATTGTCTGCTAATCTTTCTTCTCCCGTGACTGTTGTCTGACTGTGCACGAGACCACGTGACCGTAAGGAGAAGAGTTTTATTGGCCTTTGAACATGCAGTCATCTCTTTCACTCTCGGTTTTATACCAGCCTACAACATCATCCTACACTGATGCACTGTGATGCTGTATCTTAAGATGTACTCGACTGCATTTTGCACACATGATGCACTCAGACAAATCTAATTATACGCTCTGTTCTGTCGCACATTGCTGGTACCATGTTTTCAGTACATCCATCCATAGCTCCTACGCAATCACACGCAAGATGGCAGAGTATTCAAAAGAAATGTGCAATAAAAGTCTTATTTTCCTTACATAGATAGCCGCCAGTCTGGTTCAGTTACCTAAGGCAGTGCTAAGGCGGGCGTGGGTTCGAATCTTGAATAAGGCATGTGGGATTTTTTAAATATCATCCATCTACAATCTGCTCATTCGTACCCCCATATAACCTATGGCTGTTGGTGGGTCGATAGGCAGACAATAATTATTATCTTCATCTAAAGTACAGCGTTGGAGGGGTATATCATCTTTCGATTCTATGTATAGTCGGTCACGTGTTGCAGGACAAGGAAATTATATAACGCAGGCATTTTACCTTGAGCAATAAGTTATCAGAAATGCATTTAAGAAACTGATGTCATGTCAAAATGTTCTTGTGAAAATCGTCATCGATGTTGGTATATCTTAAGACATACCCGAGTGTCATAATAGGTTTTATTGTAGTTTCTTCTTAGTCATAGGGAAATATATCTAAAAATGAATAGATGAGGATGATCAAGCAGATCGCGATACTGTCGATATGGTTCATGAAAAAAACGTTGATAGATGAAGTTTCTGATGATTATTTCTCATTATTTCGATAGAATAAAACATATAAATTCGTAAACCTGACAGAAAGATAGGATTTACTATCAAAAATTAATAAACACAGCATCACTAGAGTCGACATCGACATATTTAGCATACTCATCTCCCCTCATCCTGTCACTGGGAAATATTTCTTTGTTAGAATAGAATGTTGGAATAGTGCTTTAGTGACTTTTTTATTTACTTTTATTTACTTTCCTCGTATAGTTGTCCTTACGCAAACAATTCAGTAATTCGTGAAACTCAAAATCTTATGATGAAATTTCCAATAAAATCTGTAAAACTTCTTATAGCATGTTTGGCAGGTGAACTTAAAGCAGGGTCGACGGTGGTAGGAGTTGAACTTTTAATATAGCTCATGCCAGGAAGAGCTGTAATTTTGGATTTGTTGTGGTCTGCGGTGGATATTGGAAGGAAGTATTTGAGCCTCTCCAATTAGAACAGCGGGACCTACCATGAATCGCATGTTACAAAGAAAACAATATTTATGTTGTTACGAAAGATTTTTCTCTAAGAAACAAAATCATTTTAATCTCTGAAACTATTACTAAAATAAAAATATTGTGCACTCCTAAATGAACTTTTCAAAATGTATAGTTCTTCAAAACAAAGCTATACAAGTGTAGACTTTATCTTCCCTCCGTGAAACAAATAATTAATTAGATTGTAACTTCGTAACAAGTGTATAAAAGTAAAATAATAATGAACCGGAATAATGAATAACGAACAAACACACAAGACTATTCAACTTTGATTCCAGCATTATACTGCTTGTTGTTGTGATAAATCGAGTTGAATCGAAGACATTGTGACAGTATACATGCAGGTAGATTATTCGAATTTCACGGATTTATTTTTTTAAATTTTTTTTATAAATGATTACCTATAAATATACCCATATAAATGATATGATCACCTATCATAAACAAAAAAAATGACATATTTTCATACATTTTCATTTGAATTTCGTTATATTTATAGTGAGTTTCACGGATCTTATAATTGAGTAGTAATCCGATTTTTTTCGAAGGTACGATATTTTCGAAGGTATGAAAATAAGATATGTAACTAATTGTGGTAACAAGTTAACCCGCTAACTATTGCTCAATCCACTAACCATCAGTTCCTAAAACTGGGCTTTGGGGATATAAATAAAAGTACATCATTTTCGCTTCTTTAGTAAGGATGCACACTTCTTCGACTCGAACTTATCGTGTCGAGGAAGGTGTCGGTCACAGCCTGATATATTAGAAAACCGTTCACTTTATTACACTGAGGAGTGAGGGAATCACTAAAACTCTCAGTTAGGATGGAAGCAATGGTATTGTGACCTCGTGATTTATTTGCTTGTTTAACAGCGTGGTCGTTAAACACTGTGTTCCAGCGAGTCATATCTTTTGTTCGAGTAACTCTAATGTTTTACACACATGGCGATTTGTCTATAAAATTATTGTAATATCATATAACGAGACGAAATAATAATGAAACCGTACACTCCTGCTGTTGCAGTAGAGCTCCAGCCATCTGTACAACTTGTGTTATTAATTTTATACAGTTGAATTATTGTTTGTCAATGAGATAAAAGTACAGCTCGATATATGCCGTAAGAGAGTGTAGTACCTTACGTTTTTTTAATAATTTTGTTCTAATTTTTCTCATATTTTTCTTCAACAAAATTACGTCCACCACGCAGGAAAAAAAATCACCCAGAGTGAGGTACGTTGAGTTTTGCTTCCGGCTTGGTAGGATCGACCTTATGGGCCCCGTCCGAACGATCCTACCTTGTCACACTAACTCTTTATTGAAAAACAATGACTCTGCGTCAAATATTACATTATATAAAGAAAAATTGTATCGTACTGAAAATATTGTTTCATTTGATTTACGAAGTTTAGGTTTTACATTTCAAGATTTTAATTAGCGAGGAGTTCACCTGGGTTTACCCAAGTCGAATGTTTCTATGAGGCTACAGATTCTAGCCACTCATCTGACTCAATCAGGCAAGGAAGCCCAAGTTAAAGGTTCAGTTAAGTTAAACTCAAGTCAAATTCTGGGAATTCAAGTTGACGATAGCTTTGGAAACTATATGGAGTAAAGCGGGCGACGATTCGTGGCACGCCTGTATGAGACATATTTTTCTATCATATTTTTATTTTTTATATTCTGTCTTGTTCTATTTTATCTATCATATATCGCCGCTCATTCGGACCTTAAAATAACTTAGCTGTTGATGGGGTCGTTATCAAATAGTATTTTGTATCTGTATTCTGTATATTCATTTATTTTCTTCAACTGTCTCGACTTGAAATCGAATAAATTAACAATTACACGTGGGATAACTAAACGTGGTGGGAAGTAGGCCTACGGTAAGGAAAAGCTGATTACGGGCATAAAGGTAATAAATTCAAGATTCCAAAATGGAGGTTGATAAAAATTCATTTCTCAGAACCCTCATTCTCGAGATTATGAGATTATGAGATGAGATTATTTAGGTGGAATTCTGGTAATCTCACTGAAAATGCTATGAAAATACCATAGCATAATAATCTCATCTCATAATCTCATAATCTCGAGAATAAGGGTCCAGCTCCTCCGTCAAGGAGTGAAATCTATCGAAGTTAGATAGCTTCCACTTCCATGACTACGAACAAATTTTTCATGAAAGACTGTTAGGCCCCTAAATGTGGGCCTATATAGTTATTAATTTGACTAGTCAAACGCGTAATATGCGTTGTAAGATGAGCGAGAGGTATAAAAGTCGTTTAAGTAGTTCTACCCTTGCTACTTTATCGACTCTGGTATTCTACACACCTTGATATCTGAATAAGCTATAGAAGTCGTTAAAGTAGTTCTTCTCTTGCCACTTCATTGACTCTGGTATTCTACACACCTTGACGCATATAAAAAAATACTTCATTGTTGGTCAACTCTTCAATCTAGAAAGCAGTGAATCTCGACAACTTGATTCTGTCACAATTTTTATGATATATTTTATGAATATTATCAGTCATTTTATTTTTTTTCTTCAAAACGACTGATCAGAATTGCTTACAAAATCGTAATAATGTGTAAAATCCATGTATACACATTTAGAGAAAATTTCATCCCATTTGGAGAGATTTTATTTTTCAACATTTTCCGCCCAGCCAAATCTTATAGGGTTTTTAGAAACTTTGAGATGATTTTTCTCAGAATCGGTCCGACCGATTCATTCCAAAAACTATACAATTCTAAGTTGGATAAGTTTGCGTGTACAAAAAAGTTTCATGTTCATCAGTCAACCCTTACGACCTGTGGAGTGCTTACAAAAAAAAAAAACACACAGACAAAGCCCTATAAGAGTGGGATGGAGACTTCGCTACGCTCATCAATTAGGATATCGTTATTTTATGTTTTATGTGTATTTTATAATTGTTTTATGATTATAATAAGTTCTTGCCACCGTGCTCTCTCTCTCTCTCTCTCTCTCTCTCTCTCTCTCTCTCTCTCTCTCTCTCTCTCTCTCTATATATATATATATATATATATATATATATATATATATATATATATATATATATATATATATATATATATATATATATATATATATATATAACCACAAGTATATTGTGAACTCGAATTCAATAAATTTAAAAAGTTGAATAATTGCAATAAGACAGTAAAAAAATGTACCTTTATAACATTTAATTATAAGTGACATTTGACCCATCATTCTTGTTAGCACATTTGAATCATTTTAGTGCATTACAACTTTATAGCATCATTACGTCCGTGTATAAGTAGGCCTTCATCTTGACCTGAAGGTGGTTAATGCACCACAAGAAAGAGTAGGGGCCCTATACAAAAACAATTACACCGATCTAACAGCAAGTTGTATTGCCTGTATGGGAGTCCATGTAGTTTGGTGATAGCTCATTTAACGAGATCATAGATTACGCTAGTACACGGTATTCGCAATCAAGCTGTATACATAATACATAGTGAAGACAGTAATCGCAGGAACTATGGCGCGTTGTGCAGTGCCGATTATGGGTAAACAACTGCGCTGTCTCACACCCTGGACCTCTTTCAGATTCATTTGTATTCTCCGTGCAAGCAGTGAGATCACTGGACAAACATTCCTCGACTGTTGCTTGTTGCAATCCTATCAGGCTATACCTTTGCTGAGCTAACAACAATTAAAAATTATTTTTATTGTTTCGTAGATTTACAATTTGGAAAGAGGCGCCTTTTGATTTTGCCGGGGTTTTTTTACGTCTGACTTTTAGAACCATTTTGTGTCAATAAAGCTGGATTGTTTTCGTCAAAAAACATTTTGTCTCAACTTTATTCTCATAGTATTAACTACTTGGGCCATTTTTGCATTTTCAGTAAGAGCGCCATCTCATTAGTGTATAGTCTGGTTCACAATTGAAATATTGATATAGTGAATATGGAATAGTTATATAATATTGCATTGTGTTAAACAATGACTTGGGTAGACCACGATAGCAGCGTATTTCAATTGTGGGTTCCGCCAATCGTTCTAGCGGAGTCGATAAAGTAGTTCTACTTTCTGTATAGCCATGCTACTTTATCGAATCTGGTTCTAGGGAAGATCTGTTTCACCGCCCCCTAGAGCATTATTCTGTCTTGAAGGATTTCAGTTTTAGTGGCAGTGACATGATAATAATATTGCTGGCAGTAGGCTCCCTAGCTGCCAGCAGATCAACCATATAATGTAGTGACACCAACGTATTTTATCATGATATAAAGAAGGTGCTCCAACTCTCATATTTTTTTTTTCTTTCAATAACATCGAAACTTCATACAAAATCATTGTTCTCCAATTAAGGCTAAGGATGAAAGATAGGATCGTTTGGACGGGGCACCACAAGGGCGATCTTACCACCCCACACTGATAACATGGAAGGCATTTGTGGTTTCTTATGCCGTCAGTTCAGCGCCAAAGGTCCTGATTGCCTGTCGCGATATAGCGGATTTCCTTATGAACTAGATGAAGATAAAGAGTGGCTACAGTACCGGTGGCATTGTTGAACTCACAAAATCTATAATTTTCGTAAAAAACAAATCCAACTACTAAGATTAAAATTCTACTGAGCCGTGAATAGCATTGTTGAGTATTGTTGTTTTATATAGTTCCATAAAAAAGCGATAGTTGCGCTACAGGCAATCGGAACCCTGGACTCGGGAACTGACCCCGAAAATATTTCTCTTTCTAGACCCGAGTTGGGTCACCTTCTTTATATTATGATAAAATGGTTGGTATCACTACATCGTGGACTAGACTTGGAGATTTAACTTCGATCTAACGAAGTTGGATACTGAAAGGTCTTTGATTTAGCTCCTTACGCGTTCTTCTGGATTGTCAATTTCAAACCCGCCGCGAATAAATTCCCCAATGTTAAAGAAAAGTATATAATCTTTCTGATTTGACTTCGCAAGTGAAGTGAAGTGATCGAAACACATAACCAATATCCATTTGACTACAGTAGTAGGCCCCACACATTTTGTGAGAGGTCAGAATTTGGCTTGTCATAGGGGTTATAAGGAAAAGTCAATCATGAGCATTTTTTTCATTCCTTATATATACCTTACCATAATCACTATACCACCTTTTCTTTTTGTGAACGGTTATACGGAAATGCCATCATCCATTTTCACTTGAACATTTTAACCATAATCACTATTTCATATTCACTCATTTCAATATTTAAATTGTGAAATGGGGTGGTAAGATCGCCCGTGTGGTGCCCCGTCCAAACGATCTCATCTCTCAGTCATGGCCTTAATTGGGGAACAATGATTTTGTATCAAGTTTCGATGTTATTAAAAAAAAATAAAAAATTGGAAACCAGGCCATATCAAACTGACTTCATTCTTCATCATCATTCAAACATCATTCTTCTTTCTCTATTCATTATTTGTAGCAGTTGTCCATTCTTCTTTTATCAACATTGGAACTTGACACTAGGGCGATCTCACCATCCCAAAAGAATAATTAATAATGGTTTAATTCATTCAAGTAATCTGCAAATCGTAATGTAATAAGTAGGTGGGACAATGAACAATTGAGATATTGCGTTGAGAAGAAGATATACCTATTTAGTATTATTATTTTAATTTCTTCTTTTTTCTTCAATTTTTATTTTTCTTCTTTTCAAATCTTCGTTTCTTCCTCCATTTATTATGATATTTGTGTTGATAATTGTTTTCTGAATAATTATTATAAATAATAATTATTTGTTCATTCCAACAAATGCCTATATACTCTTTCATTTCAACTTAGTTATCTTATTTCATTATTTATATTTAATCAATATTTGTATTATTCATTTATATTGGGTTTAACGACGCACTGTACTGATGACTACGATTGGCGTCGGTGAATGATAAGAGGTGAGATGAAATATTATTGTGGTGTTTTGGGATTATGGGAAGGAGTCGGTCGTGGCCTGTTGTTAAGAACCATCACAGTATTAACCTGAACGACAGAGGAAACAACAAAAAAATTAGGATGGTCGGCCATGGCGGGAATCGAACCTCGGTCTCCTGAATGACGATTCAGTATGGGCTAGCCACTCTGCCACTCGTCTCAGTTATTTATATTATTATGATGTTTCTGTTTGACAACTATTTTTTGACAGTGTTGAATATAAGTTGTATCCCTACTCTCTCTCTCTCTCCCTCTCTCTCTCTCTCTCTCTCTCTCTCTCTCTCTCTCTCTCTCTCTCTCTCTCTCTCTCTCTCTCTCTCTCTCTCTCTCTCTCTCTCTCTCTCTCTCTCTCTCTCTCTACTGTAACCTTGATAAACACATCTTCAGAATTGATAGTCGTGGTAGAAAAGGCAGATGGACTGTTCCACGCAAGTTAAACTAAAAATAACACAATTTACTTTTTCCAATGTACATTCTTGAGTACAAGAATATAAAATAGTCCCATAATGATAAATGCATTTTATTATGTTCTTGATGTTGAGTTATTTATTGGATAGAAATATCACAGCCACTTGAAATGAAAAATGAAAACTTATTACATCTATCAATACAATTACATTATTATCATGTTTATAAGATTGATTTTTGCCGCTGCATAATATAACCCAGTATTTTAGATTTTAGAGATGGTATAGACATCATATTATTTTAACCGACAATACCTCCATTTCATATATTTGTTTTACCTATACAAGAAGCACCTAGTCTCATTTGGGGAACAATGACTCGAGTTTCAATTGTTAATAAAAAAACGCGCGCAGTTTGTATTAGCAAATATGACTTTTGAAATTGAAACTTTTTTCACTATACTACACCTATGACTCGATACGTCGAGTGATCTTTAAATTTCACATACATGTGTCTGTTTTGTGAATTATTGCTTACTTTTAGCCTCTCTCAACTCTTTTGCAGCTTTGTAAAATTTGATTAATTACAACCGACATCAACCCGTAGGTCATTTGATAATAGATGTGTTTTTGTGTTTATTTTTTTATTACAATAGAGATTTGTATAGATTTTCATGGCGTACCTTTTTTGATCCCTGTATCATCCAGCTATTGTACTTATGTACCTATGTCTTACAGGGATAGGAGAACATAAATTGGTTCCAAAGTCAATCAGAAAGACAGCCAAGCTCTTTTTATTTAATTATTTTTTCAATTGTCATAAACTAAACTAGTATTTGATTGAGCTACAATACCCACTTTAGCATATCCCCCATATATCTGTCCATCAATTTTTATTGCTACAGCTACAAATCAAATAATTATAGTTTCTTTCTTATATAGGTCTATGTTTACAAAAAAAAATGTTTATGCTATGCAAAAGCAATCATAATTTTCAACTAACAATGCAGATGTTATTAAATAATTATAGGGCTCATCTTCAAGGTTCCATTTTCTTCTAATCGGCATAATTGTTGTTTTATTGTATAAAGACAGTGGTGCATGGCTCTAAATTACAGCCCTGCTCTCGAGGTATATAATAGTGCAGCCTCAACTGGTCATAATACAGTCTGGTTCTACCTATGGATGGATGTATGACTCAGACAATGCACTATAACATTGTCAAAGATCCTGATTCGTTCCCGACTTTTCGAGATATAATGTCAAGGTCAACCACACCTAAAGACGTTTTTTATAAACCGGATCATTATAATATCAGCCAACAATACAGAATAATAATCTACATTTCTACATCAACTGGAACCTTGGTGTCCCGCTCGCTTTCTTCAACATTGTAAACTTATCAGTTTTACATCTTCATATAATATTATAAATATCTTTAATTAAAATTTCACTGAAGAGGATTGACCCGAAACGTTTGATTCCTCATGGCAACAACCTTGTGGTTAATTGCAAGTACTGAGAGTGTCGATATTGAAGCCCACTGTACCAGTAGTGCCCCACCCTTGACCATATAAACAACACCCACATCCCCTCTGTTCGCACAACGGTTCTGCCTACACTTTCAGAGGAAACTTGTTCACCCACTCTCTGGTACAAGAACAAGAACCTTGTGGCTGGTTATTAGTTATTAGCATCACATCAGACGAACTGAAATATACTGAAACACTCATCGGGTACGAACCCAACGCCTCTGGTGAAGAGATTCCTTCTACCTTCATATCGGAAGGTTCGATTTCTTCCTTGGATGTATTTCCAGTTATGGACGCTCAAGAACCCCGAACATGCATCGTATAACAATGAGGTTCATTTAATAACTACATTGGGGTTAATGTTTCTTGGAATAACGAAGATGTACGCCTCATGGAGGTTACTGTCCTTTTGGTAAATACCAATGAGCATGGAGATGAGAGTGGTTTACAAAACCTAAAATTGTCTTCATTTGTCTTGTTTCTTTGCCTATAGAAAGAAAACGACTATTACCACGCCATCCTGTAGTGTCTGTTATAAATCGAGAAGGCGAGGTCAAAGAAACTTAGATTAAGATGTGAATTAGTTTTGGGTAATTTTACTGTCGCATGAATGTTGGTATAGAAATGAAGGTGTCTCATCATCTTCTGTTTTCTTTCTTCGTGAAGGTTTTGAATCTTAATCCATACGAAAATTGGTATAACTTGAATGCTTTTTACAATGATTGACCAATACAAATAACATTTCTTATTGTTATTTATAGAACTGTCACAGTACGAGTGAGTACGTGTCTCTCGGGAAGTCGTAAAATATTCTAGATCGCCAATAAATTGATTTTGCTTTCAATTTGCTGTCAACGACGGTATAAAGATAGTCAGAAATGAAGCGTGTCAAGGAAACATTTTTCCTGTCTAAAGTAATGATGGGTTCGTTTATACGAACGACAATTGCATCAAGCACATATATCAGGAAAAACAATTTGAACGGAAATCACATAATTTGCCCGCGTTTCTTTTCGTTTTTCGTTATTAGTTTTGGCTATAAAAACTGTTCGTTCTTTAAAAAATATATATACATATGTGTATATATATATATATATATATATATATATATATATATATATATATATATATATATATATATATAAAACCTTCAGGTTGACTTCAGTCAGCACGCGAGCTGCGACTAGCATATCTAAAACCCATCATTAAGTGTCCAAAACTAAGTCAAATGTACCAACTTTATTTTAATGTATCATATTAGGCATGATAATCATCATGGGGATGCTTTGGAACAGTCATTAGTTTCGTTTATTAAATAGCAACTGTTGAAGAAATTTAAAATCAACAAACGATGCAAACGATTGCTTAAACTGTGAACTTGCAGGCGGTAAGCGGGGAAAACATTCCAGGAAAAATTATGCTGAAAAAATATCTGGCAAAAATATCCCCTGGGAATACGAGCAGATATATAGTTTGTGGAAATTTGATTCAATAGATTGTATATATAGGCCAATTTTCAAGACAGATCTTGAATGTATAATAGAGCATTATTCACCTTCATAAAATAACAAAATACACGTAATGATCGGCAGGATTACTCCTAGACGTAACTTGAATAGTTTTGATTTTTCTCTAGCTCAGGTCACATCAGGTTTGGTTAGGTTTTGGTAGTGTCTTTTTTGACTTTGTTAGTCCAAAATTTATTTACAGACAGTTTTTTCCGGTGGTAATTTTCCCACCAAAAACAGCGGACGATTTTTGCTCGGCTTTTTTTCAGAGATATGTTTACAGTGATTTCCTGTAGGCAGCTGTCAGCTTGTGATGTTTGTTACACATTCTCGTGATACGTGGACTAAATTTTCCTTCAACTTGTGTTCTACCACAACTTTAGTTTTAGTTTGTCCTCTCCCCTTCCTTGTCCTTTCCTAGTTAATTGCTATTTGGTAACCTGCCAACCATACCTCCACAAACGATTTTTAAGAGAAATGATAATGATATAAAGCACCCACTCCGATTTGTTAATCACATTTAATTTCTCATGATTAAAGTTAACCGTTATCGAGTATGAGCATATCGATTGTTTTTTTTTTGGGTTCCGATTAATTTTTCGAGAAGGCGATTATTCTCAGCTAAAAAAAAACACTTTGAATTCTCGCCAACCCCCACGCTGTTTTTTGTTAGACTTGAATAATCGTAATTAACATGTAATAGACAAAATAAAAGTAAAATAAGACTATAGTCTAATTCAACACAAATGTCTGAACTATCAACTATCCATGCACTTATTGGTTTAATATTATAGTTTGTAAAGTGCTATACATTATAACTTGATTGATTATTTTTCTTTGAGTTGGTAAGATCGGTTGCCCGGTCCGAATGGTGATACCTCTTATCATTCCTAGCTTCAATCAATTGGAGCACAATAGCCTTGTGTCAAGTTTTACATGTTGGTATATGATTTACATTTTACATGTGAAAAATACAGAAGTATATAGCTATATACGCTCTACGATATAGCTATAACACTCTATTTCATATCTATCAACTGAACTGATGTTATGTATGGAGGTGCCGGTTCATATGAAGCTTCAGGCACACACGTAAATCTGTTCTCATCATTCATTTCTTTCTATCATGGTTTTCGACTCCACCTTCCTCATGAAATATCCTGGACCAGCTCATTGCACGTCCTTTCCGGCGTTTATATACTTTTCACACATGCCGAATCAAACCCGCTATTTCATATAATAATTTGACGAACTTGATTTCGTACATGAGCGTGACAGTCGTAAGTGTGCGTGTGGTTCACTATATAGACGGTATTTACAACAACAACGGCATGTTCGAAACATTTCGCTTTTCGGCATTCGATGCGTCTGACCGAAAACTCGAGTACTCGCATACATACGACTGAATGACTGCATGGGCAGGTGAACGAACTGCCTCCTAGAGACTCGAAGAAGGTATATACACTCACGCCACTCCACTCACTCACTTCATTGCAACGCTCGTTTTACCATTCAATAATATGTCGAGATCGTTGGATCGCCATGACAGAACTTTTTTTTTGCATTATCATTTTCCACTCAATTGAATAGCGATATACAAAATAAATTGCGTACACATAACAATGGCGACGTGGCGTTTTTAATTAGCTAAACCAAGTACGATCCGAGTAACTTTGTCATGTCACTACATTCCGACGTTCAATTTGTTTTTTGCATCTGTTTTTTTTTTTTGTTACAAACAAGGAAAAGGCGGTCGTATTTTTCTAAATGGCAATCCGCTATGTTATTTGGACATTTTGCCTGAGAAGGAATAGCGTTTAGAAATGTTTGAAGAGATACACTTTTAACCAATGGGCAAGTCCCTATTGAAAGTTATTAGGGGGATAAAACTCATCTCCACGCTCGATATATGAATTAAATGGACCATGTCAATGTAATTATCAACAAATCGAGAGTGATTTGAAGCACTTATTGAAGCAGTACGTTCGTGTGAGGTTGATGGCCTTTTGGTCAAACCAAATTATCAATTGGTCAATTTTGGTCAATCCCTTTTTCGTTTTATATACGATATTATTTGGCCATTGAAATATTTTGCGTTGGTATCAACAATATTGCACACAGAGCAGAAAGTACTGCCGACTGCGGTAGAGATACATCCGCGTTGTGTGGGTTAGGTTAAGATTGCTGGTTATAATCCTGCATGATGATCTAAATGCTAAATACTAAAATTACTTATACCTTTCACTGGCCTACTTGAATTCACTCACGTGATATATATGAACAGTGCTGTACCAAAATACATGCAATATTGTTACAATTGTCGTTAGATAACTTGCATGTTTGTAAACTAACAATTTATTCCATTACATCTTTATTTAATTTTGTTATGGAATTATGCAAGGGAATTACTGGAAAATCGTGAAGAATTACGTTTAGTACCAATAAATTCTGTATTTGAAGTTATATGGGAGTAAGAATTGTATATTAGGCTAGAGGTCAAACGACTATTTTTGAAGTAGGCATAGGCCTAAGCATATATACTTGAAAACATGTGTAACCTTCAGATTTTTTGTTCAAAAAGTTTCAATATTATAGCGATATTTTATTTGTGATACTCTTATTATAGTATTTAACAGTTTTGCATTATTGTTTATTGCTCATATAGCATAATTGTTTTTTTTTTTTTTTAATCATAATGCATACCTTATGTACATTGAATATTTAGGTACTTATACCACAGATAAGCCTGAATCAGGCTTCGGGGATATTTTGTGAATACTCAAATGTATACCTATATTGAAAAATAAAAGGAATTTCAACATCATAATATGTAAGAATATTGAAGAAATTCCTGTAAAATCAGGAAATATAGTTTGGAAGTATTATTTAATAAATGTGTATGTGTGTATGTGATGTATGAAGTAAATTCAATGAGAGGATAGCCGCAACATTATTGAACCACTCTGCGTTGTCAATGATTGTGTCCTGTTCACTTAAATCACGCATATTATCATGAAAATTCAAATTCAGTTGGCTAATCTTCTGCTGGTACTTGTTTGTTTTGTTATTATAGTTTAATTTTAAAGTTTCAAATAATTATTCATATACCTTTCTTTGAATTCACACGTCTGTTTGATTTGTATTTAATATGTATGTTCCACAGATGAGCCTCTGGCTTTGTGGGAATTATTTATGGTGTCAATTATGAACATTGTATATTCTAAATAAAACACCTTTAAAAAAAAAGTACGACTCTATAATTAATCAAGTTTCAACAAAATTCACCTATAGAAAAGTTCAAAAACTTTGGTAATTTCAGAAAAGTCACGAGATGTTAGAAATTAGAATAGTGATCTGTATAATGTTCTATAATACTCCTACAACATCAGGAAATATAATTTGTAAGCACTGATATATAGACCTATATTTCTATTAATCAGGAAATATTAAATGTTACCACATCTAAAACTGAATGAAGTTCAAACTAAATAAAATAATAATTGAAATACCAGTCGAAGTCGCCTATGGATCGAAATTTCTCATTCAGTTATACTTATGACGCCGTCAATTCTTCCGCCAAAATCTTACCAGCTACATTTCCCATTTGCCCATCTGATCGTAAGTTCAAGTTTAAATAAGGTTATGATATGGAAATATGAACACATAATAATATATCTTGATGGACTTCTTCGTGCGATTCACTGTAATTCGTGAATCTTCAATATCGTGTATTTGTGATTATTCCAAGGATCCAATATGTCTAATCTACTCAAGTTACATGTCGGGATTCAGCAGCATTTCTGTGAAGCGTTTGTATGAGATGGGATCAAAATGCATCTTCATCTATTTCTCACCAATGTCAAAATGTATTACGTCTGTCTGCTGAATTTATTATTTGTCTATTTGTCTATATTACCTAACCCGTCACACAAGACATTATCCTCACACGCGCTTCACACATGAAAATGTTTATTACTATTTTGTATTTTGTATTTTTTAGTATGTTTTTCATGTATTATGTGTGAATAAAATGCATATCAAAAGGAAATTGAATTGAATTACAATTACTTGGACAGATAGACCAGTGTCTAGCACACTGAATCGTCATTCAGGAGTCCAGGAATCGATTCCGCCATGATCGTTTATCCTTTGACAGAGATTTTCCGTGATGATTCTCTACTGTATAGTGTATCAAGAACACGGTTCAAGAACAAGGTTTGGTTTTTCAAGAACAGACCACGACCATTTCCACCACTCTATCCAAAACACCTTATAGAATAACCTTCTATCTCTTCTTACCTTCACATACCTATATGTCATTCATCATTCACCGACGCCAATAGAACTTATTCATCATCAGTGATCTAATATACGAATACAAATTAGATGTTTTAATATTTATAATACAAGAAATACATGGAAATGAGATGAGTTGGGTGATGAGAAGAAAATTGGTTATAGTAGTTCTGAAGATGAAAAAGTTGAAGAGTCAGTAGGAGGTAATAATTATCTGTGTAGGGCCATTGTAACGTGTGAATAATATTGTTTTGGAATAATGAAGTGTCCATAGGACTGTACAATATCAGTGTTTAAAACATTACTGGATGAGATGGATATGTCAGTCGCTATACAGCGCGCTAAGCCGTGATTCAGAAGATTGGTGTTCGATTCCCGCCATGATTGACGGTCTTGACAGACGTTTTTCGTGGTTTTCGTCAGTCTTTGAAGTGAGTAATAGTATTGTCCGTTAATTCACCCAACTAAATTACAATCTAAAGTTTGCTCGAATTATACGCGTGTAAAATGACCTCGTCTCGCTGATATTCGCTGACGGTGAAAAAAAGGGAAAAAATATAGATCTAAAAAATATCCATGGAAAAAAATAATCTGGTAAAAATATTATCTGGAAATTAATAGAAGAAGGAAAAGAAATAGGAGGGTAGTTCACTAATTGTGTGGGATTTCGGGAATAGAACGGTCGCTCGGAACCTTCTTTCGTATGAATAATATATCTGCTAGCTTCATATGTACAGACATAATCTATGTATTTACAAGTATATTATACGATTCTCAGTAAAAAAAAATGACAAAGAATAAAGAAGACGTAGCTGCCTATTCTCATGATCCAATTCAAATGTTCATAATGTTTTCGTATAGTATATTTGCAGGCATATTTTGTGTTGTGTTGTTGTGTTTGTGTTGTTTTGTGTTGTTGTGTTTTGTGTTGTTTTGTGTTTTGTTGTAGGTAAGTGTTTCACTTAGATAGTTATATGTGCCCTATTTGTCTTGAAGAACTAAATTTCTCATACGATGCGGTTTTTTCGTCTGTAAGAATTCAATTATCTCTTTTCAACCTGTTTTGTAATGCATTCAATTATGAATTTGCCAAGTCTTTGGTTCTATCCCCGATTGTTACCACACACAAGCATGTTTAATTCAGCTAGAATACCATAGTATAAGATGTACCACAAAACCAGCGTATCAAAGAACTTGAAATTTCTCAGAAATTGGATTCATCCCATAAGGTACATGTTTTAGAAAAGGTTTTTATTGGAATTTATTGATAGTGAGAAAGATGCGGTTGTTGGAACAATCACGATAGCCGTTCAACCAATTGTAATGTGCGGTGAAACTAAAAAACATGATAGAATATTCAGATCGAACTAGAAAACCAAATGAAGAAACATTGCCGTCGATTGAGATATATTTCCTATTTTTTGAAATTAATAGAGATTTTAATAATTAATATTCGAGAGTGACTTCTTAGCCAAACAGCACATAGGTTTTTGTGAATCGTTACTATAGTACCCCCAAATAATCTAGCTGTTGATGAGGTTGTCGATAAAACTATCCACATAAAGGTAAACGTTGTCGAAGATGAATATCAAACTTCTGTTTTTGAGAACTGAAGTCGGTCGGGCGATGGCATCGTGCTCCAAACAAAATGAGAATTTTCCGAGGGGTTACCAGCTCTTAAAATTTGGTGTACACTTGTCATGAAATCTTTCTAAAATCCCTTGAAATCTTCTTGAAATCCCTCGAAATCTTCTTGAAATCCCTTGAAAACTCCCTGAAATCCCTTGAAATCTGAAATCAGGTGTGGACCAAATTTACTAGTTGCTTACCCCTCAGAATTTTTGTGAAAAACACTCACTCATTTGTACTCTCAAATGATGTAGCTGTTGGTGGGCCGTTGGTGAGACTATCAAAAGAACCCTCATTCTCAAGGTATATGAGATACGGGAAAAAGAAATTTGAAAATTTCACTTTTTTTCTAAATCTCTAAATAGGATGTGAATTAAAAAAGAAAGATATGAGAAGTAAAAGTGATAAAAATCAATTCAGGAATAGCCAACCATCCATTTTGTGTGAGATAATCGTTTTCTCATTCATTTTCATTTTTCTCATTACTCACATGTCTCATAAATAAGGGTCGAGCAGGGTGAACGTTTTTAACGATGTGCACCAAACTTGCAACAATCAACTATGAAGATCGAACCCGCGCCATGCTGATCAGAGCTTTCTATCTCTGTGAAACCTCAACCTCTGACCTCAACGTGACTCATGTCCACGTCGGGCGTTTGATTAGAGACGTGACCGTTTAACCACGTACTCTCTGCAACATACATCACCGGCGTCGTCGCAACGTTATAGCAACAGGAAGGAAGGCCGGTAGACGCCGTGTAGAATAACCGATGAACGAATAAAAGAACAATGTCTTAAAAAGTGTGAATCATACTTAGCCTAACAAAGACAGGATTATAGCCATCCTTGATGGTAAGTAGAAGGGAAGGTTTGTAAACGTGTGAAAGAAGCTAAATCACTCTTATAGCAGCTTATACCACATTTTTATTTTGATAGTGAGGGCTTTTCTTAATTCTTACACGATCGAGTTTCAGACAGCTTTCTGTATAAATTTAAGGAGTACTAGACACGTGCTAGGTAAAATATGGTGAATTGTTTTTCATATTTTGTTTTCATTTTGTAATTTTTTTAGGAGGATGCAACTCTATTTTAACACTTCATTTGTCAACTTTACTCAACATTTAACGTATATACAGACCTGCAGCACAATTTAACCGACCAAGGCCCGCAGCTTTTGTTTCAGTTTGTTCTGTTTCAGTTTGTGTTGTTCAGCATTTTGTTTGTTCGATATTTTTCATTTTTTTTTTCATTATTGTAGTTCATAGACCATAGCTAGGTGTAGGGCTAGTGAATATCCCTCATGAGTCTGTTGGAATGATGGGAAGGTGACGGTTGGCCAAATATTTGAATTTATCCCATGCAGTATTCATCTAAATGGCAGAGGGAAAACACGAAAAACCTCTGCCTAATGATCGTCCATGACGGAAATCGAACTCGGGTCTCCTGAATGACGATTCAGCTTGGTATACCCATAGATCACCCGTCTCAGTATTTTTCTTTCTTCATCATGACTTCTTATGTATACAAAAACTTTAATTAATCATATCATTCCAATACATTTTTCATCTGTGAATTTTCGACCTCAATGTGGTTAGTTCTCTTTTCTGATCTTGTAGTTGTACTGTTCATTAGTTTCATTTTTGATTGACTTGCTTATATATATATATATATGTGTATACATATATTGCAATCTAGGTTACATTGGGCAAGGTTCGGTAGTCAGTGTTCTCGGTTTCACTGTTCGGAGGCGCCTTCAATATCTTGAGGTCTACCCACCTTCTATAAAACCCCGCATTTATACGATGCTCATATAATTGATCGAATAGGACATAGAATTTGTGGGAAGATTGCAAAAAAAAATACCATCGTGTATATTATTATTTATCATCCTTACGAGTATACTACAAGAATCATTTTTTAATCAAAATGTCATTAAAAACTGGTTCGTCCACCTCAAGCTGAGGTTGAACAATGCCCAAGGCCTGTCAAGGCCGAGAATGAAGAGGTAAGTTCAGAGCCCTTCAGGAGATAGCCGGTTAAGAGCACATGGGAGTCGATTAAGCGAAATATCAGCTTTTTGGTGTTACATTGCGAACGGTAAGATATAAAAAAATAATACAATAGAAGTACTAGATACACTGCACTGGACTATAGGGCGCACTATACTTAGCCTTAATTGGGGAACAATGATTTTGTATCAAGTTTCGATGTTATTAAAAAAAGAAAATCTTTCCCATCTATTTGCCAACGTCAATAGATCTTACTCATCATCATTATACAGTGCTAAATGAATAAATGCATAAGTAGATGCATGAATGAAAATGTAATGAATAAATGTATGAATTAATATTTGACGAGCAAATGTGAAATTTCTATTTTTTTTTAAATTAATGAATTTCATTCATTCAAAGTAAATGAATAAGTAAATGATTGAATAAATAGAAACACAGATCGTTTATTGTACTTTCAATAGTATATAAGTAAATACACAATCTACGCAAACACTATTCAAATTATTTCACAGAAACATAGCTGATTTATTTTTATAGCTATAGTCCTATATGCTTCTGAAATCAGGCGATATAGAGTTCTCACGTATTTGTCCATAATTGTGATTATATAATATTATAATTTTGGTATTTAATACTGTTCAAAAGTTATAACTATATACAGAACTGATAACTCGCTAAATCAACTCCATATATGCTCTCTTAATTGGCTGTATATGGCCAAGCATGAAGTGGTTGCATTTGATTCGACCGCCGATGGTGTGCGCTGATGTCTGTTACTCTAAGGATAGTAATTAGTCAGGTCTGTCTAGAGTGTTGTTTTTTCTTCTCATATCGGAAATCGACTCATTAAAAGGGCGGTTGTGGGAAGGTTGTTTGTAAAGAAGATGGAATCCGCGAGAGTATAGAATTATCTATGCAAATCTCATACGATTATACACGAAACGTATTCCTCTTTTAGAATACCCAAGATGGTATTGAAATTTCGATAAATATATGTTTATCGTGGTAAAACTATAAAATACACGATGTTTTTTTTTTATTTCGTTTGATTAGAAATAATTTCAAGCATGCAAGCGTATATACGATCATGAACACCATATAACAACGTAATAATAGGATATATATAAATCTGATATTTACTGTGAAAAAATGAATTGCTTCAGAATTGGAAAAAAGTTGACTTGATCCGTCAAGTCTGCTGCCTGCATGTTGCTAATGGCATACATTTGCGGTCACAGAATGGTTTATTCCAAAATTCAAATTTAAAAAAGTCTACGAATATTTTACCGCTAATTTGATGACATACTGTACTTGAAGTACATTTGTGCATTGTCTGCTAGTTCCAGTGCGTATATATTGATATTAATTTTTTTTTTTCATTGGGTTTTAACGACGCACTGTAAAAACTATTACTATTAAACTATTAATAATACTAAAACTATTATTATGATTACTAAGATCTATTGGCGTCGGATGAATGATTAATGAGATGATGGGATGATGAGATGAAGGTTTTTATGGATAGTGGGAAGGATAGTGGGAAGGAAGCGGGCGTGGCCTACATTGTGGGAATCATCCCGGCATTAGCCTAGACTACAGAGGGAAACCACGAAAAACCCCTGTAAAGATGGACGGTGGCGGGGATCGAACCGGGTCCGATATGTCCCTTCACCTCCCGGGTCACACGAAGCAAGTGAGCTAACCACTCAGCTACTGTGCCGGTGAATTAAATTTTATCAGGATATACGTTTTGATGTGGATCGATCGGCCTCTTTATACGACCGCAACCGTAGATCGATAAAATGATATATTTTTCGATTTTAACGATAATTATTCTCCTCAGACTCTCCGATCGAACATCTTAGAGCGAAATTGTATATCTTGATTTGCATCTTGAGTAGCTGGATGTTATATAATGACGGTAAAAAGCAGGTCTATATAGCCTATGACGTAATTGATAGTCATAGATATAGCGTATACTGTTTACGCTGTAATTAAACTAGCGGGGAATCTTCAAATCTTTCACACATCTTCACTTCATCTTAAATTAAACTAAAACTATTTTTACACCGTCTGAAATGAAATATCTAACGTTATAGTTGTCTGCTGATTTGCTTCTATACAATCTAGATGTACAATTATATCCAATAAAATCAACTTTATCAAATTATTAAATCATCCAAAATTGTAATACCGGTTCTCAATTACATTAATAATTTGTGCCAATATATTACATTTTATTCTCTCGGCATCGTTAATACTAGGAAAACGCGTATATGTTGCCGCGCTGATAGATGTGCTAGAACATCAACTTCATCTTTGGATTGGTTATTATATATATCCACCTTGAGCTCCAAACAATTACGTCACTGCCACCCTCTTTCCTAATTAATTTCTGTGATGATAAAGCAGGCTCTGTTTTAATCGTTTCCAATTAATTGGTGACACCTGTTGCTTGGATTTAATTGATTCCTTAATAGCTTTGAGTGATTTGAAAAATTGGATTCTATATTTTTTTACATCAAAAAGGCTGATCTGATTTGACTGAAAGTTCGGAATAATTAGAAATTCCCTGAGGATTTGAATTCTGAATGAATGAATGAATATTAGAGTTTTAAGGCGCATCGACAGCGAGGTCATTTAGCGCAATTTGAATTCTCTTCAAGAAAATATTTTTGACGAATGTTTTCCCCTGGAAAACTTTGAAACGAGTTTTCTCAGAAGTGGTTCAACCGATTGCGGATAAAAACTATGCAGTATCAAATTAGATAAGGACACTTGTGTATGCCAAGTTTCAACTGATTTTGAATTTTCATTTGACCTGTGGAGCGCGAACAAAACAAAAAGCACTTTTTTTAGAGTATGGTGAAATTGAGTTTTCGCTTCGCTCATCCAATTATTGAAACGAAATCAATAATAAGCTGTAATTTTGTTTATGAAATATGAAGTTAGTTTCAACTTTCTTGTTGCATTGGTGAACGATCGATGGAGACACAATTTGTCCTGAAGAAGCAAAGAGTAAAAAGAGGAATTACAAATTTCTCTCTTCTCTATAACATCCATGCATATGTATTGATGTAATTTAATTACCACAATCTACGTTCAACATTTCATCTTTCTTCATATCTATTCTTATCTTTTATTAACTAATAAAATGACACACAATTGAGTAATGCCCAAGACATATTTCTTCAGCGCATCCTGAAGGCCTAATGACGTTATATTATCACCTGTTCGTGCAACCTGTTGATTTCTTCACCGTGATGCATGCGAGGTGACATCACGGTGATCGGTACATCCTTGGTCATCTGCTTTATAATAGCCGTTGATGCCATTCGAAAACTCGTGAGCGGTTATCAAGGAAAAAACGTTGTTCTTTTGTCTATAGGCCTAGACATTATACGTAAATAATGACGTGATTTGTTCTATTTTGCCTAAAACTATTTAATTGAGAAAGTGACCAATTTAATTTCTGTCAAGTTATGTATATATATATATATATATATATATATATATATATATATATATATATATATATATATACATTTTGCAGTGTGTAAATATTGAACAATGTCTCGTGTCCTTGCCCCGTTGCATCTGCAGAGGACCTTACGTCCTAGAGAAAGGATTTGAAATACGTTATTGATATAATATAATACATGAAGAGAGTATGTAGAAAAATGAAATGACAAATCCTCGCATCATACGTCCTTAATGAGGTAATAAGTTGTACGTTTCTTAGAGTATCGAATTGTGTGTATATGACCTCTGGTAGTTTGGCCTTCTTCCATTTTCCTAGTGAAACACCGTGCATTGAGTGGTAGGATGAATTCGGTGTGCAAGCTCGATGATGCACGGATGACGGTGGTGTGATTGTGAACACGTATTAACAGTTTATATTGGATCTTCTATGCAATGATTGATGTATCCAATACCTGATACCACAAACTGACAATAATATCCATCATCACTCATGACCATTAAAAACTCATTGACAAAAACTGATTATTGCGATGTCGACAATGTGATGTATTAAAAAATAAATGGAATTTCCTTTCTATTGTGAAATGCAGTGGAACATTAGTGGTTGAAATTCACGCGAAATGAAGTGTGGATGAGAAATAATGTGGGCGGAAACAGGATTAGAATATCTGTGTGGTCATTCCTCCTGTGCTATATAAGGTATTCAGATGCACATCGTCTGTTTCATATTTAGACATTTATCAAGTGTTTTTTTTTTTTGGCGAATCGTATATCTAATGTCGCATTCCATTTTATTAATGATGGAGTTGTTGTAATATAGCATTAATTTCCTATTTTGAGTATTATCATTTTAAATTTTTCATTTTGTAACATCAATTATTTTGAAAGAAAATTCACATATTTTTTTATTAAATTCAATGTCGAATATTTGCTTGAAAATGAGAAGGAAAACGATTGTCATTCTGACACTTTTTTATTTTTTAAGTTCATTCAATATTTTCAGCCAAAATTCAGAAATGAACCTCTGTATACCTAAATATCTTTGAATTTGCGAGTATTTTCTTGAAAAATGTACACTTTTAGATAGTTGAATTTACTGAGAATTACACTTTTAGATTAGTGAAACAGAATATGATGTTGAGTAAATTGAAATACCATGAAACACTTGAAAAAATGGAGTTTCAGAATACAGATTTTATAGCGTTTTCCTCTGATGATTAATTCATTCAGGATAACTCTACAATCAACATGTGTACACCATGACACACCATTATTGTTCCCCATTAAGTCATAGGTAGAGTCGTTTGGACGTAGCACCACAACTCTACAAACATATCATAATAACAAAAAGTTTGTTCCGTGAAAAAAAGCAGCACATATAGCCATGTATTTCTCGTAGTAGTGGTACTTAGTACACATGCGTGAATGCCAGACAATAACCTGAAAAAACTAAATTAACCCTAATTCATCTAACCTTTAGCTGACCTAATCAACCTAACCTAACCAAACTAACATCAACTTCCCCTGAATATTCGTGCATAGTTTTTCTTCATCTAGGAACCATAAGAATCAATATCTTCGTCACACGAAAATTCGTGTCTATATAGCTATTCTGCATAAAAAAATATAATAGTATCCGCAAGGTTAATAACAACATACATAGAAAGTGAGATTACAAAATAAGTCACATGTTGAGTTTACAGGCCAATTAAAGAGTCAACTTCGTTAAATATCTTAATTTTATGTTTTACATTACAATATTATCTAATCGAAATGAATTACAAAATGTAGAGTAAATATCTAAACGAAATTTCCAATTTTTTAGTTGTAATTTTGTTCACCTTTTGCTGTTGCTTTTCTGATATTTATCAAAATGAACACATTATTTTTCGTACGCGCTACATTGTGGTATATCGGTGTTTGATTAACTTCAATTAAATTGAATTGATTAAATCGTTCAATTAAATTGCTATAACCAAATTGTCTTCACATTTTGAATACAGGGGTTCTACAGGGCGGCCCAACCGGGCTCGGGCCCCCGACATTTTCCTCACTAGACATTGTTAAAAATGACCTCAATGCCGACGCGCCTCTAAACCCAACATTCAATTCAATTAACATAAACATTAAGTATTAGGCCCACAGATATTATTGCATTCATCGGTAATTTTATGATTTCGTATATCAAAAATATTTTTGAGTAATATTAGGAGTTGGAGAAACTTGGAAGGAATTAGTGGAGCGGCAGTTGGAGGAAGAAGATGGCGAAGAGAAAGGAGCAGACGACGGGGAGGAGGACGGAATGGCTGGCTCACCGTCAGCGACATCCCATCAGGTAGTCCTACAGGAACGACTGTGGAGTCACCTCCATCCCCCAAGCCCGACATCGTTGGGTGGGGAGATCAAATCGATTAGAAAATAAGAAATAAGGAGTTGAATATCATATCATAGAATAATAATTTCAGACTATTTTTGCATTTGCTATTCTGCCAATGAACGTTGAAAAACTCAACCTGAAGTCAGGAATAGCTGCAGTCGATGAACAATGCTCCCGAAATTTTCAGTAATTTGTGTATATGTTTGTCTATATGGGCCTATCGCCGCTGGCAAGCAAATAAATTCTTTCTTGTAATAATTTGATCATTCAAGACCATTTCTAATAACAAACAAACAGAAATAACACTATATTAATAACCTTACTGCATGGAGTATGATGATATCATTTGTATAATAATTGATATTAAATGAGAGGTAATTGAGTTTTTCCTATTCATTTTCCTTTAAGTTAACTCAGAACAGCCATTCAGCCAAATTAGCATTCACTAGAGGCATTTCTTGCAGTTCCCAAAACGAATAGAATCGTTTCAAAAAAGGAATTTTCAAAATTTTCACTGCGGAACGTGAAGGGAAGGCGGGAGTGATTATACCCCCTCTGCGTCCGTTTCACTTCGGCTTCGTTGCCCGGGATGTTGAAATCACAAGAAACGGTTCCAGTCATTCACTGACGTAAAGGATGCAGTCGTGTCTTATTAGACTCGGTCCATGGTAAAAGCCTCCCATAATATTAAGAATTAGTAGCATAATTGTTTTCAATTTTCACAAACTTTATTGCAAAATCTGAAATTTTGACTATATCACGATCTTTTTCGTATTTATTCCTTGCTCCCGGCCTCCTGTAAAAACAGAATAATCCTTGCAGCAAACGCTTTTAATGAGAGCCTGTGGTATACAGTTCACTTGTCTAGTATAGGGTGATAATGTTAAAGAGTGTGCCCGTTTTTGAGTGTAGAGATCTATTATCTATATAGATCCGCGTCAACTGCCAAACTGTTACGGGTATTTTTGACGATCAAACTATAAGTGGACCATCCAGCCATACATGGATAAACGTATATATATATATATATATATATATATATATATATATATATATATATATATATATATATATATATATATATATATATGTATATATATATATATATATATATATATATATATATATATATATATAAATATATATATATATATATATATATATATATATATATATATATATATATATATTATAAGTATGTATATTTGTAAACATAGCTGGGCCCTAGCTCCTATAACATTTTTGGTCTAAAATCGTCTCTGTTTGAATAAAGCTTCAGGTGTCGAATATTTAAAAAAAAATACGTTATATATTCTCGTTAACCTGAAACCTACTTATAGTTACAAAATATACAGATACTAAATACAAATATCAGTACGCAAGTAAATACACATATATTAAAATCTCGATTAAAAATCGATTAAAAATCGAACAATCCATTTTTAATGTTCCTCGAATTATTAGTATAAATATATACATTCCATCCCAACATCTATCTGATTATTTATCTACAAGAGCCAAAAACTTGTAATTATACTTTTACTTCTTGTACTTCATCACGCTAACGCACAAGTAAGTATAGCACAGCCTACACATATATATATTCAAGCGAATCTCTATTATTTGTTGTTGATAAATTTTGCCGCAAAAACAACTTCATGTAGCATGATCATCATTCCATAAATACAATACTTAATTCAAGATGGAGTCCTTCAGTGTCTCGTAATAACATAATAACCACAATTGCATTCTATAGTACTTATATAAAAACATTATTAATTGCATTATTTCTCCATCTAACTCAACATGGTTCAATATGTTGTTTTAAATCTCTGGATCCATTGCACAGTCATAATAATTGCTACATGAGTGCATGCACTCAAGATCACCCAACACCTATTTTCTGATCATCGTTCTTTAATAATAAATCAATCAGACGAATCTAATTACATAAGAGTTAATGACGACTGTACGTTGATAATATTGAGCATCTGTTCGTAGAATGACTTTTTTGCTGTGGATATATACACGCTCCAATTTGGACGAATAACTGAAAATTGATATCCATCATATTTTAAATAACTCCACTAATATGTTGGATATTCTACTTATTTATACAAAGAAATTGAAGATGCAGGTACTCAGGAATGTATGTATCTCAGTCTCTGAGTTTGAATTTATTCATTTTTACAAAAATTAATATCGAATTGATCATTATTGACACAAAGTCAGTGATCTCCCTTGAGGACTGAACAGTAAAGTACAGTTCAGACCCGGTCGATCTTACCACCCCAAATGTAAGTAATAATTAAAATGTAACTCATTTGACATCTATCTGTAGATGGTAAACTGAGTGAAATAAGTAAAGTAAGTGTTAAATAAGTGCATGCTGGGATGATGAATAATGTATTTAATAATTATACTGTTGGGGAAACGGAATTTTATTATGAGTCGTTCTTCTCAGTTCTTACAGACCTTCAACTTGTTTTCTTCATTACTTCTTTGTCCACTTTCCCACTGAATCTTCTTTTCTTCTTCGTATTGTTTTTGTCTTAATTTGTATTTTCTCTTCATTTAATCGTTCAAGTGGTCTGATTTTACGATGTATTCTTTTAAAACGATTTCAGGATTCCTAATTATAATATATTATTCTGAAGCAGCCATTTACTCGCTAGGTATTAGTATGATATTATGAATTAGAAAAAGATAAGAGAATAAAAGTGTGTATATAAAATATACAATACCTTACAGAACGACCTCGCTTACGGCATTGAAGATAGCTTACGAATACAAGCATTATAATAATTAGTATCTTATGAAGACGGTCTTTGGTAACTATTGTATACAAAATTATTACAATCAGCCAGCTTATAGCAATGGACATTTCAAACAAGTTTGTTCATGAAGATAGTACCTCGTGATTTCATGACTGATGTACGGGTTTCGAAGATAACTTGAGGCATCATAATAAAATCTGTCCCACTGTCCATCCAAACTAGTTCGGTTGGGGGGTTCGGAACGAACTGAAGAAACTTGAGGCATTAAAATGGCAAAATATAAAGTTTGATTTATTGTAACAATCAGTTATATCTACACCAACGCAAATATTTCTTATACATCCGCATTCATTTTTACATTCATGAAGATGGAAAGACAGCTTTTAAAGTAAACAAAACTTCTATTATGCCATATTTTTATTTATGATTTACTAAAGTTATTTGATGATGGGATCTTCTATTTTACGCTCAGTTTTGATCATCTCAATGATTTTATATTAAACGCCCCCGTGGTTCAGTCAAGTATCGCACTGCATTAAGAACTGAAGTCAGGTCGGGCGTGAGTTCGAGTCCCACATAAGGCATGGGTTTTTGTATACGATTACGTCCTTCAACATACAATCACTTTATCGTTTCATTATCAGCCGCTTACTCGTACCCTCATATAGCCTAGCTGTTGGTGGGGTCGTTAAGCAACATTAAAATGAAAGAATAAATACAGATTGTAAATTCAATTTTTCACGTCGATTAAAAGTAAATCAACCGCAACGACGTTCCAAGTAGATTTTATGACACATTGAATATCTTGTCACACAACTATAAAATAATTACAGCAATAAGGAAACATTTTATTTGCCACATGAGAATAATGCATAATTTATCATTTTAAAATGCGTACTTCTGTTTAAACTATAATTTCTGTTCAAGTATCATTATAATTATTCTCTTCAAACTTTATACAAAGTAGGCCTTTCATGTTATCGAGTGTGTAAAGAACGGACCAAGTTCATATTAACACCTCCACATGTATTTAGCATGTGATTCCGAGTGATCGATATGAGCCATATTGCGGAGATGCAATTTCACAACTTATTTGGGAACCGCAACAAGTACCTAGATGGCAGTGAATCATAAAGTTTGGTTGATCATACGCTAGGCGACCATGATGACCATTAGAAAACAACCAAAAGCCAACTTTCAGTATCAACTGGAGTTTAATGCAAACGAAGCTTTCTATTAGCTACCACTACCAGAATACGTATTTGAACGGTGCGGTCTTGTACAATTTCGTGGTTCATTTTCATGATTTTAGGTACTTGTATACAAATATGTCTGAACATGGCAGTGCAGTATCATGTGAAAAATGTATTTTTGTTAACATCAGTGATCTCTAAAACAAAGAAATCGCTTGATTAACATGGTAAAAAATCAAACAAACGTATCACATTACATAGGCCTATACCCTGTACAAACATTACAACATGTGTTTTGAGCACATTTAAATTATTTCAATATTTAACGTTTAAACAAATATATTTATATTATTCTACATCACATAGACCTACTTCAGATACATATATTATAATTATATAAATATACATCTGTTGACATATTCTCAACTCTGTACAGAACTTATACTGAATAAAAAACTTATCCGTATTTTTTAAATTATAATTCCAAGTTTTACCTTTAGGAGACAATTATGTGGGTTTATGTGGTAGGTATAAATTGTTTGCTTAACATTGTGTCAAAGCACAGGTCAAAGTATCCTCAGGATAGAGTCTTGTGGGCAGACACGTGTACTATATGTACGTGTATATACGATGGTCAAGAAGCAAAACCTCCTGTTTCCACTTTTTCTGAAAATGCTGTAAGGTTTTCTAATTTGAACCGGCTCCCAAATTGGACCAGCACTGTATTTTCTTTGGATATTGCACTTTTGTGCGATCTAGTGGTATATTATGTTACTTCAGTAGAAAATATCACGCCACAACAATTTTGAGGTCGGTAACCAAAGTTTGTCGGCAAAAACAGAGCTTTTGTCATTCAGACATTTCCTGATCTAATTTTTGGCGAACATTCGTAAGAGTTTTATAAATGAACGGTTAGTAACATCAAAATGATATTGATTTTGAGATAAACATTATTTCATTGCGCATCGACTCACAGCAATGTTTGTTTTTCACATACTACCTGAAAATAGTAACTAATTATAATAATTTCAGATTAACTGTTTCTCAAATTGGACCACTAGTGTCCCCATGCTTTCGATGACAGAACATGACCTCAAAATGAATGCACTCAAAGTTGATATTTCGATCTTTTAGAATGTATAAACGAGGAAAATATGTGGATAAGATTATCATATAAGGGTAATATAATATTTGCGACCTTATAGATTTTGCCAAATTTGGAAAATTGGGAATAATAAATGTAGTAAATTCCAAAATTGGAAAATTTCACAAATTTTGTCAAATTTTCAAATGGTCAAATTTGTAAATTGCCGTAGAACAATTGACATGATCCAGTTCTCGACTTGCAAGTGCTAGGTAAATGCTAAATGTGCAGAATTGAAGGCCACTCAAAAATCGTTGTTTTGCGAAATCTGTTGAATGTAAATATATGCAACTTCATGAGAATAATCACATACCTTTTTTATTTTTCATATTTAATATCAATCTATCACACACTATGTGAATATTGAATACACCAAAAAATTGGAATCAACTTCAAAAGTTGAATTATTCTACTGTGGTTCAAATTAGGAAACCACTGGCTCAATTCAGACAACTATAGTATCCTTATTTGAACCAATTCCACTACTTCTAAATTATATCATCATAAAATTAATAAAAATTGATTTGAAACAATAATATGTATAACCAGTGTCCGTGATGAATATACCTACCGCCCACATTTTTTTGGTCCCATAAACTTCCAATTTCAGCTTCCAAAAAAATAAAACATCCGAAGTGGTCCAAATTGGGCAACCTCGCCTAATAATAAATAAAAAATGTATAATATAATAAATACATAATTCCATCATTACATAATAAATTATGTAAATGTTTCAAACGTCTAACGCAAAAACTTCCTGAATGTCAATAAATAAGAACTTGAATTGCTTTTTTATGTTATATATTCATATTTTGAACTTGTTAACAATTAAATGTATTTTTTTAAACAGTTTTTAGTGCCTCCTAAATATTTTCGATTTTGGAGATGTAAGTTTTTAACCAACGCTATGTATATGGAACAATTTTCTCTTTCATCTCTCCCACCTTCTTTCTATCTAACCATGCATTCGATGTGGATGCACAATTTAATGGGTTAATTAACATAAATAGTGTCATAAGATGATTACATCGAGAGACATTATGTTCATTTATTGTAGTTTCATGTCAACTGAGGTTTATTGGCGTCCAATAATCACGACTGAGTTATTGGCGTCGCCGTCGGCGTATGATTAATGGTATGAGATTAACGAAAAGATATATCAGGGTTATTTTATTATACTTATCAGGCTGCTCGTTTCTTTATTTCATATATAAAATTCTATTCCTGTAAAAGATGCTATAAAAGTACAATAATTGGATATAATTAAAGTACTTAACTTTTTCACATATAAAAATAAAAACTGCAATATGCGTGTACCAATATTATATAAACACCATCAACTATTAATTAAATTTCGCTCACGTTTTAGCAGGACGTAGGCCTACTGTTAAAAGCTACTTTTTGTTTCTGATTTTATTTTATTTCTTAGTTTTAGTTTTGGAGTTTATAACTGGTTTCTAGTACACAGCTATAGGGTCGTTTTGTGTGGGCCCATAAAGTTAGTAATGTCAGTATGATATAGGCCTATATATCATTATTATTATAATTAGAATGTGATATAGTACGGTAGTGTTTTCTGAATAAATTATAAATTGAATATAAATTATCAATTATTATCAAAATAGAAAATACAACTTGAAAAAAATTGACACAAATTTAGTAGAAAGAGGAAGATTTCGATGTAGAGAAAACAAATTAGAATTGAAGAGCAAGAACATATAATTTTAAATACGAATATTGAACGTATTCAATTGTTCATCATCCCTGACGTGATAGTGTGATATTTGACTATTTTTTGAATTTTTTGAATTTTTTCTATTTGACTCATTTTTTGAAATATTTTTGGAATATTTTTTGAATTTTATTTTATTTTTCGAATTTTAAATCACTATTCCATTTAGGGTGGTGAGATTGCCCTTGTGAGTTGTCGTGTCACGTCCGATTTTTTCGACGATGTTATAAAAGCTAGTATACTTGCCTGCGAGGTAGGCAACCTGTTGATCTCCGAAGTAATCATGTTGCACTATTACAAGCTGGGTAAAGTTGAGAAATAAGGGTGATTCGGTAATTGTTATAGGGGGAAGGAGGGATGATTTTTTTTTGTTCACAAGAATGATTCCTTGTAAACGAAAAAAAATCATCACAAAATCACCCAACGATTTTCTGGATTCAAATTTTCACATTATTTCTCAACTTTATCCATCGTAACAGTGCCACACGATTGAGAATCTATAATTTTATTAATGTAATTTGGCAGTAGTGAAATCTTTATTTAGATTTCTGCCCGTATTCGGGTTGCCGATACGACACAGAATAATACAAAACAATAAGATACAAAATATATGATAACAGATAACAAGATGAAAGAATGGGTAATGATAAAGATTAGAATATGAAGAATGAAATTATGACTATTTATACTCTCAGAATACACATTATTTTCCACAAGAGTCCTAACAATTGACTTTTTCGTATTGGCGCTAAATGACCTCGCTGTCGATGCGCCTTAAAACTCTAATATTCATTCATTCTTAGTTTTTCCCTATCTATCTCAAAAATGACATCTTGTAGTGAGAATGGTTGCTCTTCTTGTACTTTCTTCACATATTTATATTTGTTGAAGTAATGTTCAAAAGAGGTCGTCGTAAATGCACATAAAAATTACCAAATACGTGCAGTAAGTGGTCAGCCTGAAAACATTGGCTCACATAATTATTACTGCATTAAAATAAAAAAATTGTGTAGGTTTATTAAAAAATTAATATCTGGTTTAATTTCATCAGAGATTATAATTGAAATGTATTCAATTCAGGGCTGTTACGATTTCAAGTACTTATTTCTTTTTCAGATAAATGAATAAATATATGAACAATATTAACAAAGATCTGTGATTTTCCCGCCCGTCTCCTATCCACTCGAACGAAATTGAAAGGTTATAATGAAATGAATACGAATTTTGAAAGACAGAAAATGAATGACTCATTTGATGATAAACGCGGGCAGTTTACATAATATAGAAATTAATGTGTAGGTCTTGTGCCGTATAGAAGACAATGCCTATTCAACGAACCGACATTTGAAACAACAATTACCGTATGACAGCGGTTCAAAACACCCTCGGCTCTTTTTTGTTGGCAAGACAATAGTTTTTGTTCTAGAAAATGAAACTTGCGTAGGTCTATTTTTTGGTGTAAATGCAAGGTTATTTAGTTTCTATAAAAGGTAAGGAGGCAACGTGGGTAGTTTTATCGTTGGACCTCCACCCTTCATGCGCAAGCAAGGACGATTTAATAACTGTAACATGATGATTCAGTTCAGTTATAAAAAGATCTACAAGATGATTGGACATGACACTTAGATAGAGCAGCAGCAGCAGCATTATTTTAATTATTATCCTCTTAGAATAATAATTGTAATAATTTTTCTCAAATGTCTATCTATTTTGCATTTATTATTTTATTATTGTAATTTTAAAACTAATCTATAGTTTAACTGGATCTAGTTCAACTAATTTAGTTTAGTTTAACCTATCTATATTTTATATGAAGTCCAATTATTATTTACCAAAATAGAACAAATAATTAAAACACGAAATATCAGTCATCAGCAAACCAGGGTAGACAGAAATGCTACTTCGATGAGACTAAATTTGTAAGGTAGAGAGATGTTATTTCGATGCGACTACTGTCGCCGCGGCCCTGGACCGACGATTCCTTCTCGGGTATTTGGCGGTCTTTGTATCAGGGTAGCAGCTATCGCGAGGAGGTATGAAACTCGAGCTTCGTGCCCACGTGCTTACAGCTGAGCACATGGCGAGGGCGTGACAATGGGCGGGGCATGCGCAACAAGGACAGCTGGATATGGCGCATGCGCTGTAGAGCTACTGAGTGCGACGTCATCACAAATGAACCCCCCCCCCCTGGCGTAACGTTCGCAATCATTACAACTAGCCACACAAACTAGCGTGAAATTTCAAGCTTAGAAGTATGAAGAAGTTTTCGACCGAATCATATTAAAACATGTCAACTGCCCTAAATCCCTTCATACAAAGCTCCAGTGTTTTATGATAATTTTTAAGGATTGTAGTGCATACATAATTACTTGATATACATTAGATGTAAACTGAATCTCTTAATTGCCTACTAAAGAAGAAAATAACTCATCATATTATAGATGACTGTGTTGTAAATTTTTATTTCTATGAATGTATTATAGCCTACCAATCCACGTATCATCCATGTGAATATTAAAGTATTTTAATCAGGATAATTGAAAAGCATATTATGTAGCACTAGGCCTACATATAATTCTATCAACACAATCGACTATTTTCATCAAAACAAAAATATGGAGAAACAAGATCACGTTGTGAAAATGATCATGAAATGATACTCAAATTATTATAAGTATTGCTGAATCCTGTTGAATGATATCTAAATGACCTCGCTGTCGATGCGCCTTAAAACTCTAATATTCATTCATTCATTCATATTTTATTTGTGACCATACAGAAATAAAACAATCCATTCTCCCAGACCCCAAATAATATTACTGACAATGTAGTCGGAAAAGATAATTAATTATAGAAATGAACAGAGTGAATGTGTATCAACTTATGTAAAATATATTAAAATAGTATATGAAACTATATTTCATAGAAATGGTGACATTTAAAACACTTTTTGTTTCAAATTATCTGTTTTGCAATGAAGCACATCAATACTCACTATTACTCAAAGAAGAATGTTCCTTGGAAAATTATTCTATTCATGCCGTATATACGTATAATTTCAATTGTACATAGTAATTTTTAATACATTCATTTAGAATTTAGATTATTGACTTATTGTAAATATGGATGCACATACAAAAATTAATATACAGTGGTCATTGTACATGGTTGGTGGCAGCACTTGACGGAGTATCGGAAAATGTGCAAGGTTGCCAAATGTACATTGTGATTCTTAAAACAAAAACCACCTTTATCGACCTCTTTGCGTGATACATCAGATTCGTTGCACGTGGACATTTGGTTTCATATTTGTCTATTTACTAGGCTTTACCGTTTTATCATGGTTTCTAAAAGGAAGAAGAAGGTAATGATATTATTGAAATTTCAGTATTTAATGAATAAATTCAAAGTGGAGATTTGCTTGATAAGTTACCGGTACTAGTCTTCTTGCTTTCTCAATTACACTCGACGTTGTTCAGAAGTGAGGTTAATGGTTTTACCTCGAGGACTTGATAGAGCCTAGGCCATTGAGTTTAAAACTAGGAGCCTATATACTCAATGCCTAGGCCTACTTTCAACTCTCTTTAATAATTGATAAATCCTAATTTCAGTACACCGAAGGGGAAGGTACTCAATATGTTTCGAGGAAGGCAGCGATGACCAGACTTCAGCTGACACTGAAAGACTTCCGCAAGCTATGTATCTTGAAGGGTGTGTATCCACGTGAGCCCCGCAACAGAAAGCGTGCTCAAAAAGGAACTCCAGGGATAAAGACACTGTATTTGAAGAAAGATATGCAGTTTCTGGCTCATGAACCTATAATCTGGAAGATCAGAGAACACAAGGTAAGATTAAATTGAAAAAGTGGCTTTGATAGTGTCAATGTTTTGAGTAGGCCTAGGGTCTGACTGACGCAGAGATGTACAACCTGCGGCCCGCCATTCTATTTTATATGGCCCTACCGGTATATATATATTATATAGGCCTATTTATAATTGAACAGGAAATGGTTTTGCTATTATTTGTATTTATTTTGAGAAATTAATAATAAAAGCATGACTACCTTGTACATTTTGACAGTAGGCCTATTCAGTTATGCCAACTGTGAAAAGTATTGATGGCTCTGTTTTCAGTTTAGGTTAGTTGAAATTTAGGCCCTATGTTGACTTCAAATTTCTATATTGGCAAAGTATTTTGCGACGGAAACAGGCCTGCTAATCACCGATTGACAGAGCAGACCCAAAGTTTCCAGTTTTCTACAATTAGTGTATTTGGCAATTATGCTAATCGATATTTTTAATATAGTTCATAAACATTGTTAAAATTTGAGAATATGTAGCTTTCTTGTTTCAACTACCGCTATCATTTTGTGTGTTTGCCTGCATTTTGGTCAAAAATAGAAGGCAAGTGCAACATAGTAAAATTCTATTGTAAAATTTCACTGCACTGCACCTACGAGTTTCCCTAGCATACCTACTTGGGCCTATAAACAATGAACATGATCAGTTGAGGCCCTAGCTTACCTTGAAAGTTAGAAAATGTAAATAAAAACTGGGGTTGTCAAATTGATGTTCAATGAATTTCATTATTTCGATTTGATATTGAAATCCAAATTCAATATCCAAATTAATACCAAAAATGAATTCAATTTAGGATAAATAAGCAGACGACTCTTCTCGCTCCTAAAAATAATCATAGTGACCATTTTATGAACTTTCCAGTCCCAAGGTCAAGTTGACACACATCTGTGGACGCATGAAGTGATAATTCACTGCGCATCAGAAACTGATTACAGATGACTAAAAAAGCATGATTTTGACCTCAAATCATTTTGGTCGATATATTCGATAACTTCACTTTGATTCAATATCAAACCGAACTCATTATGGAATAAGCCTATTAGCGGTATAGTTTTTCAAATCCTTGAGCGAATGTCAACCTTGATAAAACCAGAGTAATATTGTTGATTTGGTCATCATTTTAGGGAATTTGTTAGTGTTAGGTAGGGCTTCTGCTTTTGCAAATGCTTCTTTATTGTATTTTAATTATTAGAGAGCTGGTGATTTGGTACGTGTGTGGTTTGGATGTGATCAATATGAAATTGCAGACTTTGCTCGGTTTTTGCATGGTATGTCTCCCCCATTTTAGTTCTGCAGCTAGGTTGATTATAAATGGTCACTATTTTGAAAATTCCACCAAAAACTGTTTGAAAGCAAATGTCATAAAAATATTTCATATCAATATATTCTGATCTCTTAAATCAGATAACTCTTGATCAGTTTAAACAATACAGGGGCCGAATTCACAAAACGTCATGGCTTTGATCGGGATCAACTCTGATCCCGATCAAAGTTGCTACAACAATATTACCGATCAACTTTCATACTGTCTCAAAGATATTAATAATAGATTGATGATAATGATAGATTTAATCAAAAATTGGAAATAATAGATAAAAATATGGTATTATCTCTAGAAATTGTCGTAACTTTGAGCCGGATCAAAGTTGACCTTTTGTGAATTTGGCCCCTGGTTAGAAAAACTGACATGATAAAATAACAAATTATAGGCCCTACTCCCTAGCATTACCAAACGTAGCTTCACTCAATCCTTGAATAGGCCTACATATATAGGCAAGAAAGACAGACTGAAGTTTGACCTTATAAATTAGTTTTGTAAGCATTTTTAACCCAAGTTCCAAAATAAGTTGTCTCAAATAGATTGATGTGAGTTCTTTTATTAATAATTGTGTGCTATAGTTATTGCATTGTGATACAGTGCTAGATACGTCGGACTATTGTACAGCAAAAAGCATACTGAAATATTTTAGAATTCCTCAATTTTTTCCGTTGTGTAAAGCTGACTACTCAGTCAAAGGTCAATCACAAATTTACTGTCAAGATTGCAGATGATTGCTCTCTCTAAACTGGTAGTCATGACAAAGTGAAGATGCATTGTAGATTATGGTAGTTTTCATCTTTAAATGTATTTAATTTCAACTACAACTTGGGTTCTGATTTTGAGTACCGGTAGGCTACCTTATCCAAATCATCTTTGTCATAGGAATCATGACGGAATCATCAATACTGACAACGTGTATTCTCTTTTCAGATATTCTGTAGGAGAATTGGGCGAGCCAAAGCTTTGAAAGATTTCAAGGCCATGAATCGTTATCTAGCCTCACATCCAGAAATCAAAATTGACCATATTGTTAAGGAAAGGTATCCGACATTCATCGATGCAATCCGAGATCTTGATGATTGCCTTACCCTTTGCTATCTGTTCTCTACATTCCCTGCCATGAAACGTCTTCCCCCCGGTCAATCAGAGCTCTGTCGTCGTCTCACCATCGAGTTCATGCATACAGTCATTGCTGCTAAAGCTTTGAGAAAAGTATTTGTTTCAATTAAAGGGTATTATTTCCAAGCTGAGATAAAAGGTCAAACAGTCACTTGGATTGTACCTCATCATTTCTCTTTCGCACCTCAGACGACTGCCGAAGTTGATTTTAAAATCATGTCCATTTTTGTCGAGTTCTATACCATTATGCTGGGTTTCACTAACTTCCGTCTGTTCAATTCTCTCAACCTATATTACCCACCCAAATTCCCTGGCTACTCAAACACTGGTGACATCTCCCTCGTGGATGAAGAATCTTACGTTGCCGAGAGGATCGCCGCCTTAAATGTACCGCTTTCTCGGACTGGTGGCGATGTGCAAGAAGAGGAAGAACCAGACCTTGACCATTTCCAGATGGTGAGTAATTGCCGTCAAAAATATTGACGATGTGTTGGATGTTCCGAGGACGATTTTAAAAATCTTGAAAATTATGTCCTGGACAGTACTATTAGGATTTTTCTGTCAATTGTTTTAACTACTATTGGTAGTACATAATCCAACACTGCTGGGTGTCTGACTGGCTGGCTAGTAGCAATCTAATGACAGGCTTTTGGTTCTTAATTTTGTGACAGTGACGTTTATTCCATGGTATTTTTGCTCTAAATGAACATTTTACTCTTCCCTTGGTTTAATTTTTGATCAAAACAAGTAGGCCTAGGCCTGCTAATAGGCCCAATGAGTTATAAGGTACCCGTGATGGCTTGACATTATAACTAGACAGAATATGTCAACATAACCTCTACTTTTCATTTTCTTAGCATTTAGAATTTGAAGAGTAGCTCTTTGGTGCACCTATTATTTTAAAACATATTATGTAGCGCATCAACGTTCTGTAGCATAACAACAGTACGGACACCGAGACGAGTGGTTGTGTGGCTCGCACACTGAACCGTCATTCAGGATACGGGGTTCAATTCCTGCTATGGCCGACCATCCTGACAGTGGGTTTTTCAAGATTTCCCTCTGTCGTTCAGGTCAATACTGGGATGGTTCCTTAGAAACAGGCTACGACCGACTAACTGACTGCTTATCACTACAGTATCCAAAAACGCATAATAAAATAACTTTTCGTCCCACCATCCCATCATTTCATATATCATTCACTAACTCCAATTGATGGTAGGTCTACAGTGCGTCATTACACCCAATATAAATTTTTCAAAAATATATGGTACCGGTAAAGAACCATAATATAAGGTACAATAAGTATTCAAGAGAAATACCCCAATTGAGAAAATTGACGTCCATCGGTAGAGACATGTAAAAATAGCAATTGCTTTAAAAGCGACAAAATCTAAAAGTGCTTTGAAGCATATTTTTCTCACATTTCTTCATGTTTCTACACATTTGATATTTGATCATGTTTTTGAAAAGGCGACAAAGCGCTACAAACATCTGAATCTGCTATGTTTCAACGTATTGGCTATATAGACGCTATATTCGAAATAAAAGCACTATCAACGCTATTTTCTGCAGAATATATCAACTGGGAAGTAAACATGTAGAGTCAGTTGAGGAATTTTAAAAACTCAAGCCCATCTGCAAATGCAGGCGGCAGATGAGGCGTAGGTTAAACCCGGTGGTGGACACCATAATGAATTCACCGATACCATTCTGTTGTAACGCCACAGAATGTTGTTGCGCTACAAAAAACAATGTTCCAAAATAATAGATGCACCAAAGTGCTACTTTTCAAATTCTAAATGCTATTGAAAGAAAAAATAGAAGCTATATTTACATGTCTCTAATCATCGAGTTAAACTTATGCCTCATCTGCCACCTGCATGTACAGTTACACTTTGGTTTTCAAAATTCCCCAACCGACTTTAACCTTTTACTTCCCAATTGATATAATTTTGAGAAAAATAGCATCCATAACACTTATATTCTGATTATACCGTTTATATTGCCAATACATTAGAATACAGTGTAATCAGGCATTTGTTACCCTTTGTTGCCTTTTGAAATACATGATCAAACAATATCAAATATATTTAAATATTAAGAAATGTAAGAAAAACATGTATCGAAGCTCTTTTAGATTTCATTGCTAGTAAAGCAATTGCATCCCTAATAACACTAGAATTCCTAAAGAGGTACTGAGTCACTCACATTGGGCATTCTGCGCGCCTGAAGAGCGCCTCGGGACTGCCCGTGTTATTAGGGATGTCTCTAGTTCTATCCATCTATCCATCACTATTACACATATCTAATTATTCACAATATTATATAATATATATGTATAATACTGAGTGAGCGATCAGTGGCGTTGAGAAAGAGATTCAGAGAGAGTGAGCTGGTTCAGACTATTAGTACCTAACCTCCTTGAGCCCTATATGTTCCGATATAATGTACTAATGTTTTCAGTCAGTTGCTACCTAAAAATCACAGAACAACATGATAGCAGTCAAAAGCAGATCTCTTTCCATGAATAATTACATAAATGAATAATGTTATGCTTACAATAAATTGCCTTGGTACTGTCCATTTATCTGAAAATGACTGCATTTTGAATTTACTTCGCTAATGCTGAACCATATACCCTACATAAATTAATAATGAATTAAAAAAGAAACGAAACAAAATACATATTCTGCATGCTTGTTTCGTACAGCATTGAAGTAATTAGAAACGCTCAAGCTGTGGTGAATTCTACCTACCTAATACCTAACTGTAAATAATTTTGCAATTAATATTCATACCACTGTATAGGGCACATCATTCATAGGCTAATTATAATTTCCATAAGTCATGTTCGATTAACATTAATTGGCAAGTAATTGTTCTGAAATTTTATTAATTTTTGAATAAATATAGGTACTTATGAAAATACTAGGCCTAGTATATCGCATGACGTATGCGTATCTTCAGGAAATTCATAGGAACTTTTATATATTTTGGTAACTTACAAGTTCCTATTTTATCTGAGAAACTCAACATAGTACAGGACTTTTATATAGGTAAAAGGAACTGGATGTTCACTAGGTTCTTCATTTTAGGAACTTACCCAACTATGATAGGCTGGCAGGTGGTCACAAGGCAGTGAGACAAGTACAGGATTGATGCTTGAAAATGAGATGACTTGAAAAAGCCATTGGTTGAAAATGAAATTTTCAACATTTTAAGCATGCCAGATATTCATTTTAAAATGATTTATAATATGTTGAAATGTCTAGTGATGAATAACATGACAAGTTTATTATTTTTCAAAAAACAGTTTTTGCAACTGCCTACAGGAGTTGATGTATTTGATTTAATACTCGAGTTACTTGTATTTAATATCGCATTGTTTTGTTCGTAGACTGATGACCCAGATAAACAGGAAGAAATCAAAGTTGAAATGGACAAGAAAAAAGCATTAAAGTCACTTTTTAAAGGACTTAGATTCTTTTTGAACCGTGAAGTTCCACGCGAACCTCTGGTCTTCGTGATACGTTGCTTTGGCGGAGAAGTTTCGTGGGACAAAACTTCCTTTGTAGGAGCGACGTTCGAAGAGAGTGATCAATCCATCACCCACCACATAGTCGATCGACCAAGCTTAGAAACGCAATATCTGTCACGGTACTATGTCCAACCTCAGTGGGTATTTGATTCGGTCAACAGCTGTGAACTGCTGCCAGTGCAAAAGTATTTCCTAGGCACTGTTTTGCCACCGCATTTGTCACCGTTTGTCAATCCAAACCGGGAAGGTTTGTACGTGCCTCCAGAGGCTAAGTCAGCAGATCCTAATGCAGAACCTGAAGTAGAATCCGAGGAAGAAGAGGAAATTGAAGACGATTCTGAAGAAGAAATGGTCGAAGATGAAGCAATTGAAGACGCCGCAGAGATCGACCTTAACGACGAGGAGCGAGCACGGAATGAGAAAAAACGTAAGATGAAAGTCAGTGCTGGGACTGTTATACCAGAGGATCCACAGGAGAAAAATCGTCAAGAGCGTCAGGATTACCACCTGCGCGAGAAAATGATCAAGAAAAAGCACCGAAACTTATACAAGAGCATGATGCAAGGTCGTACCAACAGGAATAAGGAGGCGTGGCTGTTGGGAAAAAAGAGGCGAATTCTTAATGAAGAGGAGAAAGCTAAAAAGAAATCTGAGAAAAAGAATAAAGCTAAGGAAGTGGCTGTGGAGTAGGACCAATTCTTTTCATTTGGAGAATAACAATAATTGTAATTATGTTGATGACTTTTTATCGTAGCAAATTAACATGTCCAATAAATTGGAGAAAAATTATTACAAGTTATGAGTTAATTTTTTTTTGAAACCTGGAAAATACTATAATAGTCATAATGAAATTAAATTCATTTTATATATAAAAATAATTTAGATTTGAAAGTACCGGTAATTATAATTAAATAGCAGTACATTGTTACGTGCACTACTACGGATTTAACAATAAATAAGTCTACCTACTAACAACCGAACATTAAATTAAAATGTACACATTCTCATTTCGAGCATTATATATCACTATCAGTTCTCTTCGTCACTGTCTTCTTCACCCTCATCCAGTTCGGGCATAGGAAAACGCAAGAGAGCTGCAACACCTGTCAGTTGATCCAGTTCTGTAAATAACACATATGAAATTAACTCGGGACATAGGTATATGAGTCTGTTCAAGTTGACATTCTGAAATGCTCACAATGGTACGTAGAATATTTTCCATGTAAAAAATTACACATTGAGAAAAGTATGAATATTTTTCGCTCACTAGCAGCAAGCAAAAGTATTCCTCGCTGAAGTTCAAAATTCTCAACAAAATTTGTGAAGGCGTGTTATGCAGTGGGATATTTAATTACTACAAAATTATTATGCTTTTCCTTAACTTGAACGTACAAAAAAACTACATATCTGAGTCGGTCGTGTCCAAAATGTTCAAATATTGGTTGATTTGATGTGGAATGCCCCAAATTGCTTTTTAAATTTGTTCAGGAAAACATCAAAGCTCTTTGCAAATATTACTAGTTTATTCCCCCAAAAATGATCTATTGAAATAACACAAAATACAGACCAATTTTTGAATAATGAACAAACATTCAAGAATAATGTTTGATTAACTTACGTTCTCCTGAAACGTGCATACTGGAGAATATTTTGACGTCACCACCCGATTCCCGAACGCTGTCTACAAGATTAACGTATCTCTTTCTGAGTTTAACATCTTGTACACGAAACAGGTTATCAGAAATCAGTAGCGTTTCGATTGCTTGAGCTTCGTTAGCACTCTCGACGTGTCTAGTACCGTAGAATGCCTTTGCTGGTTCCGTTTGAAGCATGATATAAAATGCTTCTAGAGCTCGTACTTCTCCAGAAGCCTTGGTGTCAGCCATCTTTGCTATTACTGCAGGATCCATCAACACCTCTGAAACAAAATGTAGAACTGTATGCTAAACATGTCGATTTGATATGATCTTTTTCATAGCACGTGGGTTACCCTACTAGCCATGACTATATACAAAGAATTAATTTGGTCTCACCAGTCATTAGCATTACTGTATTATTAACATGAAGAATAGTTCAAATATCCAAATCATCGTATTGCCCCGATTAATTTTGTATCTGGTCTATATTTTCTTAGATATGGCAGAAGATTTTGAAATTTTCATTGCTCGTAATGCAACAAATAAATAATAATAATGATAATAATGCATTATTGATTGATTGTTGATTATGAACATCATTATTTTAAAATGTAGTAGGATTATATGTCAATTGTATAATGCTATTCAAATGTCTGCACGTGAGCCTACGGAATCATTCAAAGCAAGTTTCTCAGTTGTTATCCAGCATCATCTGTAGGCCTACTTGATACACACTTGTTTTACTCTAACATTTTTCTATATAACATACAATTATTTCACACATTTCAATTATTTTTAAATAGGCCCTACTTTGATTTTATAAATACAGTAAATAATGAAAGTTGTTGAGTTCACAATGTGATTGCATTAAATAGTATTTAAATAGTAAACTAAAATCTAAAGGAAAGACGTGAAGCCAACTAATGTGGTGGGCCTACCTTTGAGAGAGTGTTTGAAACCACTTGAAGAATGAATCAACATGAATTTGCTTTTATTTTCCAATAATATTTTTATATCTAGCTTTACAGCCTGTTGGAACATGTATTCAAAAAACTGATCTCGAACAAAGCCAGGACTAGCAATCAGTATACACTTGATGACATCGAAGTTAACATGACGCAGTATTCCTTGCATGACGCTCTCGTAGAACCGAGCCAATCCTTTTTCATGCTGTTGTACATTGCCCCTCCTCTTTCGTGGAATTCCCTGGTCAATTTTGGCTCGCACAATCGTCATACTCGATGTGATGAGGCAAATGTTGGCTAGACCTTCCTGCATAACGACAGCTGCAACGTCAGCATTCTGACTCGGATCACACGCAACGTCAACTCTTTCAAGCGACACTGAATCCCACTCAGGCTTGCTGAGAGAAAACTTGCGATTAACCTCCAAGTCAAGAGTGTGATATGCTCCCATCTGTAAGTTCAAAATAATGAACAATAGAGTTGAAAGTTTGAGTAACCAGTTTCCCTAGTGAGGCCCCGTTCACGAATATATATTGACCAGGCAAACGCAGCATTTGTGCGTTGTAGGATGAGTGAGATATCTATGTCAACTTGTGAAGTATAATCGAAATATTTACACACCTTGTCCCATATAAACTATCATAAAATACCGGGATACTTCATTCGGCCACTATCGAATCTAGAAAGCCATGAATCTTCGGAGCATTGGCTGTGCTATTATAATTATTCTATCTATTCGTTGAATAAAAAACATCTATTACTGATACATTATTTTTTTCAAAACGGCTGGTTCAAATTGCACACAAACTTGTAATAATGTGTGGGCCATCATTTATGTGTTCACATTCAGAGAAAAAAAATGAGATTTTATTTTTCCTGCCCAGCCTAATCTTACAGTGCTTTTAGAAAGTTTGAGATGATATTAGATGATATTTCTCAGAAATGGTTCAGACGATATGACTCCAGAAGAAATAATACAGTTTCAAGTTGGATAAGTCTACGTGTACAGGCATTTTTTCGTATAGATCAGGTAAACCGTGCGACCTGTGCAGTGCTTACAACAAACAATGGGATGAAACAATGAGGAATAAATTCTCAATACTGGCATTGTGTTTGGAATTGACAATCCAGAAGATCTCAGGAGCTACAGATTCAAGTGTCACAACTGTTTTTTGGAGAGTTCTCTCTCTGAAGAGAGGGGGACTTGATTTCTCTCTCGCAGAGGGAGGGGGGGGGGAGGGTTAGTGTTCTGACAGCTATCATTATATTGTTGCTGTCACTGAAGCTGGATTCACAATGCAAACTAATGATTAGTGACTAATACTAAATACTAAAATTAAGAAACTGAGCATTCACATAGGCTTGAAATAAGAATTAATTTTCATGAGTCGTAGCTTTCTTAAGATGACAGATTGAAATTGAAATCTACATGTTAGAAGGCTGTAAACGAGCGGTTCATCGAGCAGGATAGCTTCCTTTTGCATTGACTTTCTGTCGTTTCGAATTCACGACTTCTGATTGGTCGGACTAATGATTGAAACTAATGATTAATACTAAAGTTGAAGGTTGGTTAACTTTCAAGGTCAGTCACTAATATTAAACACAATGTGAACGTCAACACTGATTCCGTATCTGCCAACTTTAGTTAATCATTAATCACTAATCATTAGTTTGCATTGTGAATCCAGCTTGAACCTCATTAGGAATTTTCAAGGCAAAGTAATGCTTCATGGTGGCAGTGAAACAGATCTTTCCGAAAACTATTGGCGAACCTAGTTGAAAAGAGCAGCTTTTACGGCCCACCTGGTTACAACACTAGATGCCCTAATCACTATTCCCTATCCACTCATCAATCTAACAATAATTGTGAACTGGCCTTAATCCCACCTTAAACTATAGCCACATCAATAGAAGTACCTAACTGACAAGTAGTTGATGATATGTCGACAGTGTGAGGTAGGTCCAGGCCTACTTTGATGAGTAGGCCTACCAGTACCAGTACTTCATTATTTGAGAAGTTAAAACACTTGGCCTAGGAACTATACCATTAGGTATCAAAAAATTGATAATATTAAATCAGGCCATTTAATTACCACTATAAATTAATATAAATCAGCCTACAGTACCAGCATTGAAATTCAATGGTACCAGTAAGCTTGCTGATACACGTGAATCTTAATAAAGGCATAGTAATTCCAATTCTCATATTTGTAATAGATAACTATTGAAAGAACCAATCTTGTTACCTTGACATATTGATTTTCTTCAATATTCCTGCCCTTCAGGCGCAGCATACATGCTTGAGTGTCAAAATCTATGTTTTCAACTCGAATCGTAAGCATTGTACGAACACGGCTACTGGTCGACGATCCTGTAGCCGATTCATTTTGCACCTTTCGAATGGTGGAGGCACGTACGCAGTCCCCTTCACTTATTAGGTTAAAGGCATGCCACATATCCTCCGGCTCTTCTGGGACGAGAGCAACACTCCTGGTAATACCAATCAATCATTCAATGAGTATTTAAAAACCAAATTGCATTGATATTATCAACTTGATAATAAAGGCCTCAGCTATGGGCAGGTTATAGGAAACTGCATGCTTTATTTGGCTGAGCCTATCTTAGGTCAGTTATGTTTGTAAATAATGAATGCCGAGGGCCATAGGGTTTCGAGAAGTGGTGGGGGAGGGGTTTCATAACCTCTTATTGGGTATAGGTGGGGCAACAAAACGACGGCAACCTACCCTTCGCCGTCCTTATCAACATTCTTGTACACTAGTTTCATTTTCGTTTAAAATATAATTCACACATTATACATTCATAAGATAAATACTTTGCGACTATAACATATGTCCGCATACTGTATTTTTTATATTTCCACGTTGAACACGTCTAAAACTTTCACCCAAAACACTAGGCCTACAATTATAGCACCGGAACTCGGAAGTAATAGAAGTCGGAAATTTATTGCAGAAAATTATAAAACTTTTATTGGCGGGAGAACTAGAGAAGGTCGAGTTTCATTGCCCCAAATTTACTCAATCATTTGAACGTAAAAAGGTTTGATGGCAACCATTTTTCACGATAAACTATAATTATGGGCTAGGCCTACAATGAGAAACTTTGATAGAACACAGAGATGTATAGGCACGAATATTTATCGTGATTTATCGGACGGTAGGGTTATGTTGGCAACATGGTTCGAGAGCACGGACAGCTTGCCCCTAGCGGCACTATCGATAACTAGTCACAATTCACAGCTGATTTCTGCGTCGAACTGTTTTGACGTCTTGTTTTTGACGCTATTGTGTCCATTTCCAACTTTCGGGTTCTTCATAAATAAACGGTGAAAGGAAAAATTAACCCAAATATGTCTACTGTATTGTAAGTACAATTTTTTTGTATGAACTTGAGTAACAAACTCAAATATTAGCTTGTAAGCTTAAACGTAGCGAACGCTGAGTGTTCTCAATCTTTCAAAAACCCTGACAGTCAAAGGGGTCTTTGCCCTTATAGATCTAGCTTGGAGGGATAATCCCATGCCCTCATTTTTCGCTACCTTGGGGTTGGGTTGGGTTACCCACTCTTGTTTAGTCCTCAAGTCAAGACCCCAAATAATATCGTCAAGTCTCTGTAGACCTAGGTCTATGTGAATTGATTTCCTCGAGTTCTTAGAGAGGCCTGATGCTAAATTTTGTGTAATTTTTTTTATGAAGTGTAGGCCTACTTACAGAAATAATTCTGCCAGGAAGTATCCAAATACCTTTTTGAAAGAGAAATATTTACCGATTAGGAGCCCTACTAATAACTCTTCGCAGAAGCGATACGTGACGTTGCAAGAAAATTTCACAGGAATATTCTACCATCAATTGCACAAAGATAGGCCTATGTCACATCACAGGAAAAATATGATCTACGACTAAGATTGAATGAGTCTAATGAAACAATCGGTGTGAACTTATTTTATCAACTACTCAACTAGTCCATCTAGTCACTGACCTACCAAACTATTTTCAAGAAAGTCGGCGCAAATAACATCGTTGTTGAAGCGCCGGGCCCCCGTAAAACCACACAATTAATTCAATTGAAGTGAAACATAGAGTGAGAAACATTATCAAGAAATATTTCCAACAAGAATTTTGGTTATTATAAATCTGAATTTTTACTACGGTAGGCCTACCGATAGGCCTACACAAATTACATATATTATTGATACAAGTTCTTGGGACAAGTTTGAAAAATTCTAAATTTTCAACTTCTCAGGTAAACCGGTAATGTTTTTTACAACTGCCTGGAAATATATATATATATATATATATATATATATATATATATATATATATATATATATATATTTGCCGTCCCCGTGGCACAGTCAACTATTGCTAGCAGCAGAAACTGAAATCAGGTCGGGCTTGGGTTTGAGTCCTGCATAAGGCATTAGTATTTGTCAATGTCCTTTCACATATCACTTCATCGTTTCATCACCCACTCATTCGTAGGCCCTACCCCCATATAACCTAGCTGTTGGTGGGGTCGTTTTATAAGCACCATTCAAAAATATTGTTGATTATTGGTCATTTTTTATTATTGGTCCATTCTTGGTCATTCTTGAAGAAAAATATTCAAAATACATGTCCCGCGACTTTGCTGCGGTATTTTAGTGACCGGCACAGTAGCTGAGTGGTTAGCTCACTTGCTTCGTGATCCGGGAGGTGAAGGGACATGTCGTACCTGGTTCGATCCCCGCCACCGTCCATCTTTACAGGGGTTTTTCGTGGTTTCCCTCTGTAGTCTAGGCTAATGCCGGGATGGTTCCTACAATATAGGCCACGACTGCTTCCTTCCCACTATCCTTCCCACTACCCATAAAAACCTTTATCTCATCATCCCATCATCTCATTAATCATTCATCCGACGCCAATAGATCTTAGTAATCATTACAGTGCGTCGTTAAAACCCAATAAAAAAAATTAAAAAAAGTATTTTAGTGTCTACATGCTTTTTATCCTATTTCAATTATTTTGATCATTTATTATAGTTTATTTTAAAAAATCAGAAAAACTTTATTCAAGCTTGAAATTGAATTTGAAATTTTAGAATTCATGAATAAAACCATGCCAGCATTTGTCAGATATTGCCAGTCCCACTATACGCAGCACTATTTTTCATTTTCTCTATAGCTCGGATATTTTTCAATTCTCTTAGGAGTTATGGACTTGTGGCACCCTAAAAATTAGAAAAATTTTGATTCGACAAGTCAACTTGGACCTTCAACGTTGCATTTTTGCAATATAAAAGTATGAACATTCAAATGCATATTCTTGAAGACCATATATTTGGGGTCAAGAAATGTTGAATTTCATGGCAATTTATTCGCTCCTAGCTTGATGGCATTATTTACCACTAATTCACGTTCAACATGCCATAACTTCGGCCGTTGCATGGATTTTGGAACCATTTAACTGTTCTTAAGCAAAAACCTAAGACAAACTTTTTTCATCTTAACATATATGTAGCATTCAATGTAGGCTATACAAATTTAAAAAAAACTAAAATATGACAGTAAACAGCTCTGGGTGTTGGGTGGTTTTGGAATTAATCATTGTAAATTTTCTGAAATCACTTGGAATTTCTGACATCTACTCGAAAGTTCTGCAACTTTGACCATTGAAATCAGAAATGAGTTGTTCGCGAAATTTCCGAGTTGTTACTCCCCCATTCAAGAAATGTGTAGTTCGAAGGACATTCCATATCTTTAGGCATATCTCTGAAGGTTCCAATGTGGTTTGGACTGTGGTGGAGTGTAGTGTCACTCGATACTAAACCAAACCCCAATGCCTCATATAAGATGTCTGTTATTCAAGATATAAACATATAGGCCTGCCATTAATTTTTTTCTACAGGCAACCATAGCTATACAATGAGATGTTATGCAATTTTGACAGCAATAAATAAAATAAAGAATATCCATGTTCCTTTTCAAGCACCTACATGTAGTGTAGACTGAAATAGTTCACTATATCCAATATTAGAATCCTCTTGAAAAGTATCGATGATTGCGTTTTGCCAGCCCATTGGACGTTTCCAAGCAATACATTGCATGAATCTCGAACGCATAGGACGGGACTCTGAATCGGGATCTCTGGTTATATCAGTCACAGAGGGAGTTATTTTTCAATTAAAACTGATTATTGTCAAGTACATTATACAGGCTAGGACGGCATTCACTTTGCACTATAGACCTGGGGTACTATATTTTAATTCATTTCATTTCAAATTATTTTATTCTTGTTTTTGAACATAATTTACATACATTTTTTACATCCACATTTTGAATAATTTTATTCTTGTTACGTGATGATATTGTAACAAAATACAATTGTAAGAATATACTATATGGTGGTAAAATGAAATTGTGTCGGGGAAAAATGATCAACTAAAGGTTACTTATTAGAATATTATTTTTCTCGGTTTTCATCCATTGTCCATTGCAGAAGCAGAAAGAGTGGATTTTCTCTAAATACGAGTGTTTTGATATGTTTTTTGGTTAATCAAATTAGTTTTTTTTGCGTACTTTATGAAATTATTACACGTCATTTTTTGCCATCAAAATTTCACGTCGTAAGAGTAGGACTACCCGCAAGTATAATTGGGTGATATTTCAAAAAGGTGGATTTACCCCACCTTTGACATGAAATACGTTTCAATATGACCCGAACAACATTATTATTTGTAAACATACTTTATCTATCGAATGAATCACGTTTAAGAGTAAAATAAGAATAAAATATGAATAAGAAAAATAAAATGATGAAATAACAATTTTTGCATAAATTTGAATGATTGACCCAACCCAAAGTCAAAATGATTCATATCGATACATTTTCATATTTCCCTCTGCATCAAAATATAGAGCATGTTTCTTATTAACTTGAAAAAATCTAACGAATCTCCGTCTCATCGCGTCTGTTATTAAATAATGAATAAACTCACATTTGACATCTGACTTTGGTTTTTCATTTCAAACACAGAGCTACTTTAACCATCGGTCATGATTTTTTCTTATATGTGTCGTCGTAAGCTTTTATTTGATAAATGTGAGCCTTTGTCCCAATTTTGAAACCAATTAGGTAATTTTGGACTGTTATGCAAAGGTCCATTATAATACATCTATTTTATAATGATAAAATTGTGTAAAATTATAGCCACATTGTTGCATGACGTATGATACAGAACCTGTATTTTTTATCATTGTTCAGATTAAGTTAGTATCAACTCAAATCAAAATCTAACTTTTAAAAAATGATAGAATTACTTGGCCCATATTCACAGAATACAATCTTACCGCGTTACAATTTCCAACTCGCGTCTCGGTAGCCGGTCTTATCATTTCTATATATCTGTAGATATCACGTCATTCTATTTCTCTCGTATTGACCTTTATATGATACATTCCACGAAGTTTTGCCTCACGATTCACCTATGAAGCAATTATTAGTACGCGTAGGATGCTTGGTCTGTGAGAGATTGATAATGCGCAACGACATGGATAATAAGTAGGCCTGATGTGGCACCCCACACAGCCCTACGTGAGTGGGAAAGCCAGAGGTAGAATGGCTAGCTGGTTATCGTAAGAGGTGTGGTCATCCATGCACAGTGTGGTCAACTGGAGGTTGTTACTGGTGTGGTTATTAGAGGTGACATCTCATGTGGTAGATGCCTATATAGTTAATGGTTATAATTATTTATAGATTCAATTCAGAAACCCGAACCTTTATAGTTTCTCGTTTCCGGTTCTGGTTCCACCTCGAAAGGTTCTCCTGAAATTCTCTGGCTTCCCTGGTGTACACTTATCATGAAATCTTCCTGTAGTTCCTTGAAATCTTCTTGACACCTCTTGAAATCCCTTGAAATCTGAAATCAAGGTGTAGATTACACAAAATTCTATAGTCCACCTATAAGAAAAGGGTTTCGGTTCCGGTATCAATGTTTCAGATTCTGGCTCCTGAAGGTTACACACGATTCTAGTTCTGAATAATAGCGATTATTTTTTTATATAACTTATAACAACGTGTATGATTTATAACAGGATGGAAGAATATAGAAAATTAAAAAAAAAAACTTTTCAATATTTTTCAAATAGGATCATATAAAAAAAAAAACTTCATTAGATGCGAAAACGAATTCAAAAACCTTGTGGAACATATACGTTATAGAACAGCGAAACTGTGAATTGTTGGTTACTATACAGATTCTCAAAAAAATAGAAATGAATTGGTTCCGATTACAGAAAATATAGGCCTACCCATTATTTTCAGTTCCGGGTTCTTGTTCGGGACCCTGATTGAATAATTGATTAAAAATTGAATTATTCGTGCAGATTGAATACCACGTTGTGATTGATATTATCCTGGGAGCCTGAGCTTCAGTGTCATTTATTTTTATACACTTTCTATAACCACTCAAGCCATTAATTTGAACTTCAGTTGTAGACATTACTGTCACTTCAATTCTCAATAACTCGTTCATTATACTCTCAATCATCGTCATAGGCTATAATATGTTTCATCGGACCTACGCTAGTTGGTTTTTACTTCATTACTTTTTACTTTAGTTGGTAGTTACTTTTTTAATTACCCTTCTTAATTGATGTCATTAACATTATTTTGTTCATTTTTATTACGACACCGCTTTAGAAATTGAAGTCACGTTGGGGGCGGGTTCGAGTCCCGCATAAGGCATGGGTTTTTGTAACGTCCTTTCACTTATCATCACTTCATAGTTTCATTATCACCTAACGAAATATTTCAAAGATCCCAAACCAAACTAAATATAGGTTTACTTTATAATTGATTAAAAAAGTACATTGCATATTTTACCACATAGGTTATTACATGTTTACATGGTTATGTTACATGATTACATGTATCATATACATGTTATTCATTATACATAGTATAATTATATACATTATATATTATTCATTATATATCTTTCATCCATAGCCTTAATTGGGGAAGAATGATTTTGGATCAACTTTCTATGTTATTAAAAAAAATTATAGGCCTACATCGTACATTCAACAAAAGTTGGAGTGTCACCAGTAGACTAAATTATCAAATATATTTGTAGACATATAATTACAGACAATGGGACACCAAAATTATAATCAGTCTTCAGAAGTAGCAAAATGAACAAAATCACTATCAAACGAAGTATTAATAATGTATTTTTTAAATTGATGCCCCCCCCCCTCCCTCTTCATCTTTCCTGGCGCCTCCATCTATTTGAGTTGATTGAGTTGCTTACCAGTCAGGCGTAGTTTGTTTACTATTTTGAAATATCTGGTCTGTCCTCTATTGTTATTTCCTCGTAAGCTAAAATAAGGCGAGGCATTGTAAATCGTTCAATGGAATACAATTCAATTATTTTTTATTCCATATTGATTGTAATCACACTCATATGTACATTTGATTATAAAAGTACGAGTATTGAAATAGGTCAAGTTATACATTCAGTATAACACAGTATACACATTCAGAGAAAATTTCATCTCGTTTGGAGAGATTTTATTTTTCAACATTTTCCGCCCAGCCAAATCTTATGGGGTTTTTAGAAACTTTGAGATGATTTTTCTCAAAATCGGTCCGACCGATTCATTCCAAAAACTATACAGTTCTAAGTTGGATGAGTTTTGGTGTACAAAAAAAAGTTTCGTGTTGATCAGTCAACCCTTGCGACCTGTGGAGTGCTTACAAAAAAAAAAAAAACACAGACAAACCTCTATAAGAGTGGGATGGAGACTTCGCTACGCTCATCTAATAACGCTTATGGACGATGCATTTTCGTTTCTCATCTTGAATCTCCTACAAAATTATCACTGATATGCAAATATAACGTGTATGTTTGTGTTCATCAAGTTGATACTCACCCTTCTTCTTTCGTGGATAAACCTTTAACCTTCACCCTTCAAGTGCAACTCAAAAATGGGTGTATCTATTTACCCAGTGACTCCAGGGTATACATCGTTTAGCTACAGCTTGCATATCAATAACCGTATTATGCATGACCTTTCAAGTAAATCTGCTAAATATAAGATGAGGGCATACCCGTGGACAATTGACTTGTTACATGTCTATTACAGTTTCTATTATGTTGATAGACCATGCAAATAAATACCTATATTTTTAAACGTATATTATCCCTTATCCGCATTATATAACAAGATGAAGTGTTTAAAGTTTAAACCCACAACTTTTGATCGCAAATGCGTATACTTTGTCTAGCCCTCACACTCCTAGTTTAGTTTAGTCATGGTCTTACCACATTATGCATTGTTTTGAACATGATGGGCGTTTTCAAAGATTTCACAAATCTATTCCGCGTAGAATGATTTTATCAATCATTTAGATGTTATCGATTGAATCGATATTTTGCCTTCATTATGTTGTGGTTCATCGGGCAGGGCATCAAATACCGCCGATGTATAATTTAAGTTCGGATATTTCTGCTACCTTATTGACATAGTTTCGAACCCGCTGAGGGCTGTATAATGAGCTTGGTGTGCTTGGCTGTTTATTTGTTGTCATTGTGTCGAATTATAAATAATGATAATGAATAATAATGATAATATTGAATAAACTTTAGTCTCAAAGAAACATATCAGTTACATGTACTGTACATTTAATAAATAAATATAAATGAATAGATAAGAATATAAATGAATTGAAATGTATAGATATAATAAATAAATGTAATTTGAAATAAAGTTACATAATTTTCATGAAAAAGAAAAGAAAAGTCCGCGTAGTGCGTAAGAACGTGGTGCTCTTGCGTGCGGACGAATATTTATAAATGATGGTGATTTTCCAAGGTGACAAAGAAAAGATAAACTTGAGTTGAAAAATTAATATATTATGTACTATGTATAGAGATATATAATGTATTATGTATGTATATATATATATATATATATATATATATATATATATATATATATATATATATATATATATATATATATAAACAAATGAATGAAAATAAATTTATGATTAAAATTATCGGTGAACTATTACCGATATTTTTATTCCTATTCTCACATAGCATGCTACATAATGCAATTGGGTCAGGAGGTGCTAAACCGTATCCACCAAATATATCAAGGCAGTATTCTTTTCACTCTGCGCCTCCAGTTTTGAGTCCTCTCTCTGATTCAGGATAATTTCTTTACCCATTTTTCTCAAAGGTGTACGAATATATGAACATGGGATACCTAATGCATCCAGGTATCGTTAGAAATCACGAATGGCACCAATTCTGACCCCACTAAACACATGCAAGATCTCTGACCGATGGTCTGATATCGCGGACATGCACGTTATTATAAGTGATTCATTTAGGAGGTGTGCCAAAATTACGCCATGTCCGAGCTCGAAATAGTCATTATACCTCTTCTCACCCACCATAGACCAGACTACCGCAGTCAGCCGACAATATCGAAAGAAATAAAAACAATATTTATACGTCAACATTCCTGTTTCACTTATAAAATCTTGCTTCAATGTAATTATTATACGGATGTGATATGAATGGTTCTTTTTATAAAGTGAACGAACGATTGCAAAGAAGAGTGGGTATAGTTGCTATATACTTGTGTTCTACATTCCTTTCAGATGAGAAGCAATGTGTAACGAACACGGGTGATATTTACAAGGAGTGAATTAACGCGAGTGATAAGATGGCATTCGCAGGACCGACGAAACCGTCTGGTTTGAAACCGCCGTCGAAGATTGGTCGACCGTGCTCGGTCGCCCCTAAACCGGGTTTACCGGCAGCGGCGACACCTTCCGCCAAACAGAGTGAGTACTCTCCTAAACAACTTTCAGTTGGCCGTGTCCACTGTGGGTCGGAACTATGTGTATTTTGAGATTATGTATATATATATATATATATATATATATATAAACATGTAGACCCCAAGGCAAATGTGTTGTTGTGTTGCTGGCCATGTATCGACAGTGTAGAAATTATTTTATAATGAATTGGATCTCAATTCACACCTGTCCGGCATTTTTGGATGGTTTTATTTTGAAACATATTGAATTATTTCAATTATAACATCGAAACTGAAAATCTTCTTTATATAGATATACTTTTCATATTTGCTGCAGATATTTACCAATCAATTGTCAGGAGATAATTTCTCATAATAATTTCCTTTATTTTTAATGAAGCTAGAACATCCTTTTAGAACATCAATGAATTTTAATAAGTGAACCTATTTGGAAATTGAAGTACCGCGTAGTCAACATTTTCATATTAAGAAAAAATCCCAGATTTTTGTGTTGCCACAATTTGTATGTATACGTGTTAGCACGTCGTATTGGATATAGAATGACGTGAAGGTGATGTCATCTATAGGTGGTGACGTACGTATTATATTTGACATGTCTCAGGTGTACATTATAATATAGGCCTACCTACGTTCTGTGTAAATCTTACCTCGTGTTTGTGACATGTGGGCCGAAGTTATTAACATCTGCGAGAAGTATCGATGTTCAAGACGACGTGTTTCTTCGTTCGTTTTATTATTTCTGGCACTTTAAGTGTTTATTTGACAAGTTTTTGAATTTTGAGTCGAGTTTTTGGATACCCGGGTTCGATTCTCGTCTGGAGCGACCATCCTGTCTTGGGGTTGTGATAGTTTCCGGGCATGATTCAATTGAGATCAGCCCACGACCGATACCAAAACCACTGTCCCAAAACGTAATTGAATAACCTTTCATCTCCTCTTCCTGTCATCCCATTTATCATTGACCGAAGCCATTATCGTGAAAATTCGGTGATAAACCTAATATAAATAAGTAGATGAATTAAATATGTACAAATAGTGATACTTTGTTTTTAAAAGTGCCTATAGTAACATCCAATAAGATGATTTCAACGACTATCCCTCTTTATTATGTTAGAATATTGGGAAGAAGACCCGACTGCCAACCTGACTTAAATTAGGGAAATCACGATGCACCTGTCTATCACAATCAGTGTTGAATCCAGGCATACCTGCTCATACCTGGCATACAGCTCGGCGTTTGCCCCCTCCCCCCCCCCCCCCCCCCCCACCGAGATAAAAACATTAAGCACTAGGTATATAGTATATTTTTTGAGAAACTTGTATCCCCCCGGGAAACACAAAAGCTCCCCCGCAACAAAATCTCTGAATTCGACACTGGTCAGAATAGTCGATCATGACTTAGGTTAGGTTAGGTTAGGTTAGGTTAGGTTAGGTTAGGTTTGACGGGAAGATTTCACAGGGGAGCATGGAAGCGGGCATGACGGGAATCGAATCCCGCGATCTCCTGAATGACGGTTTAGTATATTAGGGAGGGTCTCGAATAACGAAGAATATACGGGGGAGCACGGAGGCGAAAAAAGTTGTCATTTCTTGTGAACGTTTGTGGGAAGGGAGATGTTAGCCAGTTATCCCACGTATAATGATATTTTTAAATACTTGATATTATTTCACTGGTTATGCCCTAGACCTTCTATTTTGTCAGATTAATTTTGTCGTTTATTATTGTACGTATGACTGTCATTGACTTGGGTGAGTCATCAATCAAAAGTCAATGAACGCCCAATTTCTAGTTGTTTATGTTTTTAAACGTGTTTTTCATATCCTCATATTTTTTATTTCCAGTGAAAACGTGATAAAAAATAATTATTCCCTTATATATCAGAAGCTCCTGATAAATTGTAGGGTATTCGACAGTTTGGACTTATACTCATCTCAACTATTCCCAGTTGTAAGTGTATCTATCAGCCATGCATCTGTCTCTAGTTTGAAATAATCTATGAATTAACATTTTAATGAAATTGTGCCGAATTCAAAATATACCTTATACTCCATTTGGAAAACCTTTTTTGAAATGGATTCATGAGTGTGACATTGAACGACATATTAGTGAATTTCTCCAAATTATTGTTGCATTTATTAAAATCAACCAATGTTGTATTGTATAGTTTAGTAGGTAAACGCGAGAAGGGTGCGTTGTGACTAGTAGTAATATATTATATGAAAGCTATGACACACCTTGATTTGAAACTATTACGTCTTTTCACACTCACTGCCTTCGTTACGCCGCTCTAATTTATTGAGGACTCACCTGTCGATCGTTTAATCGTATTTCAGCTATATTATTGATTTCACCTGTTGAATTTATCATTTAATAAATTAATTTAATCGAGTGGAATTATATTTTTCATTTTCTTTTCACAACGGCTGATCTGGTTTATACACAACTTTGAAATAATGTGTATCAAATTGAGTAATCAAATTTTATGTAATATTATGTAGGCCTAATAATTTGTTTCAATTCCGTGAAAGTATTAATTTATTTTTTCTGATGAAGCAATTTTCCGATTTTTCCCCTCTTTCGCATCATTCTTATGATTCTTTCATTCTTATGACTTTTCAAAATGACCTTCTCGTAAGTGGTCTAACCGAGGTGCCTCAAAACTATACAGTATTCAATTTGCGATGTGTCCTATCAATGACATATATGTGCATGCCAAGTTTGATCACAATGTTCTTTTTTTCATTTTTTCAAATACCAGTACGGTAAAATTGATCTTTGCCATACCTATAGACTATCATAACGATGTTATTTGTATCAAAACAAATATATTTTCATTTATAACATATAAAGCTTGACTCAATGTCATTCCTCGTTCTCCAGCCAAAGCTAAGGATAACATGATAATTGACCGTTCGAACGGGAGCCCGTAGACTGGACCCCGATATTGTGGGCCACAAAAGTGTATTAAATGTCGTGTGGATATAGTGGACCACAAACTAGATATACTGTACCCCAAAGCTCGTTGGACATACTGCACCCCGGTATTCTGGTCCCCAATGTAGTGGGCCACAAAACTAGAACATGGGGGTCCAGAATATCTTTTCCAAACGACCGAAGTGGTATTGTGGACCCCAATAAACTGATACACAGAGATTTGTCATTGTTGACCCCAATAAACTGAACCCCGATATTGTGGGCAACAAAAGTGTATTAAATGTCGTGTGGATATAGTGGACCACAAACTAGATATACTGTACCCCAAAGCTCGTTAGACATACTGCACCCCGGTATTCTGGTCCCCAATATAGTGGGCCACAAAACTAGGACATGGGTAGTCCAGAATATCTTTTCCGAAGGACCGAAGTGGTATTGTGGACCCCAATAAACTGATACACAAAGATTTGTCAGTGTTAACCCCAATAAACTGAACCCCGGTTAACAATGACAAATCTTTGTGTATCAGTTTATTGGGGTCCACAATACCACTTCGGTCGTTTGGAAAAGATATTCTTGGCCACCCGTGTTCTAGTTTTGTGGCCCACTATATTGGGGACCAGAATACCGGGGTGCAGTATGTCTAACGAGCTTTGGGGTATAGTATATCTAGTTTGTGGTCCACTATATCCACACGACATTTAATACACTTTTGTGGCCCACAATATCGGGGTTCAGTTTATTGGGGTCAACAATGACAAATCTCTGTGTATCAGTTTATTGGGGTCCACAATACCACTTCGGTCGTTTGGAAAAGATATTCTGGACCCCCATGTTCTAGTTTTGTGGCCCACTATATTGGGGACCACAAAACCAAAGTATTTGTACAATTTTCTGGTTTAAACGTGTGGGCCACAATACTGGGGTCCACCTCATCCTTTTCTTGGGGTACAGAATATCGGGGTTCACAATACTGTGGTCCACAAGAGCGGTACCCGTTCGAACGGGGCCCTACAAAAGTGAACTTACCAATTTCCAATGATATCCCATTATATCCATAATGGGGTGGTAAGATCGCCGTAATGGTTCCTCGTCCAAACGATCCTACTCTCATCCATAGCCTCAATTGGGGAATAATAATTTTGTTGAATATTATTGAAAAAATAATATATCCTATTTCATAATGAACGTAATACCATGGCATTTTTAGTAACAGTATACTATAGCACCTCGATCAGTCTCCCCATGAATATACGCCCCCGCATTTAAATAAGTCAGTCAATTAATAGTCCAATCATCTATCAGGATAAATATGAGAAGACCTCACGTCGTTTCTAATCATACGATTGAATTAATTCGTTTTTTCTACTCACAACAATACCATATTTCCACCCACAATCCCAAGTGTAATGAGAGATGAAACAAAGGTTGTACCCTTGGCCTTCGCTTCTATACTCGTGGGCTATCAATACAAGATGCCGGCGCCTTTGCAAACTTATATTTCACTTGTATAATGATGCTAGTGAAATGAAAAGTGCGTGGTTACCCCTTTGCCTTACCTATACACGTAGTTCGCCAATTTGTAATTTTATTATCTATTCATATGGATTTTAGTACCACCCAAGATGTGAAATTATTACTAGCGAGTTTTTGTAAACTTATATTTACGCATAAATACATAATAATATAAGGTAAACTATACATTGAATATAATATGTAGACATTTACGTCGTATTGAAGGTTGCCATGTCGTTTTATTAACCAAACTTTGAATTTGCTGTGTCGTATGTTGTCCAAACTTTAAAGTTTAAATCGACACATCAGATGTGGTTTTTATTAACCGATACAATAATCAATTTTATCTGTCGGTTTTTTTATAATACATCATTGGATGTACATGTATTAGATATATTTGTAATTTTTTCAGTTCTGTTTACTTTAGCTGTATTGGTCAGTTATTTTGTCACAATCGATGGATTAATTGAATATAATTAATGGAAGTGAAAATGTTTAATATTTTTATTTTGTCGCGCGATTATTAAATCATTTCAATTGGTGATATTTCACCCTGTCATTGTTATTATCGAATTAAATTTAAGATTCTTGAAAGATTTTGTGAGATTTCACAATTTACTTACCCTAGTAAACAACATTCATTTATGTACCGGTATATGACTGACACAAAAACTTTATAATACTAAACTCACATGAAAACGTATACAAATTAAAAAGATATATATATATATATATATATATATATATATATATATATATATATATATGCAAAAGTTGGCAATATGAATATGTAGATATTGGATACGTCATAGAAGTCACCATCTCTGAACGGGTGAACATGATACTATATTTGGGTGAACTATATTTTAAGTATTAATTAATAGAGTAAATTTAGAACCATTTTGTCACTGATTATCACTTTTCAGTGATAAAATGAGTGAGTGATGGTCAGTGATGGTTCTGTAGTATGATTCCATCTTTGCTATTATATGTGAAATGAGTTTAATTACCCACACAGTGTTCAGTTTCTCTTGGATGATCAGTCTTTGAAATTATCAACAGATTGTCGGTTAGTGATAGTATCACCATGTATGATGACATCATACACAAATAATAACACGTCGAAAGCAAACACCGTTCTATGTTATGATCAAGTATAGGATTTCGCACACATAAATCGTCAAATATGCAATGAACGTCATAAGTCAATGCAATAAAAAAATCCAGATATGCACTGAAAACCAGAAAATATCCGAATATGCCCGATCATTTTTTATATATGGGGGCCCAGTGGTTTAAAGACTTGAAAAAGTACGTCCAACAGTTTCTTCAATGTGCATAGGTAGCCCATTTATGGACATTTAGTAGACCTACACAATTACCGACATAAAATACTGTGCTTGCTTAAATTAGATTGTCATTATTTTTATTCGCAATAGGGCCTATATAAATAATTAATATATTGAAATTATTATCATTAGATTGTGTCATTATTTTTATTCGCAATATGCAAGATATTAAGATAGTTCCTAGAATATATGGATTTTCACTACAACAATGATATATGCATTATGCATCAATTTTCACAATAAAATTGTACAAATATTATCATATTGATCAATATTAATTTAAAAAGCCCCAAATATTTCCTGATATGCGAAATGAAGTTCATATATCATAATATATCAATTTTGAAGTGACAATTCATCAAATCGTCTCATAATACTTTGTATAATTATTTACATGAAATCTTGAATTACAAATAAGAAAAATATATGTTTGGGTCCATTTGATTCAATTCTCACATTTAATCACTTCTAAGTTCCGATGTTGTTGAAAAAAACATTTAATATATTTTTAAATAATCCCTGATAGCCAAATTAATTGGATTAGAGTGTGTAATCTTTATTTGTGATATATATATATATATATATATATATATAATATAATATATATCATTTTCATTTTAAATTCAGTATGCATACATTTAATATAAATATGTAAATTATTACATTTTTATTTAGATACGAGATGGGATAGACACGAGGTGATATGACAGATGAGATTAACACCTTGTGCGTATTGTTGTCAACAGTAACCGATATATCGATTAAGGTCAACATTTTTTCAAACAATACAATAATCGATTCAATTTCTACGCTACCATATTTTTGACTTGAGAAAATATCTTTTAAACCAATTGCAATACGTCCCTCTTTCTGTTCGCATGATTCCTCCGATCTGTTACATGGGCGCGAAAGCCTTCTGTCGAACAATAAGAAACTCTTTTTTTACCGACGAACATAAATTTAAAATTCCGATACGATATATTTGGATCATCAATACGATTATCGAATGAGAGAACAAATGTAGATATATTACGATTAAATATTGATAATCGATATGTTTTTACATCGAGGAACAACCCCATTTTAACTGTTAACTTGGGTTATTTTATGGTGTTGAAATTATCTCTTGAAGTTGGGTGCAGGTTATATTGCTGCGAGAAGGTTCAACATTGTTGAAACCTTTTTATAGTTTTTTATGCTTATTGATGACACATTATACATATTTTGTGTGTATATTAAAAACTTTTCATATAGATATGTAAGTTCTAGCTCATACATACTGTTGCCGGTATAAAAACATTGTCACACCTATGTTGGTCTCTTAATTAATATATATATATATATATATATAAATTCTTTAAAGCCCTTCCTCAGTTAATGAACGCGTGTACGTTAACTACTGTATACACAAGGGCATCAATCATACTTAAACCACGAATACAATTATATTATTATCCAACAGAAAAGGAAATTACAATAATAGGATCGTCTTATACAATAGTCAACTTTAACCTTGATTAAAATACAATGTATATTCTTCTTCTTTTTCTCACTTGTTTTTTTTTGCACTTGACTTGTAACTGTCATGGCGTCGTATTATGATGATGAAATAATGAGTACAGAATGAGAGAGGGGGGTGTAGAGAGATAGAGAGAGAGAGAGAGAGAGCGAGGGAAGAAGCTAAAGAGAGAGTGGGAAAGGGAGAGAGAGAGAGAGAGAGAGAGAGAGAGAGAGAGAGAGAGAGAGAGAGAGAGAGAGAGAGAGAGAGAGAGAGAGAGAGTGGGAGGGAGGGAGAAGCGGAGATAGCTGGTAGAACATAGGATGTCATCCCACATAGAGCTCACATCCTTTTCTACTGACCTCATGTCGTGTAGTATGGTTATGTAACAGCTGGAATTAAAGCCAAAAACACCTTTACTTGCGACCTAATAAATCATATTAATTATTGCAATGATATATATGTACTCGACTCGGCCATATAGGTAGATTGTAAACATTGCGGACGGCTTTACTAATGCTAAAGATGAATCTTGGACTAATTGGTATACATTAATTAGTTTCTTGATATGACGTGTGTGGTATGGATAAAAGAACCTTGACTGGATGTAGTTTCAGCACTGCAGGAGCTTTAAATGTTGAGACACCAACGAGAATAAAACCTCATGTTTTACGTGTAGGCCCTAACCTCTTTCCAATACTTACATAGTTTAAATACCAGAAAAATCATTAACAAATACGTTGGAGGGGTTAACAGCTTCTGAAATCTGGTGGACACTTGTCATGAAATCTTCTTGAAATCCCTCGAAATCTTCTTTAAATGCCTTGAAATCTTCTTGAAATTCCGTAACATCTCCCTGAAGTCCCTTGAAATCTCCCTGAAATCCCAATGGAAATCTGAAATCAGGTGCACACCAAAATTACTAGTTGTTTACCTCTCGGGATAGCCTATTGGTATTTCAAATCCTGAGTGCTGAAATGCGTATGCTACCAGAGCTTAGGTAAATCAAGTTATGTGTATCATTAGGCCTATTTTTGGACTCATTGTTCACTGAACATCTATATGATCACCCTAACTTTATAATTTACTGTCATCTGAAGTGACAATGGGCTATAATAATTTGTCAAGTTTGTCAGACTGATGAGTGAGGAGACAAACTTACGATTACAAATTCTATATATAAATAATTTATAGCCAACAATTTTTCACATTCATTTATCCCCAAATTAGTGACACAAAAATGTCCTTGCGAATCATGTAGTATTTAATACACATGGATAAGAGAAACATTGTGGTCATGAAGCGACAACCTTTAAAGTTTATTATTTAGATTTTACCCTTTACAACTCTTCTCTTTGACTTTTGGTATGCTCCATTAACTCTATATACGTCTCGTCCGTATACCAAATATATGCATTGGCTCTTTTCTAGTTCATCATGTTTAAATTTGTGTTCAGCCTCGCCCGATCCCCATGCCATTCTTGCCTCTATTTCTTAATGCTCTGGCATTGACTGACCAACCTATATATCTCAGCATCAGTAACTACACTCCTTCTGATGGTCAATAGGTCAGAGGCATAACTAATTAAGCAAAAACATTCACAGGTGTGTTGGAAGAGGCAACATTTTAATTTGTTTTCAACATTTTTTATTACCTTTTGATGTTATATTCACTCTTCTAGATAGAAAATGATCTATCAAGTTGTAAAGGCTAATCAAATAACAAATGTAGCACTAAAACTGTTTAGGTATGATCAATAATTTAAGTAATTTATCTAGCCTGGCCTTATCTGGATCGGTCAAGAACTCGGCTAAGTGTCTTAATGTATGTGCCCTATATATATAGTAGAGTGACAATCGAATTTAGGTCATGTTTATTTATTTATTTGTATTATTGTTATCATTTCATTTGTTTCCTGTTAGCTTTTATGTATTTAATGTAGATCATGTTTTTGCTATTCTTCGTGCCATTTGAGTTGGCGGGCTTGATATGAGACACGATACAGTAAACTCGCCGACACTCGTAGGAAGAAGTATATATACTCTAAGTAACCGTCTGTAATTATAGGTCGTAATTCTCAAGTAAGTCGTGTTGCAAATAATTAATTGGATGAACGAAGCGAAGACTCCATTTTACCGTACTTGAAAATAAGATTTTTTTCTTTTGGTCGCGCTCTACAGCTGTCAAATAAAAGCACACATTTTTTAAAACTCGGCATACACATATGTCATATTTTAACTCGATACTGTGTAATTTTGAGGTGCATCGATATGCACTACTTGTGAGAAAAGTTATGTCGACATTTTTAAAAACATCTATAAGAATAGGCCTAACCCAGGAGAGAAAATTTGGAAAAAAAATATTCGCTCAGAGTAAATTCAAATTCTCACGTAAATTGAACATAAGAATGATACACGTTATATCAAAGTTGGAATGATTTTTAAAAAATCATATGCTATGAGAAAATGTATATTATTTATTTTATCATTCAAATCGATTGTTACTTTAGTGTCAGATGTAAGTAGGCCTACACATCAGTAAAAACCTGCATAACTAACATATATAGTGCATTACATTAATGTAACGCACTTTATAGGTTTCGATATAGATCGAATGTTAATCTCGATACCTTGTAACTGTGCACTGAGAAGCGCAAGCTTCTCATCAGGTCATACGCATATCATTTTGAGACTTTACATATATATATATATATATATATATATATATTCCATCACTATATCTTATGAGCATTCCGAACGGGTCTGTTATTTCACAGCTTATTAACTCAAAGAAACATCAGTGTCGTCACTCGTGTATTTCTTAACCCGTTTATTGGATCCGTCCATATAAAATAGCACGACTACAATTTATCAAATGTAATTTAATAACGTATAATTGCAACTTAATTAGGGTCATTGCCCCCTTAATTGCATGTCATTTTGTATATTACTGCACCAGGGCAACTAATGATCAGTGATACCAGTAATAGTCCTCATATCATCTTACTGGTAAACCACCGCGAGCTCTTCATAGGTCATCGAGTGTGTAGGACTCTGTTTTGTAGGCGTTAAGAACTTCGTGTGATTGTGTGGGCATTTTAACTACACGCAACACAACATTGCATAATTTGCCAAAACTTGTTTTTTTGACTTCCGTGCTCTTGGTTGATATGTGTGTTCTTTTACCATATGATGGGTGGAGCGTCCTCCTTAAGTTTTGTACCTATATCATCTGAGTGTTCCCTAAATGGATATGCATCCTGCATAACTTATAGTGGCCTTAACCGTGGTACAAGGTTGGTGTTTATTTATCTATGTTTGTTTTTTATGATGTAATGCTTCTTCGGCCACTCAGTCGAGCGGAGACCGTAGCCGAAGACAGTTCAATCTTCGCGAAGACATTATTTTTATTGATTTTATTATTTTTAATTTCTCTAAATGCCAGCAGTGGCTAATTTAGACACGATCCTGGAACGGGTGTATCGTTCAGGTAGGTATCACAATATTTATTTGTGGATTATTATTTTTTTGGTGACAAAAGTGTGCACAGATGGAATGAACAATTATTCTTATTTATAATGATCTGTTTGTGGATTTTATCTCGCAATTTTTGGTGTGTGACTATAATTATCAATTTTTAAAAATTCGAGAATGTAATTCATTTCTGTTGCAAAGTGATACTTTTTTTCATAATCAACCGTTATCACCATACTCCCTGTTCTACTTGAATCCTTTTTTGTTTATTTCATAATCATTGTATAAATAAATCACATAATTAATGGGATCGCGCACTATCTCTTTAATATTTACGAGTTAGTTTTATTGGGGCCCCCGCCTTACCTTGGGTGTAATTGTATGCCTATGATTTTATAAGTTGTTAAAGTATCATACGTGAGATGGAGGGTGTTAGAGTGAGAACGCGATATGAATTATTCACATCGTACTTACTTAGTAAAACGACAAAGAAAGGTAGAGATAATGATAGTATTTGATGTGGTTATATAGCTGAGTGTCGAATGATACTCACCTCTGAAAACTACACGTCGTTTTCATTCAAGTAGACATGAATATAGGTAATAATAAATAGTTAATTTTACGTCATTACAATCTGTTGATGAAGAAACTAGTGAGTCAGGTTTGTAACCGATATGACCACTGAGGGTCAACTTGATGTGAGATCAATCTAGAATGTCTTTGTGTTACAATTGTCAAGTTTTTAATCAAGTACTTGATATATAAAATATTGTATGCGTTCACTTCCTTGTTATGTGATATAGTTTTCTTATTTTCTATAGGCCTACTTTATTCTAAATTGTATTGCTTTTTATCTAGAAGATATATAAGTATACCTCGATGAGAAACAGTGTTGAGTTCGTCATCTTTAGGCTTGACATTAGTACAGTGATAATTACATTAGCATATAGGTTGAGAGCGTGTTTACGATGGACATTTAAAAATTGCATGCCGTTAGTGTATCAATGCACGACTTTTTCACATTCCCCGTTGTTGACACGTCGTCTCGTTCACTGTTCTGCCTATCGCTTTATTTTTTATTTGCGTGTCTTCAATAGATTCAATTCAAGTGTGAACGGTTTTTTAATGGGGATATAACATGTGAAATAACAAAGTAAGGTAATATTATAAATTTATATCAGTTTATAAGAAAGCTTTGAAAGTTCTATACTTGATCTCATACTGATAGAAAAGTCTGTATATTTACATGTGTTTTCCCTTTCTTGACGCTCTCATAAATCTACGGTGAATAGATATTATATTGTTCAAAGAATATAGGTTATTTATATATTATGTAGGCCTATCATATCAATTCCAAATTTCCCCGCTTTAGTCTGACAATAATATATAAAACTTGGAAAATGTGTTTGTTTTTTCATTTGCAATTTATTCTTGATTATTTTGATCTGTTATAATTTATTGCGTGTGTTCAAGTACTCTGCTTTACGATTTAAAAGTCTTGATTTTCGCATGTTTTTTGTTGTTGTCGTTTAGATGGTATGGCAACTAAACCAAGGAAAATCAGCGAGGATTTACCACGAAAGAGATTAGTTGGTGGGTATTTGACGTTTGTAGAGATGTAGATTCATTTTCATTTGCCATCTATAGCCCTTTTCTTCATCTGTTTTTCATCTAGCCATGCGCCATGTTATGTAGTTTTGCCGTTTGCGTAGATATTAAAGGGGAATTTAGTGCTTTTGTGGATAATATTGTGTTGACTTTTTTTGCATCAATTATTCTGCTTCTATGAATGATAAGATCCTCCCCACAGTTTGTACTGACTGTATTTTAAAACGTTCAACAAGATTTCAGATTGGACCAACATTTTCTCGATGGTGTGAATAAATGTTTAATTTCAAGTTGCAACTGATGAAGATTGACAGTAATGATCAAGTATAGCTACTGGTGTCTGTATAAATCGATGATGAAACAAATTAAATTTAAAAAATATATAAAAATATACCGTTTTTCAAAACGTTTGGATTTACGATAGTTATTTTGTAAACAGAATGTTTCCATACTTTTCAGTAATCATTGTCAATTATTCCAAACATGTTTAAAAATATATTTACAATATGTTTGAAATATACTTGATGAGGATTTCAGAAAGTAGACGAAGTGTTGTGTTCTCAATAAAGAAACTTGAATTTTAAAAAAAAAATATATATAAATGAATATAAAATAATTCATGAAAAAAAGTCATTCTCATGAATAAATAAATATTTTGTAATTTAAATTTTTCGTCTTGAAGATCACACATTGATGAAATTAGAAAAAGGTATACTTGCGGTCACACGATCAAGCTACATTAAAGTACATCCTGAAGAAAATATCCCGATATTGTAAGCATCAAAACTAGAAGAAGACGTGCATATACTTACACCACGCATAGTCTATGAAAATATTAGTGATTAAATACGCGTAGATTGTATTTAAATTGCAATTAAAATTTAGAAAAAAAAAACTATGTGATCGCAAGTGGTCAATGTCCTCCAGTTTAGTGCGTATAATATCAGTCAATTTTCGTCAGTATCGATCTCTTTATGTGGCCACAATCGACTCGAACGTTGAATTTGAAAAGTTGAAATAATATTGAAATTTGAAAATAATTGATAATAAATTACGGTCGGAGTGAAAAGCTAGAACTGTAACTGTAATATTAATGTTTAGCCATTTCTGGTGGAATATTAATAAATGCAATAATATAGTCAACACAATTGAATTCCATAATGCTTTCTATAATGTTTTTTCACTGTATCACTGTGATAGTTGAATGATGCTCATTCTCTTTTGTGTTGTTGTGTTTGTTTTGTGTTTGTGCATGCACTCTTGCACGTTTGTTGGCTCTCTTTGTCTGTCTTTCTAGTCGCTTTGTATGCTCTTCTCTGTCTTGTAGGCCTTCTTGTAGACGATATCATTGCCGAAATGGAAGACACGTTCAATAATGATATGCGCCATCACTATAGTAGTGAGCGCAGATATTCCAGTAAGTGTTTTGCACCCCTTTTCCTCTAGCAACAGAGTTCCAATAGACTACCAGCACGGCCAGCACCTATCTAAAGACATTCGCGAGATTTTTAACAAACCTTTTTTTATTATTATTATTAACAAATAAAATTTACTACAGTTTCATTGTTTCCCAATTAAGGCCAAGGATGTCGAAATAGGGCAGTTCCGACAGGGCGTCACAAGGGCTGTCTTACCACCCAATGAACAGTATAGAAATAATATTCAAAAAACGAAAATGAAAAAGAAAATGTTTTAACAATATTGAAATCATCGATTGGAAGTTTATGGTAGAAATTGTATTAAAAACGAGAAATTGCAAATAGTATCTTTGAATTTTGTTGTGGTTTGAACTGTATTTTTTGCGCGCATTTTTTCCCACTATTTTCGTGATACCTAACTAACGCATTTAGATATCGTAGATACCATATCATTTATTAACCGTCTTAAAATCTATCACAGATAGCCGATTAAAAGACCTATCAGATATCACTAAAAATTTGCTTTATTTGTTTTTACTTGAAGCTCCATCATGATAATGATACAATTTCAGAAATAACATTTTCGGGCCTTGTATGTATTTTTATTGATTTCTATTTCTACCAGTGACAATTTTGCACAGATGTCTGTTCCATTTTCGAATAGATATTTGTCAAACTGAACAAATTTTAGTGTCCTTTTCAAAGATATTAGTAGTGCAGATACTATTTTCTGATCAACCATTTTATTATTTACATGCTTTTTGTTCAATTTTGTTTGGATTATAATTTATATTTATAATTATCTTCTCTATTATTCGAAAGTAATATCTATATTTGGCCGATAGTCTCCAGTCTATGTAAACATTTGGAACTCTGTTGTTGCACTTGCTATTAGTGTGTTAGTTGTGCTTGTTGTTGTTGTTTGTTGTTACATTGTGGCATGTTGTGCACTTTAGACGCATCGCACGGTTCTTCTTCTTACGATGGCCTGTGGGATACACGTAGGCTTAGCGAAGCTGGGGTCAGACGCATGTCAGGTAAGAACTATTACTTGATGGATGACCAAGGAGCAGACATTTGCAACTTTCACAATCTTATTAAATACTAGACAATACGAAAGTTATATTCAGAGTAATTTTAATGTTTAAAAACATTAAACAGAAATGTGATGTTGCTTGTACTAAATTAGTATCTCGAATGAAATATTTGTATGAATGGTTATTCATTCATATCGAGTCTAATGACACACTGTGAAGATGCTATGTTTTTGATTGCGTCTCTTTCTTCCAAGTTGCGGATTTTCAATAAAACATCAATGTTAAATAAAATCAAATCAAATGTTATATATAAAATAACAGATTTGATAGCCTGGAAAGTGCACAACAGTCAAACACGGTTTCCCATTTATTTTACGAGTTGTAAGTAGTCGTCATCTTGCTAATCCAATCAGTGTCTTTTATAGTCGAGTACTGTATGCACGTAATGTAGTTTAGAGATTTCATGATGTTTGTAAGTTGCAGTCAGCATCCTCGGGTACGATTATTATGTGTAGCTTTCATTCATGCTTTGCCTTAATCGGCAGCTTCAACCCATGAAAACTATGCTATGGTACCTATGGCTGTAGGCCTAGTGGAAACATTGTTAGAATTAGCTGTAGACTTACATCCAAATATATATTTTAAACTTGATACTGTAATATAATTTACTATCCAAATTGTCAAGTTGACTTATAGACTTGACCTTGAAAATTTATGCATTATACCTGTTCTGTTTTTATGTGGGATTGTTATGATTTAGTAATCTGAATGACAATTTGTTTAATGACAAACTATTTGTAAGATATTATTTATTCACTGTGATTGTAGGTAGTTTTATGAAACAATTATTCAAATGAGCTGTGGATTATCACCTTCAATTTATCATTTTACTGATTTCTGTTAGTTTTACTCATTTCTTCATTCTCATTCCTGACCTATTGTTGAAATTGGAATGGTTCTCAAAAATAATCTATTTGTTCCTTATGATAGGTGTAGTTAAATGATCTTCTGTCTTTTTGTGTTCTGACTTGAATGTACTATCATATAGAATAGAATAAAGGTACTACTTATGTTGCAGTAATTAGCTAATATAGCGTTTACGGTGTATGTACTGATAATTACTTTGTCCTTGGTCTCTCTTCTTTCAGTCATTACATAGCACTTTATTTGTAGAGATGAGTTATTCCATTGTTGCCACCAACTTGTGTACTCAGAGTTTGAGTTGTGTTGTTTTCTAGATACGAGTATTGTATTGACGGAAGATACAGACAGCTTTATTATCGGTGATCATGTTTGGGTTGGTGGTTCCAAACCTGGACAGATAGCGTATATCGGAGATACAAAGTTTGCTCCTGGAGACTGGGCTGGAATTGTGTTAGATGAACCTGTTGGTGAGTGTTTCAAGTATTTCGTAGGTGAATTAATTCAATAAGGATGCACGTTTATTAAAATAATTACATTTTTACTTTTAGATAGATTGTAATCTTTTAGAGGTTCTAGTATTATTGAATGCGTTGAAAATAATCCTATAATTAATTTTGTATGCACAAATTAGTCCTACTAAGTAAATGTGGCTGAATTCTATCCTCTCCTTCAGGCAAGAACGATGGTTCAGTGGCAGGAGTGCGTTACTTCCAATGCGAGGCGAAGAGAGGAGTTTTCTCCCGGTTGACCCGTTTGACGCGCACCCCGATCGAGACCGGTGGCGGTGACAGCGTTTCTGTTTCTGGCAACGAGCCATGCTCGGGCATGTCCACTCCTGCCCGCCGTTTCATGTCTCCTTCGAATAGTACCAGGGATCTGTTGAAGAAGTCCCAGTCTCCCTCCATGTCCAGCATTATATCGACAACCTCTCATCCACCCAGCGAACTCAAGGTCAACGAGAGAGTCATCGTGATGAGCAGCCACGGGTCCAAGGCTGGAACGTTGAGGTTCATCGGACTGACAGAGTTTGCCGCTGGAGAATGGTGCGGCGTGGAGTTGGATGATCCTTTGGGAAAGAATGATGGATCAGTAGGAGACAGAAGGTGATTGAGTCAAGTTGATTGCATCACCATTAAAATTATGTTCAACTAAGAAATGCATATCGTCATCCAATGTGAAGAATCTGTTTTAAGCACCATTAATTAAGGTGATGGAATCACGCCTGGAGCTACAAAGAAATCCGCTAGTTTTTTAAATAGTGTTGGTGTATAAAATAACTAGTTTGGTTTCATCATCCTACTCATTTGTTTTTATTCAAAACTTGAAACAAATTATTCTATTTGCAACTAAACTATTTGAATTTAATCATTTCTGAATTTAATTTACCGTTATTTAATCATCAATACATCTAAATAAGGTGTGTTCATCACACCGAGAATTCTAGTTGTCATGTCAATTCTAGTCGTTCAGGGGAGCCAAGTCCGCAGTTGCTCATGAGCAGAAGCAACTCTTGGATTTTTCTGGAAAAAGTAATATAACAACTGGATAAAATTATGGATAAATACCTGTTTGATGTTTTATTTTCACATTTATAGAGTTCAATGAAATATTAATGACAGTGTTTTGAAGAACCATACAGTATACATTTATTTATAGCCTTTTCTGATTGCATAATGATGCAAGTTTTTTTGCAGAATTCAATTGAATGAGTTTCTTCTTCCCCCACAACCTCCAGAATGGATTAGCTATTTCAGCTTCTTGATTCAAACACTCCTCGAAATTCCCAAGTCGGGTCTAAACTTTCTTGTTCATTAGTTTAAATCTTAGTTTATTTGCTATTTAGATATTGAAATACAATAAAGGAAACAAATAACCCTTCATTATCCTTGTCCAGGTATTTCGAATGTGCTCCAAAGTTTGGTCTATTTGCGCCGGCTCACAAAGTCAGTCGCTCCCCGTCTAGTAGAAAACCTTCTACGGCCGCATCTTGCGTCGTACACCGCGCGTCCGTCACGTCTGCCACTCCGTCAATGCGACGGACCAGCTCGAAAGAGTCGATCACGTCGGCAGCAAGCACGGCGTCTGTGAGAAGCACCAGGGTAAGACTTGGTGTTACTTCGCTCGGCACGTACACTTCACAGGTAGGCTAGAACGCACCAAGACGAGCTACGAAAAACCAGTCAAAGAGGGAGGAGCACCGCGCTACAGTACTGTGATAGTCTGATAGAATACCAGTTTATAGAATGCTCTTTGTACTAATATCATGTAATGATAATTAACAGTTTATATATTAATTAATTACTGGAGATTAACTGGAGAGTAGTAAATAGTTTCTAAATGATGTAACTAAATGAAAATGGTTATTAGATTTTACGCTAACATTACGTCTGCATGACGTTTGTGCATTAACGTGAACAGCATGTAGTTAAATGATATCTATCTGATAATCTGTGGTGTTGCACCTTTTTGGTTGGTTTGTATTTTTATTACATATTATTTAATATTTAGTATTTTGCCCTATGATTTATATTTGTATAATTTTATTTAGCTTATAATAATGCACATTGTATGTTTTATGTTTGTATTTTAATGTTGACAATAAAAGCACGATTCCTCCTTGTTCGTTTATTTAACGTTCCAACCTCCTCGACTAATAACAGGTTGTGTGTTGTTTTATAGAAAACAGGATCTAGGACACCTTCAAGTCCAGTCGTGAAAAAATCGACTATACAGGTGAGAATAACTTGTGTTTAAAATGTAAAGTGTTCATACATGGATGATACATGTTGTACATACATGATTTCATGCATAGAAAGTGTTTTGGTGGAAAATTAGCTAACTTGGCAAAATCAGAGCTGATTCCTATCATTTATGTGATCTTTATATAAAACATTCATGACCTACATTGATTCTTGTTGTAGCTTTGTATGCTTATCTGAAAGCAATCTATATAGCAATCGGAATATAATGAAATATTATATATATATAATAAGAAAAGTATAAACATTTAAAAAGGTTAAGAATTACAAGATTTTTCAGTTATACAAGTACATGAGAGATCACTGTTTAAAATTGAAATTGCATTGGTAATATATTTTGTGCATTGATAAATTGCAAATTTAGCATGTAAGTCAAATTTGAATGATCAGCTTCTATGTACAAAACCTGATGAAAATAAAATAACTATTGAGATTATTTTGAAGTTCAAAGACATGTTTGTTGCATACACGTGAAGGAAGTTGTTATGGTTCTACCAACTGTTGAATATTGAAAATAATACAATTCATATAGAGTTACTAATTACGTACAGTTTATATTTTTTTTATATAAATTCCTACTTCCTATTAATCCCATCTTATCCAATCATTCAAATGAAAAATACAATTTAGTAGTTTTTATTTCCTTGTCAATTTTACTGCTGTGTAGGATAAATCAATTGGGGGTTTAAAAGGGCTCAAATTTATGCTAGAACGTTGACACTACTATATCAGTAACGCTGATGTGCAGTATTGGTAAGCAATGCTAGCAAACTAATTATGGACTGAGAAAGGTGCTGAATATTCTAGAAAACAGGCATCTGTTAAAAATGAAAATTTGCAGAACAGCTTTACGTACTTCTTCAGTTTCGATATTACTTCAAAAATAAGAACAATATTCAATTAGGTTATTTGAGTTGCCAAGACAGCCCCGTCTCCATGCACTTGATAATATATAGCCTATGGCTTCATGATGATATTAGAGTATATAGTAGAGTTATTAGAGTATAATATTATAATATGTGGTGCCCCGTCCAAACGATCCTACCTTTCATCCAAGGTCTTAATTGGGGAACAATGATTTTGCATCAAGTTTCGATGTTATTAAAAAAAAAATGATAATATTCATAACATTCATAATAATTATTCAAAATTACATGTTTTTTAATTAACAATAATACCTAGTACTTTGTACCAATGGTCTCTTTCATTATTGAGAATTATTTATTTAATGAACGGGTTGAATACTCAATTGATTCATAGACCCAAGATTTAAGTATAGCTTGGGTGGAAATTCAATCAGACAACCTCTGAAGTAGTAATAATAATTGTTTAACAAGTTTAATAGATGTGCAGTGATTTATAAGATATGGCCTAGACTTGTATTCAGTGCAGTTGTAGCAAAGGATAAATTACAGTAAATAAGAACGAGTTGACCATTTGTCCCATATTAGCCAGAATTGTCCTTGTTTTGAGTGAACGTTCCGGGTCACAGCGGGAACGCACTATTAGCTCATTTTTAATAAAAAGTACAAAAAATGAATAATAAAATTGAAATTTTGTAAAATTTTAAAAATGGCCTACTATATTTTCAATATACTGAATACTATATACCAGGCCTATATACTATAATAATATATTTTTTCAATTCAAAACATGAATTTTGTTCCGAGTTTTTAAAAGCATTAGCAATTTTGAAGTGTTCATGTCTACCAATCTACCTTGACTTCATTCATAACCTATCCAAACCTCAGCTTACATTAAAAAGTAACCTTTGAAAAACTAGAAAAATATTATATTCCCTATGGTGCTGTAGTACCCTCTCCCTTCCCTCCTACATCCCTTATTGGGTGTTAAATGCTGTACTTTCTTTTTGTTACTATGATTTTACTTTCCAATTAATAGTATCTTTCTTTCTATCTGTCACCCTAAATTATACACACAGTTGTATATGATTTTTTTGTATATTGATTTCGAAAACTTGACCAAGCCATTGTTTGTAGATAAAGGCAAAGGATGGAAGTTTAGGATCGTTTGCGCGGTGCACCAGAACAGAAATCTTACCACCCCAAAGAAATAGTTGAATATAATATAGCTCATTCAGCAAGCCATATAAATTACAGTCATAAGTTAAGGGATGAAAAATAATTCTGAAGTTGTGTTTGGGGAAAATGTCACAGGTCAACTATTTCCATGAAACACAGGTATAGGCCTATTTAAAGAGCAAAATAGAATTATAGTAGGCTGTGTTCTATCTCATTCGCAGTCAAGGTCATTGTTGACACCAATACATGAAACTAAGATACATTGTTCAGACTTCTTGGGAGTAACTGAGAATTTTTTTCTCAATTTAACACATATAGTTGTAGAACATTTATATCAGAACTAAATTGTATTTTCCTTATGGACCACTTACGATTCATCTAGGTCATTGCAATCTGTGTATTTTTGCCTGTACTTGCATGCATATTGGAAGATTTGACTTTAATAGCATTGAAATACTTTGACAAATATTAATATTGTAAAAATAGAACGAGACTTCAAAAACTTTATGTAAATTGCAGTTCTCATGGTTGAAGGCTAAATAATATGAATAGTATATATTCATAGTAATAAGAATAGTGTTTGAAGCCCACAGTAGATATATACATTTTCCAATACTTTTTCAACACAACACAAGCTGAAGTTGCTTAGAACAGCCAAGAACCAGTCATATTGATATTTTTTTGTTAAAATCGACCGTTTGTTCGAGTTCCATATAAGGCATGAGGTTTTGTATAATCATCAATCTATTATCTACTGATTTGTACCCCAAAATAACCAAACTGTTGGTAGAGTAGTGAAGCCAAGATTAATCATCATTCTTTTAAAAACGTTCTTCTCAAAGCAGACTGTTGCATTTTTATAATTATGTTTGCACTTTGTCATTGTTGTATTTGTGCGCTAATAGAGATAATATTATTTTCAAATAACTGTAATGGTTCAAGTTACGTATGTTGAAGTCATGCAGCGTTATTAACAAAGCTTGTGTTGTATTTCAATCAGGACGTATTGAAGGAAAAGGAACTTCATATCGAGCGACTCTTGAAGGAACGCGACCTTGAGCGAACAGAAGTCACGAGAGCGGCAAGTCAGGCAGACGACGCTGAACAAAAACTTTCCACTCTAAAACACGAATATGAACAGGTAAACCAACATAACTTGTGTACTGTGGTGCTGAATCATGGGGCTTTGTGATGCCATTCATTTTATATTCTAATTCTATTGGTACAGGCAAGTCAAAAACTCCCCTTCATCGTGCACTCCTGTATTCATTTATTTATTTATTATTAGTGAAACTTGACACAAAGTAATCATTCTTCGATGAGGAACAAGGATAACAAAATAGAACAGATCAAACGAGGCACCACAAGGGCAAACTCATAACTCCAATTTAGCTCCAGGAAATTGTCAAATTGGTATCAAGACCTACACTTGACCTAATTGAAGTCTATTTTATATCATTGATTTTATTTTCAGTTCAAAGATGAATCAGAAGCGAAAATTCAGGACGTTCAGATACTTCTCAACCGTTTACAGTCTGAAAAGAGTGAATTGTCTGTACTTCTTGACGATGAGAAGCGCAAAGTTGAAGACCTGCAATTCCGTATTGAGGAGGAAACGATCAACAAAGGAGATGTAGAGGTATGTAGTAGTGTGCTTTTCATTCGAACAGTCAGCTTCATGACACGTGAGGTTAGGTTGGGTCAACAACGACTTTGATAAATCTGTTATTTACTCGCATTCTGGTATGCTGCAACCAACGTAGCAGCATGGAGTAGCATGGTTAAAGTTGAAACTATTTTATTGTGGTTGAAATGTCATGCTACATTTAAACTTGAAATGTGCTTGCAAATATCTTTGCCAATGCACTGTAATTTTAGAATCAAATTCTATAGTTACGTAAAAATCTAGCTCGTGATTTCATTTAAGTACACCATACCTCAGACAATTGCTTCTACATAGAAATGGAGATAATTATTCAACGGTTTTCAGTGAAAACTACGATTTATTATGTCTCTCCCTGATTTAATTACGAATTTTTGAAGTTTGACATTCCACGAAATTGTCCCGGGCATTCGAGATCTATGACGTAGATCCCACGCATCGTCTGTCAGTTTTAACTTCCTTGTCATGATTTTTTCATGAATGGCCAAAAGCCCTAACTAGATCTGCTCTACACGGCTCACCTTTGAAGTTAATAAAAACTATCCAATACGATCACAATCTGTAAGCCTTCCTCTACAAAATAGTATATTTAAAATTAAAATATTGAAGTGTTTTAAATGATTTCGAGCAATATTATTCAAGGCTTACATTTTGAAGAAAATGCGAAGAAATTTAGCGATCTTTCAACTTCTATAGCATCTCACACACATACAAATTACAAGAAAGTTTTACTCCGTAATGACGACTGTGACATGCAGAAAATTTAAAAGAATATACTTTTATTATAGGAAAGTTAGATAGTTGTCTTATAATGCTCAATATGAAGCAATGTATTTCAATAGTTTTCGTTACCTGCTATAGCTTCTTGAGCGGTTGCTGTACGGTAGAGCTCTACTCAACCCGTTCTAGGAAGAAAATATGAGAATCGACCAGCGTAACGAAATTTACAGAGCTTTATGTAACTGAGAACTACGTAGAAAGTATTGAATATTTTGCTATGCTGTATTTTTTTTTAATTTTCTGCATGTCACAGTTGTCATTACTGATTAAAAATTTATTTCAATTTGTATGTGTGTGAGATGCTATAGAAGTTGAAAGATCGCTAAATTTCTTTGCATTTTCGTCAAAATGTAAGCCTTGAATAATATTGCTCGAAATCATTTAAAACACTCCAATGTTTTAATTTTAAATATACTATTTTGTAGAAGAAGGTTTACATATTGTGATAGTATTAGGTAGTTCTTATTAACTTTGAAGGTGAGCCGTGTAGAGCAGATCTAGTTTAGTGCTTTTGGCCATTCATGAAAAAATGACGGCAAGGAAGTTAAAACTGACAGACGATACGTGGGATCTTTGTCATAGATCTCAAATGCACGGGGCAATTTCGTGGAATGTCAAACTTTGAAAATTCGTAATTAAATCAGGAAGAGACGTAATAAATCGTAGTTTTCACTAAAAATCGTTAAATAATTATCTCCATTTCTCTGTTGAAGCAATAATTGCTTCTAACCTCTGACAATTCTGGTCAGAGGTATGGTGCACTTTAAGGGTCATTTTTCAAATCTGTTATTGCCGAGTTCCTACAATCTTCAGTTTTAGGACTGCCATCTCATAATTGTCTCTTCGTAAGGCTACTGTAACATATTATCTTTTAATATTCAATTTTGGTTCTTTTTTAGTTGGATTCATTTTTATAGACAGTTTTAATTATTTAGTAGTATTATTTCAAAGCGTTGTTTCGGAAGTAGAAATGTATGAGACCTATCTTTTAATTTAATATAAAATGTTACTCATTTTATCCAGCCCTGCAATAGACTACTTGATAATAATAGATAGCAGAAGAGAGATGGTATTATTACCGTTATCTGTATGGCCCACTTGTATTGTAAATGGTGAAAGGTGTTTGATGTCAATCACCCTTAGAAGCAGAAAAGTACCTTTATTAAATTACGCAAAGGGCAACTGGAAAAATGTTTTCATTTCTTCTAGTATCAGAGCATATTTCATCTATTCACTTCAATAAGTTACGGCACTGAAATGTTCACGTGTTATAAACTTTAGTTTGTCCCCGACTCCAAAATCAGAATAATAATCAATATAAAATACATGATAGAGTATAAAACATGATTAAATAACTAATTGCTTGAATGAATATATTTTTATACATGGCTTAATTATGTATTGATTCACAGTATTCATCTTTGTATTATAATTTTGTTAATGTTGCATGGTTATTTTCATTTCAGCGAAAGAGCGTTGAGCAGGAAGTGAGTAAATTTGATGTATTAGTCTTGTGTGTTTTCTCTTCTATTGCACAGCTGTTGTCTTCCGACTGTAATATCTTCCGTTGTTTTGTACCGCTCTTCAATCTGCTACTAATGTATCGATTGAAGAAACTTTGCTTCTCTTTTATTCTTCGTTTTTTGTGTGTTACTAACTAAGGTAGTATCATGGGATTTAATTCAGACTTTCAGTTATACTCAGACTTTTGATATACAGGTATAAGAAAATTTCATTTTTCTGGATACTGTATTTATGTTTTGATTCAGAGTAAATAACTGCAAGTCTTTGGTGTGATATTTCCCTGTATATAGCCTACTGATTAATCGATTGATGATTATAGAGCAAGTATGGCATGCTGTCAGCATGAATTACATTATATCTTCTTTTTTGTCAACTCATTTAATTACCCAAGTTACTTCTTCCTTAGGCTACAAATGTTGGTTATTTGGAGCGTATTCGTGAGCTGGAAGGAACAATATCGACTGAACGCCAGAGAAATGAGACGTTGGAGCAAGAATCTACCAAACTATTCGAGACGGAAGAGTTACTGGCTCAGTCGAGGGTCGAAGTTGAAATCATACGCACAGAGCTGATCGACGTACGCAACAATCTAAAGATAAACTCCGAGTTGATGGAGAAGGGTGGTGCTGAATTTGGTGTAGAGATCACAAGACTTAGAAGTGAATTGGAAGAAGCTCGAAGCACCATGAAAACTCAAATAGAAGAGACTGATAAAGCAAGCATAGAACACAAAGTTGAACTTGAGAAGCAGCAAAATATTTTAGGTGAAACGATTAGTGCTCTGAAGTTACAGATAGACGAGTTGAAACAGGTGACCAGTTGTGAACAAGAAACATTAAAAACATCTTTATTGGAAACCCAGAGGTTGATGGATTCAAATAAGGCAGCAACAGAGCAGACAATTAAAGAACGAGAAAATGAATTGGAGATCATCAAAAAGACGTTGAAGGAAAGCCAAGATATGCTCATAGCAAAATCAGATGATTTAGATAAAGGAACAAGAGCCAAACAAGAGATTGAAAGATTGCTTCAGAAAGAGGTAGAAGAACTTCGGGCAGCTACAAACGACAAGTCTTCCGAGTTGGAAAAGCAAACCGATAAAATAAGTCAACTTGAAAAACAGATTGAAATACACCAAGCTGAAGCTGAAACAATTCAAAGTTTGCTGTCACAGAAATCAGATGAGCATTTGAAGCTAGTTGATGAAACCAAAGAGCTGGAAAATGTGTTGAAGAGTCAACTCGAAGATACACAGAATTTGTTAAAATTGAAATCCGAGGAACTGAGTCAAGTGACTAGTGAACAACAGAGCATTGTTCAACAAAAGACTTCTATCATTGAAAATTTGGAATTGCAGATCAAAGACAAGGATGTGCAACTTCAGTCAAATGTCGAAGAAATGGAGAGAATTTGTATTCAACAATCTGGTAATGATCAAGATAAGGCAAATTTAATTGATAGTCTGCAGAATCATATCAAAGAAAAGGATGCTCAGCTTAAATTGACAACAGAAGAGGCAGCAAGAAAGAATGAAGAGCAACAAAATATGATAGACGAGAAGACGTCAAGAATTGAAAGTTTGGAAGGAAAAATCAAAGAGAAGGAGTCTGATCTTAGAATGAGAACAGAAGAATTATCAAAAATTAATAAGGAGCAACTTATTAGCATTCAAGAAAGTAAAGCATTCATTGAAATGCTAGAGGGTCAGATTACAAGCAAGGACTCGCAGATTAGTGAATTAAGATCTGATTTGACTGCTTTGAAAGAAAAGTTGGAATCGGAAGCTGATTTAGAAAAGAGACGCCATGAGAAAGAGATAGATGATTGCAATACTCAATTGAGAGAAGTAGAAACAAAGCTCAAAGAAAAAGAAACAGAGTTAAGACAACTGAAAAACGAAATAGAGAAACAGGCAGACACGCTTCTGAGTAGAGATATAGAAATCAAGAAACAAACTGATGAAACACAAAATCTTAATCTCAAACTTGTTACTTCAGAAGAATCGTCTGCTCTCCTTTCTTCCGAGATCCATAAGCTTCAGTTAGAAGTCGGCGATCTCCAACGTAAGCTTCAGGCAGCCGATGACAAATGCACTCAACTCTCTCAACAAAAACAGAAACTCGAAGACGATATCTCCGGCTTGATGGGAACGTCGAGTGATTCGTCGGCTCAGCTTACGAAGCTTAATGCCGAGTTACGTTTGAAAGAACAAGAAGTAGATGAAGCTAAGGAGTTGGTGACAGCAGCGAATCAAGAGGTCGAAATGATCAAACACAAACTGAAACAAATCACAGAGCAGTCAGAGAAGACAGAGGCAGATCTTGAGGAGAAACTAAGACTAATATTTGAGCAGAAAGAAAAAAGTGATGCAGATATGAAGACTACTCTTGATAAAGGCAAAACAACAGAACATCAGTTGAAGCAAGAGTTGGAGGAATTGCTAGCTAAATCTGAACAAAATGAACAAGAAAGTAAACAGAAACTTGAGCAAGTTCACAAGGAACTAGAGAAGAGACAGCACGAGTCATTGAAGGCGATCGAGAAGGCTACCGAAACTGCTGATACGACTTTTAAGAAGCAATTAGAAGTTTGTGCAGAAGAAGCTCGTAATGTGGAGTTGAACTTGAAACATCAGTTGTCAGAGTATCGTGAGAAGTTGAAGACGACTAAGGAGGAACTCAAGTTGAAATCTGAACTTGTTATAGAAACTGAGCAGGAGTTGAAATTAAAACTAGAGGAAGTGTCAGCTCAAGGGAAAAGCATAGAGAAGGATTTGAGGGTGAAACATGAAGAAGAGATGAATGTTTTGGTAAACGAGAAAGGGATTATCCAAGCTACCTTGACGGACTCTGAGACGAACCTTGCTTCAGTTCAAGGAAAATTAGATGCACTGCAAAGTCAGTTGGAAGCTACGAAATTATCATTGAGTGTCAAAGAGGGGGAAAATGTTGACATGGTTCAAAGTATCACCAAATTAGAGCACGAGAAAGGAGACGCTGAAAAGATCATTAAAGAACGAGACGATAAACTATTTGAAATTGTAAATGAGTTGAGTAAATTAAAAGATGATAAAAATAGTGTTGAAAGTGTGTTGTTAGAAGAAAAAAAGAAATTAGTTTTGGTGTCGGAACAACTCGAAGTCATTCAAAAAGAAAAGAACAATACTGAGTTGTCAGCGACAGAAAAAGATTTGAAGCTGTCCGCTACAATAGACGAGTTGAGGAAAGTGACACGAGAAAAAGATTCAATCGAGATGACATTGTCAGAAAAAGTCTCCAATTTAGCAGTTGTCATAGATGAGCTAGATAAACTTAAAGTAAAGAAAGAAGAACTTGAGAAACTTGCTTCAGATCAAGAATCAATGTTGACACAGTTTGGTCGGGAAGTAGATACGTATAAGAAAGATATCACAAAACAGACGAAAATAAAAGAGACCGTAGAATCATCTTTGTTGGAAAAAGACAAGAAACTTACTGATGTTCTAAAAGATTTAGAAAATCAATGCAAAGAAACAGACGTATTGAAGAAACTGGTGCTAGAGAAGGAAAGTACATCAGCTCAACTCACAGAGGAAGTCAGATTGTTAAAGGACAGTATCGATAAGCAAGCGCAGCAGAAAGAGAATGTAGAGTCTTCGTTATCAGAAAAAGACACAAAACTGAATAGTATTGTGGACGAGCTAAAAAAACTACGAGCAGAGAAGGAGGCTTTTGAAAAACTTTCAGCAGAAACGGAAGTTAAATTATCTCTTTCAGCTCAAAATGTTGCATTGCTGAAAGAAACTGTAGATAAGCAGCAACAAGAACTTCAGATCAAGCTGAAAGAAATGAACAAGGAGGCTGCAACAGCAACTGACATCAAGGATAAACTGTGAGTATACCTAATTCATCTTGTTTTATATCTTCAAAACTTTATTCTAAGAAACCATACTGTAATGATAATGAACTATTTTGCTCCTAGGCAGAGATAATCTTTTATAAATTATCAATTTATTAGACTTTATATTATATTATACTATATTACTATATTTATATTATACTGTCATGCAACAGGGATGGCCAGCCGGCATTCTTTAAGAGGCCCTAGATGATGGTGTTTGACACCCCCCGACTTGATTTGTTGGAACCGAGCGAAAGATATTTATTTATTATACTTTGAGATTTTATTTCATTTCAAGTGAGTTATAGTGTGTACTTATAGTGTAGTTATAGTATTCAAGTGATATAGAAAAAAATAACAAAAAGTACTGTACTAGTAATTACCATTGATGTAACCTAACACTGTCATTCTTAACTGTTCTAGAGACTTTGAGAAAAGAAATTGCAGCGAACTGCAAGAGAGACTTAACAATGTTGAGAAAGAACGTTTGCAACTTGTTGAACAGTGTCAAAATCTTTCCACGTCATCGCAGAACAACACTGAACTGAGTGTCCAGCTTGCTGCCCTTCGAAAGGAACTGGAGAATACAAAACAAAGGTATGCCATTGTTGCTTGTTTTATGTCATCTAAAATTACATTTGCATATATGTTGTTCTATTTTTAATTTCAATGGTAAATAGTAAATATAATTGCAATGTATCTTATTAGTTACAGTTACATTGTATTCATGAATTTAGCACAAAAAGGTTAAAATCTCCAAAATAAATTAATCTGAAATCGTGACAAAAGCAAAAGAAAAATAGTTTTTATAGAAAAATCAAAGTGTTGGGCTGCGTTAAAAACGTGTGGTTCTCATGAATCTAGCACAAGTGATTCTGTACTAGGTAAGCTGCTGTTTTGAACTACAGGCATAGACCCCTATGGAAGGCATTTTTTCTATCTAGTGTTTGATATAATTGGTTTCATAGCTAGGCCTACTACTTATTTTTTGTGGATTAAACCAATTCACGTTTCAAATTTGCTCTATTACTTAAGCTTTAAATATAAGTACCATTAAGCTAAAAATGTTCTACAATTATTTGTTATTTATATATGTGTAATATTACTTTCTATTATTAAATTATTTTGACCTGGGATTTACTTTGTAACTTACTCTGTACATTATTCAATTTTCAGAGAACAAGAGTACAGAACTAATAGTGAACTGGAGAAATTGACAACTGAAAAATTGCTCGAAACCACCAAGTTGCTCCTAGCTCAAAGAGAAGATGACTTTGTTAAACAGAAGTCGGAATTGTCATCACTTATTGTCGACAATGCTGAGGCAAAGAAGTACAAGTCTCTGTTAGAAGCTGCCGAACGCGGGAAGAAACAAATGGAACAAAAGGTGATAGAACTACAAGTCGCCGTGGTACAAAAAAACACGAACGTTATCAATGCGGGTGAGTTTCAAGGTCACCTATACTGTAATACTAGATATGTCACGAGTCATGAACAAAATTTGCTCTGCTTTCTACTTTCCAGCCTCCATGTAGTAGTAACTCAGTTTGTTGGCTAGAATGTACCAGGAAACTGCAGCATACGCATTGTAAGATGAACACGATATGTACGGTATATGAATTGTACTCTTAAATTGTATATACCACACCTTGATTTTGACGCTATCATGTCATCATCTTCCTGATGCAATTCTTATTGATTATAGGCATACTTGTTGAACATTTTAATCATTCTTAGTTCCAATTGCTCTTGCTTGTTGCTCATTTCAATAGATTAAGTTGCTCTAGAAGTATTACCTTTATATTTTTTTCTTCACAACAGCTGATCAGATTTATGTAAAACTGTGTAAGCCCTTGGCCTATCATTCTTGTGTTTAATTTCAGTGAAAATTCCAATTTTTTGTAGGATTATTCTTCTGTTTTTTTCCCCCAAGAGTTCTTTTTCAAAGGGGATTTTCAAGATTTCAAATTGGTTGATCTCAGAATTTGTTGAACCAATTTTGCCCCAATACTATACAATAGCAAATTAGATAATGGTATATGTATGTGCTAAGTTTGAACAAAATCTGTGTTTTCGTTTCAACTCTGGAACGCGAACAAACAAACTAAAAACACCATTTGTTTTTTCAAATGTGGTAAATAAGACTAACAAACTGAAAAAAAATGCAGCCCATTTTTTTTCAGTATGTGGAATGGAATCTTTGCTACGCTCATCTAAAAATATATATTTTGATATGAATAATTATTTCTATTATTACTGTATTATTATTCACCAATTCTGTTTCTAGATCCGTCGCATGGTAAATTAGTTGAAGATAAAGATTCTTCTCAAGGTCAGATTGATTTCCTCAACTCGGTTATTGTGGATATGCATCGTAAGAATGATGACTTGAAAGCCCGCATCGAGATACTAGAGATGGGAATCACACCATCTGACGCAGACGAGCTCAACTTGTGAGTACCTTTATATAGAGCTCAACATGTATGTAGCATGTATAGCAAAGCAAGTTTAGCTTAGCAAAGCAAGTCACAACTGCTACAATGAAAGCATGTTTATTTGCAGGGTCACAATTCATAAAATTAAAAGTACAAATAATAATAATGAGAGTGCAAAATTTTCAACTGCATGGTCTGGATAAGTGTTAAAACTAAAGGGTACAATGATTTTAGAATTTTCATTTTCATTCCACTAAGAGATAATGTCAATGTTCCCCATTACCTCTTGCTCTCCATTACCCACATTACCCCATGAGACTTTCCATTAGGATATATTGTAGTGAAATTACTTCAAACCATTCAGAACAGTATCTTTTGAAATTCAGGTACTATTAATCCATAATAAATATTCATGTCAAGTTACACATTATTTGTATGGAAGTCAATGGTGAGGTGAAAATCAAAATAAATGAATAAATAAATGGCAAAGATATCGGGAACAACTGTTCTGTTACATACGATTTATTTTTCCATCTTTGTTATTATTTTGACTAGAATTAGCATTTTCAACAAATATAATCTGCATCGTATGATGTATACATTTGTTAATTTTGTATCTTCCACTTTTGAACTTATAAGTCATTTATATGTACCTGTGAAATCCTCCTTGTGGGAACTTTTGCCATCCGGATGCTAGGTACATCTTGAAAGCTTTCCAGACTTTCTCAGTTGTTTTATTAGCGCGATAAAACGTGATTCATTAGGTTTATATTTTATAGTGCCTTGAAAGTCATCTTAATTTAATCATCGTAAGTCAACATTCAATTGGAATGCTAATTTTTAAATGGGATGAAAAACATTTGGGCCTAATAAATATTGTGGATCTTTCTGCAATATCAAGTGAATTGTACTTCTCTAGGGTATGATGAGGGAGATTGTTGTTTCTATAAGCAAGAGACTAAGAGTGTTGTTTTTTATAGAAATGGTATCAATGCTCGAATGATTGCTCCACGAATGTTTTGTGACATCTGCGACATGTTTGACCTCCACGAGACTGAAGACTGCCCTCGTCAGGCGATGGACTCGCCACCACCAGATCCGCCAAGGGCGACGCATGGAAAACCCCCTCGTGGACCACCCACAGAGAGACCCTATTGCGATATATGTGAAAGTAAGTCACCACTCTCCTTATTCACCTTATTCGTGATCTTGAAAATCATTCTGGGACATAAAATATATATTTTCTGTTTCAGTATTCGGTCACTCAACAGAAGATTGTGACGATGGGGAGACATTTTAAAATTTTAGCAATTGACTTGTAACAAGTACCATATAGGCTGTAATTTATTCAATTCAGGATTTATAGATGTTATTACAAGATACTGTCACTAGGAGAAAACCAATATTTTTCTACCCAAAATGTAAATATATCCATTTGTTATTAATTTGTCCAATGATGCTAAAAGTTGAAATGCACCCTTGGTACATAGCTGGGGTAGAAATTGGGGTACCCACATAAGGTTATGGATATTAAATATGGCAGGATGTTTGACAGATGGGTAACTTTCAACTTTTAAAACATTTAGTGCCGGAATTACGAACGTGGGAGTAGCTTTATGTTGTTCAAGGTGCCGAACTTATTCAAACTTCAAGGTGCATAGTTTCAAGTTGTTATCACCTTGGTTAGACATGCTATTCGGTTATGCCAACTGTCAGATAGAGGCTAATGGGACTTTGTAATGGGACCGGTCCTTACTGATTTTAGTTCAATGGTATTTTAGCAGTCAGGCAAGATCAAGATTCACTCTGAAACAAGGTTTAGCTAGAATGTGTGAATATGTCATATCTAGGCTATCACACACAATGCCAGAAATCTATCAATATGCTTTTAGAAATTAAATTAGTTGATATATTGTGGGCTTTCTGCAAAAATTCACCAACTCCTTTTTTCTCAATAGAATTGAGAGAAAACAAATTATTGATTCTGCCATCTCAAATACTGGTAGTGAGAAAATGATTGATTCTGCTATCTTGAATAGTGAGAAAAAGGAGTTGGTGAGTTTTCGCAGAAAGCCCACGATTTAAGGATGCTGAACGATTTCAAAAATCCTTTACACATAGCTGTGCTACATTGATTAGATACTACTCGCCAACTGTTCATATTGGAATCACGCATGCAACTTTGGAACAGAATTTCAAAATAATGACAATTGATCGGATGAATAAGAAATAAGAATCATTGATAGATTAGTGATCCAATATCTGATGATTGATTGATTAATCATTAGCATCCCTAATAATATATAGATGTAGTGATTTACTCTTGTTCTAAAGGGGTAGCTTTTAATTAAATGTAAAAATCCAGAAATGGTCATACATTTTGTATTCACTCATGTAATTTTGTTGGTATAACTAGTAGTAAATAGTTATTAACTGTTAAACAGGAATGTGATGGTCCCAGAAATCTTTAATTATTTTTCATTTTATGTCGCCAACTGTTCTTTGGTACTTCTTCAGTTATAAAGGCTATTAGGCCTACATTTTACTGCACTTTATTTCTGGTTTGCATGGCAGCAGTATTTCAGAGTTGTGCTCATTCTATTTATTATCACCTGGATATTATATTTTCAATTGTCACTGATAGGGTTTATTAATTAGAGCACGGACTACTATTTCCCCGAATAATTATTAATTTATTTGTTATAAATAATTGGTTTCATGTATGGTCAAGTTAATGTTCAACTTTGATGTTATGATGAAGAATACATTTTATTAGGTGTTTTATTAAAAACTACCACATAGGCCTAGCCTCTTTCATTACACAATTATTATAAAGTAAAATCATCTCTCAATTTTCAAGTTTAAATGTATTTATTGATCAAATAATTAATATTATAAGATTTTATCAACGTTGTCATAATTGTGTTACACAGTTATACTTGTACATAAATATTGAAATTAAAGAGTACTGCAATTGATTATGTTTAATCCAGACCATCTTTCTTCTCTTTTATTGCATCCTGGAACAAAATAAGGAAACACTGAATTTTCATTGAATTATATTTAAAGGTTTTATTGGTTAAGTAGGGCAATATGCTTATACAAAATTGTGTATTAGCCCACAAAGGTGTCGACAAACACATATGGTATATAGACAGTGCAAGGTGCTAAGCAGTTGAAAGCGAGTACGAGAGAGAAATGAGATCTTGAAAGCAGAAAATTCATCTGGTGAACTAGATAACTGACAATAAAAATACGAGTCACAAAAGTTTGTTTTATGAATGTGGAAACTATTCTATTCCATGTACTGGAAAAATACGGTCTGTATTTAAATAACTACATAGGCCCCCCTACAGATCAGACAAAGTAACCGAATAGATAGGTACGTCAATTGCTTTGAATATGTTTAATGTACAGTGAAACCTATGTAGGCCTATCATTCCCAGATCCATCGTTGATCTGCTTGCATCATTCATTTTCTCTCGCCCCACTCCCACATTATCAATGTTAAATTTTCCTGGATGGATCGAGGTTTCACTGTAATAGGGTGCAATAGGTGATATCAGAGGTAGAGAGTGACTAGACTTGAAAGTTTCAAAATCAAGGTGTGTAGGCCTACAGCTTTCTAGCTTTTCAGCTTTCTTTGTAAGTTTTGTACAAATATCTCGTTCATCGTTCAATGCATAGGCCTATACTGTGTTATATTTCCGCTACGTCAAAACAATTTTTCAACTGGATTTTGAAGCTGTCTGTCTTATGCCTACGTAATAACGATTATTAAAACGATGTAACGTAAAATATTGATTGGTTAAAATTTTCATCTACATACTTTAAATCGTTCCTCAAACAGTGATAGTTCTGCAAGTAGATCAGTGATTGCATTTGTGAGAGCATCTTGAGGTGTATAATCTGACGTAGTTTGGATGCGGATAATGAACTTATGCTCCAGTGGGTGCGGTAATTTGTAACCAGCAAACAGCACATTCGGGTCCTTTAAAAGTTGACTGAAAAAGAGCAGTGAGAAATTAGCTGGGCGTACAAGCAACTATGTAGGCAGTTTGTAAAAATAGGACCTGGTAGCCGGGTTGGCTAAACCATCTCACAGAGAGCTGTGTGATGACAAAAATACTTATTGTCTTGAAATTATTTAATATTCCGGCCTAGGCCTCTATATATCTGGATATGGATTCACAAAGACTAAAGAGTCCTGTCCTTAGGACGTCTCAAGTTTGAACCATGTACTGAGTTGAGACCAATATTGGTCTTGTTTCAGTAAAATTGTTCTAACTTTAGACCAATATTGCACCTTACTCAGTAAAATGCTCCTTACTTGAGACGTCCTAAAGATAGGACTCTTTGTGAATCCGGGCCCTGGAAGTTGGAACTGTAGCCTATCAATTCCAGTAGTTCTACACATAGGGGATATGGGACGAGTACATACTTTCTTATCAAGTTTCCCAAAGTGTGGTCTTCTTTATTAATAGTGAAAATGGCTGCGTTCGGGACTTTTGTATCTTGTTCCTTGATAACTCTGTAACCAGAAAAATACAAATGTTCACACAGTATTTAGGCCTATTTATTAACTTAGATGAGGGTCGACGTTAGGTTTGCCATACGTCCCAATTGTGGTGGGACAGAACAAAAGTGACAAAAGACAAAAGTGTCCCGCAGGAGGATGCGGGACACTTTTGTCCCGCTTGGCTGCGTAAATTCATCAAGTATCCATATTTTTGCACCGCCAAACATTTCGCGCCATTACAGAATTTCAACAGGCTACGCTCTTGAAAGTATCATCATCATTTAAGAATACATTCTATAAGATTTGTCAATGGTTTCCGATTTATTATTTTTTAGTGTTTCATCACACATAATAATAATGTGTTATAATAATAACAATGATAATAATGGTAATGTTCATATGACCTTTCTAAAATCATATAAAAATGCAGGCCTGTAAATTGTCTTCCGTTATTATTATTATTTAAACTCTTGCAATTGCACATAAATGCGCGGTGGCAAGTTCCCTAACTACCCCTATCCCATCACCTAGCCCTAACCCTCTGATGGAATATTTCATATTATTTAATTTTCTTCATACTTTTGGTTAGTGTTTGTAATGGATGTTCTGTAACTTTTGTAGTTGTATTTATGTTGTTGTACAGTGTTGGATGGAAGAACGACTGTCAAATCCCACACTTTCAGTATTTTTAAAAACACTGACTAGCCATTATTATTATTATTATTATGAATAGCAGTCGACAAATTGGGTCAGACAGTTCAGACTTGAGGAAACTAAACTTCCCGTTACATTGTGAGTCTCAGCGCATGTTGCCTCTAGAAAAGATGAACATAGGGCCTGCCTATCTCTTGACACACGTAGCAAGTGTTCGTGCAACCTTGAGTAACTCGCTCTCTGATTGGTCAGGGCACGTTGCCCGTTGCTCAAAGCATTTTGTAGGTTATTATAAAGTCAATGGTAACAACACAAAGCACGAGAGTAAACGTACCTGTAAGCACACACATGGGCCCATGACCTTAGTCTGGGACATACACAGTGGTAAGGTTAGGCCTAGTTCTATGCCTTTCAAGGCATAGGGCCTAGGACCCCAGATCAGGTTTCACATTCCATTAAGGCCTACTTTCACTTTTCACCAGACTAGGCCTAGGCCATTAAGTATGCCTAGGCCTTTATCTAGGTCCTAGGCCTACCATAACCCAATAACCCATTTGAAGAAACATTAACCTAAAACAAATTTACAATTCATTGAGAACTAGGTAGTGTCTAAAATAATTGATTTTCTCACTTTTTTTCTCCTTCAAAGAGTAGAAAAGACTCGAACGTTGGAGGTGCGTTCATTGTCGGTTGTTTCTGCTAGACGGTAGTTCTGCCAAAACGACCTGTCAATTCACACTGACACAATGAAGAGAAGAAGCCTCAACTCAAAAATAGGCCTACTGGATTTCAACTTGAGCCCGCACTGCCGCACGCGCAGATATGTCGAACCTAAAGAGTGCAGCACTAGTCCAAGTTTACTACGCAGTGATTTGATTGGATCTTGAATGTAGTTGTCGTTCGTCGGTTCGGCACTCGGCTGTCTCGGCGTTCGCAAGGTAGTTGTCAAGATGGCGGAAGGGCAGAGTGCTGCTGTCGGAAATCCTAATGCAGAAATTGTTCGGGGACAACTCTTTGAAGTAGGACCACGATATACTAATCTTGCATACATCGGAGAGGGTGCCTATGGAATGGTAGTGTAAGTACAATTTCGTATTTTCCAACTAAACACATTTGTTTACATATATACCCAATGGTGTCAATGATGGTTCTTAGCCTATGAAATTTGCCAATGCTTAGCCAGAAGGGAGGGTGTTGGTTAGGCTTATATTACACTGTCGTAAGTTCCTAGACCACTGCATTGAATAGCTGCAACGAGTTATAGTCATAATGATAGCTAGCTAGGGCAAGAGTACGCTAGTATTTACTTTCTTACAAGTGTATGCCAGGCCTACAATAGGCTATGTGGGCTATGGTGGCCTACCTTTCACTCATCATCTGATTTGTGATTTAATTGATGCCTGGACCTATAGGCCTATTTTATTATTTAAATTTAGTAGTTAGCCCAGTGTACCCTTAATGAAGCCTAGCCCAGCAACAGTTGATTGACATGCTTCCTCAAGGTTGAACAATGGCAAAATTCTGCCATGGTAAGAGTCAGGACCTCAGTCCTCCCTTACAAAATTTTAAAAACAAGGAGAAAAAATATAAATATTTTATTGTTCACAAGTTTTCATAGTATCAGAAGTTCTCGACATGTTAGTACAGCTTCATTGTGCTCTATCCCTGACTTCTTTGAATCCTGGAAGTAATTATTCAAGGTTAAATTTAGCTTGGGCCTAGGTACCTACTGGTACCTTGAATTGAAACATGTGAGAAACATTCATCGTGTAACTGAAATGAAAAGTCTTGTAACCAAAATTTACTGAGCTAAAGGCCGATTCACAATTGAAATATTGATTATGGAATATGGTATAGTTTTAAGAGCGACGTGGATGATGGCATTTCCGTGTTACCGTTCACAATGAGAAAATGTGGCATAGGCCTAGTGATGTGGTATAGGCCTACGGAATAAGAAATGAAATAAATCCATTTCTCATGACTATTCCTTATGACAGCAAAATTCTGACCAATCAGATGACGTTACTACTGGAGTCAAATGACTACGTTTATGTGTTTTGGGGTATCTTATTACTTGAAGTCAAATCAGACACTCAAATCTCAAGATTAAGATTTGTATTCCTAAAAAAATTGATTCTTTGTTGCCACAGCCTCTGAAACTCAAAACTATTCAAGACAAAATGATGATTTAAGAGTGGCGGTGATCCGGATTTTTCGGTAAACTACTGGCGAACCTACAGTTGAAATATACGGCTATTGTGGCCCACCTATGTCACTAAGACTATACCACATTCCATAATCAATTATCAATATTTCAATTGTGAACGGGCGTTTATGCATTACAAACGTAGAATGTTCAGATATTGAAGTAAACAATTCTGACATTTAAATCATCTACTTTCGCGTAAAAATAATTTAAACAAATTATCGGCTGATGTCTTTTCGATTTTCAACTTTTGTAACACCAGCTTGCATAGTCCTAGAACATTGACAATTTTCGTCGTGGAGTACACATGCGATATATCAGTGAGAAATCTTGACAATTCATTAATAACCTGATTGAAATAGGACATTTTGCATTTTGATTTATCAAAATACTTTTTACTAGTAGGGCCGGTACGTTTGACTTTTGTATGCTTGCTTCTTCAGCTACGAAGTCTGCGAATCTCATTTGAATTGTGCAAGTTTTCAATTATTAATAATAATAGGATACTTCACTATGTTTCTTCGATTACAGCCTTTGATTTTGTTTTAAAAATAATAAAAATTTGAAAATTAATTTTAAGTTACCTACCATTGGCTCATAATATCGTTCTCAATATACTTTGTACGGTAAGCCTATTCATTGGTAGGCCTAGTGTTGGACGTTGAAAAATTTCAATGCAAATTCATTGAAACTTTCAATGAAAATTTTCAGAAAATTTCCAATTCATTGAGAATTTTCTGTGAATCTATAATAGAATCAAATGAATTCATCTAATTCATCCCCATTGATTTTTTTTCAGTGATTTTTTAAATAAAATCATTGGATTTCTTTCCATTTGAATATTGAGAATTTTCAATGCAAATTTTCAACATCTTTACTCATTAACTTTTCAAAAATCATTTTCAAATGACTTTTTGAAATAGGACAGTACAATCGACGACTCGAAATGGGCGTGGCTTTACCAGCCAGCCTTCTGGATATGTATCACTTGTGATCATTTAGAGACACCCTGATTTGACATTTGAATTTCACCACAGTTCTAACAGCCCCGTCGATTGAATGTTATATATGTGACGTCAATGGGGCGGAGAATGCGAGTCGTCAATTGATTACTGGCCCCACCTACGGGTGATCGCCAAGAAGTCAACACATTTAGTGAGGATCTATCAATGCATGTTCACGAACTTCAAAAAGCCAGTTACTATTTTATGTAGGCCCTACTCATTTAGGGTCGTGATAATTTTGTAAGCAAATGCACCTTCAATGTGGTGGTTCAACAAATTGTTTTAGTATCACTAAGAGTGATTCAAACTCCAGTTTCTCCTGTGACGACTTAATATGCCATAAAAATTGAAAATCTCCAACGGAAAAAAAATTCATGAAAATTGACATAGGTACATACACTAGGTAGTAGGCCTAGTCCTATTCACTTCCTCATTTAAATGAATTAGTTTGACACTTGATTGCACAGTTAATTGAATTAAGCGATGTACACATTACGTGTAGATCAGTTGCTAACGATCTGGGAGGTGAGGGGCATATTTGACCTGGTTCGATCACCACCACCGACCGTCTTTACAGGGGAAAACTGTACTTTCGTGGTTTACTTCCGTAGCCTGGGCTTATGCCAGGATAGTTCTCACAATACAGGCCACGACTACTACCTTCCCACTATCCTTTCATTATCTTAAGAAACCTTCATCCCGCCACCCAATCATGTCCTAAATCATTCATCCTACACCAATAGATCTTAGTTATCATTACAGTGTGTTGTTGAATCCAATATAACAAAATCAATATCTTTTTATAGATAATGTATTAACTTGTTTCCCCTATGAGACCTATACCAATTGATGAGAGTGTCTCTGATAGTGTATTTGCCAGTCAGTGGATCGTATCTGCCAATCCCACTTTGAACACAAGTAAAATGCATGTAACCTTTCTAGGCTAATATGTCTGTATGTAAAGGCCAAACACAACCTGAATACAATTTCGCATCAACCAACCTAATCATCATACTAATTTAGTTGAGTGTGTTCACTTTGCTAGCTTTGTTAATTGAACGTTTTCCTAATAATTGAAACTACGTTATGAGAAGGAGGTGTGGGGGGGGGTTCAGGTAAATCAACAAGTCTGTTGGATGAGGAGGGGTTACTGGGGTGCGGCAGGTGTTTGCAAAAACATGATCCCGTTATGTAAAGTCTGATAGAGGTAATTAATAATTAAAGATGTTAGAGAATAATATAATAGATAAAGTCTTACCACCAGTATACTGGCAGTGAGTATTTTTCCTGCCGAGCGTAAACTTGAACCATGATATTTTTCGGAAAAAAAGCTTATTTGAATAATCTCCGTTATCTTCTCATCATTCAACAGAGTTGGTATTTGCTAGTAGCCTATAGTCCTTTTCGTTTTTACAAAAATAATTGTTGTATCAGTCCTCATCGTACTACTAGTATCTAGGTCTACCATCTACTGCTAACTGTTTTGTTCATACACATGACAAGTTTCCAAACATAAAAATAATTACTTCTAGCTGAGGTACTGTACCAACTTGAATGTTTTGGCAAAACGAAGCTTATCAAATTGTGCATAAATGTACTACAATGATGTCAAACAGTCAACTAGGGAATTTGCAAGGTACATTTTGGCGAATCTTTTAATATTAAAACATTAGATTAGAACTAAAAACGAAAGCCACTTTAATATAATGTAGTTATGTATAGCCTACCCAAAGTAATTTATTGCGCATGGATTGTTCTGGTGGCAAGGTGTCGTATCTTGACGCGAGAAAAACGCCTATGTTCTGTGTCCGGACTTGAAATCAGTTATTAGCTTGATTTGCCCGCCACAACTTCCGCTTTCATATCTCGGACCTCCAGCGTCTGAACTCTTCAAAGAAAGAATACATTGACGGATTAACAACTCCTGAAATCAGGTGTAGGCCTACACTTGTCTTGAAATCACCGAAGAAATTACTCGAAATCCTTCAAATCTGAAATCGGGTCCACACTGGATTAAAATAATTGAAATATTCAAATAATTAAAATGGGGTCGTAAGATCGCCCTTGTGGTGCGCCGTCCAAACGATCATATCTTTCATCCATAGCCTTAATTGGGAATCAATGATTTGGTATCAAGTTTCGATCTTATTGAAAGAAAAACACTGGATTTGCGAGTTGTTGACCCCCCAGTTGGCACATCATAAATTCATATAGATCTTTGCTACGGTATTTTCAGGAAATTGTATTTTCTCAGGACGAGGTTTACGATAAAAAAAAACGCGATTACATCTTTCCAAAGTGTTACGTCATGGACGAAAGATGTACTAAAGGAGACACGTTCCATTCACATAACTGAAAACTACCTGCACATCTTCATTCCCCTCTCATATTATGTCTGTGATTGATCACTATATAGAAAGCCAGAAAACGCAACAAACGGACTGGTGACAGCCAATCATAATCCACAATCCAGCACGGTCGTTGCGCCCTCTAGCGTTCGGACATACTATATACTAGAGAGTGAGGGGTGTAGAAGCAAGTGGAGATAAAGTAAATGGGAATCAGTTTTATTTTGACATTGCGGGACAATTAAAAGTGTTGAGTGTATATATTTGTGTTTGCGCAAAAATGTATGATTATCATGATTTCTTAGTTTTTACTATTATTGATTTGGCAGACCATCTTCTTTCGTCAACACAAGTATGACACTTCAAATGTCATTTACATTATTAACATTATTTCATTTCTGGAATCACTGGCTTTGATCATAATATGATACATCAAGATCCACGAAGGTCTTGACCTTTTTTATTCTGTGATCAAAGATGGTTCATTCTTCAGTACCGATAGGGAACATTAAAAACTTGTATGTGTTTTTTTTTTCATATTATACTAAAATTTTAGTCTTCTAAGGTGAGGGAAGAAGAATTGGCTATAATTTTCAATAAGTCCCATATGGTGAATGCATCCTTGAGTCGTTAGGCCTATACTACTTGTTGATGACATCATGTATATAATTCATTAGACATAAAGTATTGAAGTTGACGTCGTCATATCCTTTTTTATGAATTATACAACTTTACTGTGTGAACATGTTTCACAAACTCTTCTTTCGTTAATTTCTACAAAATGAGTACACAATCCGGATTCCGGAGTAAAGCAAGTTCAATATTAATAAAAATCAACATGTTTTTATTTCATATTTCCAATTATTTGGAATACAAAGGATGAAGTTCAAACTCATATGATTAATATTTAATTATCACAAAATCAAATCTTTCAAATCGGTTGAGATTTGTCCAGCGAGATAAAGGATAGGTCCCAACACTTCTGGTAGTTTTGTTTGATTGATCGATTTAGTCTTTATTAGCAACAGAAAAACACATTTCCACTAATGCTAATTTAATAAAAAGAAGAACGTTATGTGTAGGATAGCAATAACACAACACTATAAGGTATGACGAGATGGCAATCGCATCAATATGATGAAATACCACTGACTGATTGACTACTACATCGGTTACCATAGTAATGAGACATTTCCATGAATTCTAATTATATCATATTTCATAAGTAAGTAATTGACGTTGAAACGCTTTGTGTTTCATAGATCTAAGAATACTCGATGATGGATGAATGTTATACTCATTTTCATTTGTAACATTTGTGATAGTGCGTTCATTCAATTCATTCAATTTTCAGTTCAGCTAACAATATTTTTCATTTGCATACTTTTTTATTCACTTCCTCAATGGTGAATATGAAATAATAAATGATGTGAATCAGTGAACCCTGCGTGAAGATAATTTCTTCTGTACGGGCTATAGAAATAAACTAGAAAGAACATTAAAACAATTTCACCAGACAAACGGCTAATTAATGTCAATAAATATTTCAACAATTTAATTAATATTGCTGAGGGCATGATAGAATAACATGGTATAAAATCTATATTTCCAATTTTCTATAACCAATAACTAAATGAGGAAACTAAAAACGTACACTTTACATCATATTAAGAGTCCACGGGAGTCGATTTATCAGAAATATCAGTTTCTTGGTGATAACTTCTGAATGGTGTGAGATATCAGAATTCTTATACGCGAGAAACACACATAATTATAATAGCTTCAAGGTAATGTGTTATGACTATTAAGTCATGTCGTATAACTGTCAAGCGTCGACAGCTAAAAGATGTGTTTTTTTTTTTTAGCTGTCGACGCTTCACAGTTATGAAACCTGACTTGAGTAGTCATAACTTATATCATCTTGTCTTGAAGCCAATATAATTATCTGTGTTTCTCACGTATTAGAATTTTGATATTTCATACCGTTCAAAAGTTATCACCAAAAATTGATATTTCGATAAATCGACTCCCATGACTTAAGCTTCTCGTGATTCGAGAAAAAAATCTCTATTTGATTGGGGTATATAGGCCTATCCAAACTCATAATTTACAAGGCTTAAATAAAAACAGATTGTTCATTTTACAAAGTTCAATATGACAAGTGAAACAATCGTGATTGTATTGAATGGAAACGGAATTTACGTATTTAATTAAAGTCATTTGATGATTTAATACCGTCCGAATGCCGGATGATATATTCTCCATGTTATTTTCAACAAGTAATACTTATTATACGAAGTCCCTTTTCCTCAAATTACGACTATAAGGATGACGTGTTAGACAGAGCCGTATTAAGGGCGGCAAATTTTTAAGGCGCGTTAGCCCCTTGAAAATTGAATAATATGTAAGTATATATAGAATCGTATATTTTCATATAATATATATTAACGCTTTGAGATACCAACTATTGCATTGAGAGCATTAAAAACACCATTCTGTATTGCTGCAGTTTTCTTCTACAGTGTTCATTATAGTCCTTTTTTATATTGGGTTTTAACGACGCACTGTAATGATGACTAAGATCTATTGGCGTCGGATGAATGATTAATGAGATGATGGGATGAATGTATTATGGGTATGGGAAGGATAGTGGGAAGGAAACGGTCGTGGCCTGTATTGTGGGAACCATCCCGGCATTAGCCTAGCCCTAGACTACAGAGGGAAACCACGAAAAAAAAACTGTAAAGATTGACGGTGGCGGGAATCGAACCGGGTCCGATATGTCCCTTCACCTCCCAGATCACATGAAGCAAGTGCGTTAACCACTCGGCTGCATGTGCTGGTCAATAATATAGTCCTCCTATAAATGTTTAACAAATTTCAATATTATTACTTCCAACATGAATAGTAACGACCAAAGCTTATAAAATGATCCTACTTATTGATAGGTCATAGTAATAGCTCAACACAATAAACCTATAGTGCTCGTCATATTCCTGAGATAGTGCACTATACTGAATTAATTACCATACTTGGGAGGAGGGCGTCAAAAAATGTCGGGCCTAGGGCGCAAACTATCTTGATAGGCTCTGGTTAGACTGTTCGACCAACAAACTGTAAAGAATCCACCACTATTATTTCAGGCCTTCGGGGATTGTAGCCATTGAATCAAAAATGTTGAGGATTCCTATCTTATTGAACTCGTCTTCTTCTCTCCGATTCTTCTTTACTCCCAATTCTTCCTTTCTTCTTCCAATTAAAAAATGTTCCATTGGATTTTTCTCCAAATTTCTCCATTTTTTCTTCACTATTAGTGTAGGTTTTCATCAGTGGAAACGTTTTATACGCTTCTATTTCTATGGATGCATTCAATTTCATCTGAATAATTTACTTCTCGCTTTTAATGCGTTACTCGTATAGAAATAGTGCATGCAAATGTATTACGTCTTTGAAGTTTTTGAACCATTCGATTGGCTAGACCACATGCGCAAGAAAAAAATGAATTTCAGAAAGAGTGATTGAATCATTTGAAAATTAGCTTGTTTATAGGGCCTATTGACAATTTCCACATTTGATTTCCTTCACCGCCTTTCAACCCAGCATCTATCTAACTTGTTTTCGTGTCCGTTTCTGAATGATAATATTTAGAACGACAATTATGTATTGTATTCGGTTCCCATGTCTTACGTCACAATGTATATCGTGGAATACAAATGTTTGCTCAGCACAAGTACGTATACCCATTAATCCGTTTGACGCCATACCGTATCCATTTTATAGCACATTGGAGAATACCATGCCTGGTATTATACCACTACTTGACTTGATATTGTACATGACTAATATGTATGATAGTAATGGCTTATTTCAATCTAATTCCTGGAGTAGTCTGGAAGATGCTTTTGATGCAGTACTCATTCATCGCATGAGTTGGAAAAGTGACATGTTGGGTAGAGCGATAACTTGACGATATATATATTTATATATATATATATATATATATATATATATATATATATATATATATTTAATTCTTTTTGGGATGCGATCATAAATGTTGTTAAAGCTTAGAGAATATCTGACTCATAATTTATTTATTCATATATTCTTAGGCCTTTATTAAAATGGGTTGTATTATTAATTGTTTTATTGTTGTCATTCATTTATTATTTATTTCATTCATTTTCCTTTCCTAATTAACATATCACTATACACAAAAGATTACATGGAACACAGATTACGTAACAGACTACAACAATAGTAATAAAATTAACAAAAGAAAAGTAAAATATGTTACTGAGTGCAAGAAAGAAGAGATCTTATGTTTACACTCAGATTATAGGAACTGAAATTATAATACAAGTCTTTTTTCTATGAATATGTGGTGAATTGGACCGGAGATTATTGAAATAATATAATAAGTATGATCAGGCGCTAAATGACCTCGCTGTCGATGCGCCTTAAAACCCTAATATTCATTCAATAAGTATGATAATAACTTCGAAATTTGAAGGAAAAGTAAAATTATTTTTATAATTACATGATTATGATTACATAATTAATGATGGAACAAATTGGTAATTATAAACAAATTGCTTACCGTATAGAAGATTGATTACTTGCTAATTTTTTTTTGTCGCCTAGTATTCTATATTCATATTCATATACACTGTATTACTTCATATACATGTAACTTCATGTACTTCATGTTCATGTCATGTAACTTCATATACAGTTTATTATTATCATTATATCATAATTTTCTATTACTGGACAAAGTGTATGTGTTGGGTATTTATAAAAAAAATAACACATACTCTGCTACTATTTTTCAATTCATGTATTTTTCATGACTTGTCATATATTATATTGTTCGCATAATCCTATGCAATGATCAATTTGGACAAATAAATGAAATGAAATATGTTGAAATTTGAATCTTATTCGTTTGCATCATTACAAATTTCAGCGACTCGGTATTTATTATTTCTATATTATTGATGATTATTATTGTTTGCTTAACGACCCCACCAACAGCTAGGTTATACGGGGGTTTGTATATTATCATTGCTTACACGGCGAATCAACATTTCTACTGATGCATCACACTTATCAGATCACGCATTATTGTTATGTCCATTGATGATCCATACTTATTCATCAGATTCAACTTAACGGGTCATAAATCAATAAAAAATATCAACATAACTACATGAACTAACGGTACGTTAGTTTAACCGTTAGGCAGGTAGCAATGTTCGAAATGCAAATTGTTTTATTACTTTTACGGTGGTCTGAAATTATATCAGGCCGGCTCAAACTCAAGTCAGCTCGAATAGGTAGTGGGTTCAAGTCCCGCATAAGGCATTGCCTTCGTTATGTACTCCCGAAGTGTAACCGTAGCTCTTCGTGAGGTCGTTATTCGCACCATTGATCATCGCCCAGCTCACCTTCTGGTTGTCGTTCATTATTTTCTCTAGTCATTTGTTCTTGTACCATCTGGTAAATTTCATTTTCAAAACAAAATGAACAGCATTGTCTTAGCTTCCCCAATACAATTATCACACAGGTATATATTATCTTGATGCTCGTATTATGTACGAATAGTGAACACAAGCGTTGTTGAATAATGGAACACTTTTGCAATAAATATTAATATGTCAAGTCATTTAATATTCAATATTCCATCCTTTATAGAACTCTATTGTATTTCCATAATATTATTATTTGTGGAGCCCTCGTAACGTCGTCTCCACGCGTTACGGCGTTGACATTGACGTTGTTGAGATGTACTTATATGTGGTATAGGGGCAGGGGTTGTTTTTAGCGGGAAGGAGGGGATTGTGAAGGGTTAGCGTGACGTAGGTTCGCGGAAACTAAGTCCTGACTCGGTTCAGTCTCGCTCCCTCGGGAGAGAGAGAAAAACGCACCACGCCCCGAAATATTCCCTTATATTATGTATGACAGCCAACGAGACTTTGATATCGACATCAGTTCAAATTCTATTTCTTTGTTATCATATTTTTAGTTTACAACGTATCGTGGTTTTTCTTTTATCGGAAGAAACGTCAATGCAGTAGCTCACATGATATGCGTATATATAAATTGCTTTTCTTATAATAATATAATGACTGATGTTGAGTAATTACTACATATTTTCAAATTTTATACTATTTTTAACAAAGTATATTATTTCTACTGCTTCAACAATTTCAATATCAATTTACTTATCGATGTGATTCATTATTATTGTCATTATTATACACACAACGAAGTTGCATTTTTAAATCAAACTCTGAAAGGTTTTATAGATTAATACACTTGAATCGTTCGATAGGTCTGGATAATTTTCTCTTGGAATTTATTAATTCCAGTAAGTTGATCACTACTATAGCCAGTTGGAAAATAGTTTCAATTTTTGCAACTGATTTTTGCGTTATCCGCTCAGAAGATGTATCGTGCTCATTCCGTGCAGTCATGGATGATAAAATGCTGACTAGAGATAACAACCACCTTTCGAACCCACCTCAATTTAATCAGTCGTATCATTACTATTTCATCATTCAGGTGAAGACGTATATTATAGTCGAGATACCAAGGCTTTTGAAATGATTATAATAGAACGGTATGACGTACTTTCAAGATTATCCAGATCATTGATGCTCGAACTCTGACAACTAAATCAACAATACGAAATCAATCGTTCCTAAGATCCAGTGTATATAATGGTTACCCTACATCTGTCTGGAGATGGACATATAGAGGAGCCACGCCTATATCTATTGTTTAACAGCGACGTCAATTTCATTATCCATTGTTAGACGTCGCGTCGCTTCGCGCTTGTGTGAAAACGTCCACGCGTCGTTTTTTGCGGATTGGGAGGTAGGGGCGGGGGGGGGGGGGGATAAATGATTTTATGTCATAGAAAGATAAATGTAGGGATGATTAATTACTTGCTCCACAGACGTAACCGACACAATAAAACCTCGGCACCTATTATCCCAGAAACGCTGTGCTTATCCATATAGAAAATGAAATAGAAGTGTAAAATTTGAATATAAAGGAATGTGGGTTCAACACCCGTAATTAGCAGCGACTTACTGTCATTTACTCAGCATAGAGTCACAACCAAAGAGCTTCTTATTCCTATTACAAACAGTCGAACACGTACTACGTATACATACAATACCAGAGTTATGTACCGTACCATAATCCCTACTCTAATGGTAACATACTACATAGAATGTTAAAATGGTCATAGAAATGTCACTAGTTGTTGAAAACTCCCATTTAATTGTTTGGCTGACTTGTTTGTTAATAATAAATAACAAACACTTTCATCTTAGAAATAAACAATAATAAACGTTGCGTAAGATTTAACCTTGATTCCTTCTAGGCCCTACAGTAATAAATAATTAATGACTGCATTGATTATTCTTGAATGTAACGGTACGCTGTATGTGTGCGGTACTAATTAAGCGAGAGCCTTTATAGCCTACACTAACCCTCATTTGCAATTTAATGGGGTAGGATACCACAGTATGTGGTGCTTACTCTTCATAGTTCACCATTACTTCCACCTGTTGGCACCAGTATTGCATCAGAGCTGAAGCCACCATGGTCGATTGGATGGCGTTGCGGAGGGGAGAGGGGGTTTACATTCTCTCTAAAGTAAACCCTTGTAATAACTTGTTTTAATAGCGAGTAATCAAATAAAAGTAATTGAATTTGTAAAATTTCGCCAGACCTTATGAAGCTTGTGGTTGATGTATACCAGCAGGAATATTTTCTGTTTGTTCATGTACCTTTCAATAGAATGTAATCATTTTTATTTGGCAATTTTGTTATTTGACAGTTTCAACACATGAATTACATAATTATACTATTTTCACATATTTTCATAATTCATATATTCATACACTTTAACATTAATTAGATTTTAATATTGTATGCTAATATCAATAAAAATACAGTAATTCCTAAATCTTATGGCCTGGCTCCCAGGTTATAGCTTGAGGTGCACCAGAAAATTGTGGCCATGCATGTTTTATGCAGAAATAACATTTTCTTATTCGAAATTTAAAAAAATTCAATTGACGTTCTTCGTTCGGAAACACAGTAGGCCTATGCTATCTAATGTAACTGTTTTTGGAAACTGTATTATTGTTTAAATGAATTATTGAAAGCTACCATTGAAAATGTTGCTCTTTCTGTGTGCTCTTTCTGGACATTCAAATTGCTGAAGTGTCAGCATAATATACATAATTGACCTCTGTGGTTATGTCTGTGTGGTTTTGAGAACAGTTGGATGTCTTGCAAGTTCTAGATTTCAACTTGTAAATAAAAATGAATACTAATATATACCGGTAGGTCTATATATATATATATATATATATATATATATATATATATATATATATATATATATATTATTTCATTATTATTTTTCTGTATATGGATAATTATTATTGACTCGATTTGAGGATTGATAACAATATGCAAAATAATAAATAATTATTAAAATAAATAATATTATAACAAAATGAATGTAATAATGAATCGCATCTCTCTTCCAAGACACTCTTGAGAGTTTTCCAAGTATAGAAACAGGAATGTACAAATGCCATTTGATGGAATAAATTACATCTGCTTACTTAATCGTAGTATTACAAATTCCAGTCAGCTTCATTATGAGAGTTAGGGGAAACAAATAACATAGGCTTACCAATACCATTTCTAGAAAACAATAGTTAATTGCCAGTTAGAGTTATTCTATTGTTGGTTCCTTTTATAACACTAGTTAGTTGATGAATGTTGATTATCATATCTTCAATACCCCACCCCACCCCTCCAACATCTAAATGGTTTGTAAAGAGCTTGTTTCATGCTTGTTAGCCACACAAAGTAACTTGCTTTTTTCACAAAGTAACTTGCTACTGTAGGAAATTCCTAAGGTTTTCAAGGTTTATTTATAACTGAATTACGTATTTATTTTTCGTTGTCATAATAATTACAGTTAATAATTAAATTCAGGATATAGAGACATCTTTCAACATAAATGAAAGAAATGGCTAAATAAAGTGCATTATTTTCTCTAATTGTCATCACTATCAATTTTCTTCTTGTAATTAATTTTGTCTCTTTCCTTTTACAGATCCGCGTATGACAATATCACAAAAACTAAAGTTGCAATCAAGAAAATTTCGCCTTTCGAGCACCAGACATATTGCCAGAGAACACTAAGAGAAATAAAAATACTCACGAGGTTCAAACATGAAAATGTAAGTTACTGCATTGCAATTCTGTCTCTAAGCCAGCCGCAACAAATTAATTAACTAAGGTACCTTTTTTGGTACCGCTACCAAGTGATTCTCGTTTGTGAATTTCAAGACCCATTTCGATAACTGAATCGAATTGGTAGACCGTAGACCTCACTTGTTTCGATGATAACGAATGTGTATAACGAATCCCATCTCAGATACTCTGAAGTTCATCCATTAAATTATTAACTATTGCAATTAATTTGGGAGAATTATGACCTACCTATATTAAATCATGTTCATAAATAAATCGACTTATGATTCTGTATTAGTTTCTCTGGTATCAAGAGTAATAGTGATAAGTAGTGCTTATCGAACTGTCGAAGAAGGCTCCTACGTGGTAGACAATTTTGGCATTCGTTTCAAACTACACACGTTTCCTCGACCTTGGCTGGTCCTCCAAACCACTGTCTAATAATTAACTAAAAATTAATAATTATTCTTTGTAATTATTTTTTTAAACATGGTTGTCATTTTATAATTGTTTTATTTATTTCATGTGACTTTTTTACTCTGTCATTGTCTTATATTAAAACACAGATTGATTTTTTGAACAACACTAGAAACTAAATGTAGGCCTACACAATCTTTTTCACTGTCTTCTGAAATACAGTCGCAGATGTGAAGATTCGGAACTAATTGACGACTAGTGATTGACCCGCCCACAAACGTCACAAAACAAAACATTCAATCACATGGGCTTTGTTATGTGGGAAATTTGACATTCACCTATCAGAGTATCTCTAAATGCCCACATAAAGTATAGATCAAGGTGGCCTGGCGATTAGCCACGCCTATCACCAGTGGTCAATTATCACTGATTGTGTGATCGTTTTGTCAACATGCCTTCTCAAACTGAGAATTTGAGCAGTGCTGCATTTTTTTAAAGTAGGCCTACTATCCGATGGAGATAGCGAATGGTTATCACTAGAGAGAGAGAGAGAATCACATTACTTGTAACGAATCAGTCTACCAATGTACTTTATCAAATCCTATTGATTTGTTACCTATAGAAAAAAATGGAATCGCACTGCTGGTACCTTCAATTTCAAAACAATTTTTAAGTATAATAATTATTGAAAATGATATTATTGAATAATATTGAAAATGGAAATTAATTACTAAACACGTTTCATATACTTCTACGTTGTTGTTTTTTCTAGTTCTCGGGAATCTTGTCAATGTTGATTATCAAGAAGGCTTTGCCTTTTGTTTAACACCAATTATGTCAGGTGTCTGTCAAAATCCCTATATGTGAGGTAGGATCGAATAATTAGTAACGGTATACTAATTTGAAATAAGCTAGCTGTTCATGTCTTACTCTGAAACTATCTCAACTTTATTCTTTAATCTTCAAAGTATGTACTAATACAATTTAAGTGAGCAAAATCTCCAAAATCATCAAAATCAATTGTGAAGTGAGTGTTGTACATCCACTGGTGTTACCTTAACAACCAATTATTCTTCACACTTTTGCTTGAAATTTTTTGCAAATACGACTTGCAACCAAGTCCAGTGATTTGTCCTAAAACAGTAATAACAAGAAACTTTTTAAAATTCTTTGTGAATCTGAGAACTGTAATTTAGATTAAACTACTATTTCTCTCCTATTTCCAATTGTTTCTATATTCTCTCTTCATTTCCATGTTATTAATTATCTTCAATAAGATGCAATACTAATGAAAATGCGTACCGTAGTAACAGTAATAAAAGTAAGCCTCACATTATTTTTTTATTACAGCACCAGGAGTTATCAAGTACTGTAGTGTTCTTTTTTTTGCAAAGTTGACCTACGGTAGTCCACAGACTGCCTGGGTATAATAAATATGAATTATTTTGTAATAACAAAGCATCATATTTCATGTGTGACCTTAATAACTAGAGCTGACTCCGCACAGTTTTCTCTCTAACTCTCGGATGAATATTTCGTATAATTCTATCTACATACTGTATTGTATGTATATATTTACTCTGCCACACACATCTCTTTTAGAGCGTGGTTGTCTTGGTCAGACGCTCAATAGAAACCTATTGTGTACGTGTTTTTATGCTTGTCATATTTGAATTTGAGTTTTCTATTCACAACTGCTTAAATTATAAATGTGTCCTCTAGTAAAATTGTATGTATTTTGTAGCCAGTAACGGCTGCTTCTCTCAATTAACTCCGCATCCCTCAGGGCTGAAATCACCGAAGTGGGATCAGCTTAGGTCACCATGGTTACCCATGCTACATGTTCCCACTAACTCTCTTAATATGGCTAACTGAAATTAATAATACTGGGCCTTAATATCTATTAGGCCTATATTACATTAAAGCAGTGTTTTCCAACCTAGCTTGGGATCCCTTGACTGAAAATTTAATTTCTTCACGACGACCCACCGTTACAAAACTCTTTATAATATTTTAGAGAAATTCATTCTATTTACTGGAATATATCAATTATAAATAAGGTCCTATCAACTTAGACTACAATTTAATATATCACAAATATGTTTTTCTATTAACATTGCCACGTATATTTGTTCTATTCCAGATTATTGACATACGGGACATTCTTCAAGCTATTACCATTGATCACATGCGAGATGTGTACATTGTGCAGTGTCTGATGGAGACAGATTTGTACAAACTGTTGAAAACGCAAAGGCTTAGCAACGATCACATCTGCTATTTCTTGTATCAAATCCTACGTGGTTTGAAATATATACATTCGGCAAATGTTCTACACAGAGACCTGAAGCCTAGCAACTTATTGCTGAACACTACATGTGATCTCAAGGTTTGTACAGATGCTGTAATAATAGGTACTTTACCAAGTGCCGGGTGCACAAATCATTCTAGCTAACTCTTGTACATGATCACCCTAACTCTATTGTTCACTGTCATCCAGATATTTTTTACGCTTCTCAATATTATTTTTCAATTGAACATTGAACAAATTGAACAAGTAGTTCATGTTTTAACTGATTTTAAACTATAACTCAGTGCAAGCTGGAGAAGAAGTTGACTTAAAATCGCACTTTTCACCAACCAGTTACTTTTAATGACTAAACCGATCTAAACGCAATTTGGTACACTTTTGGCCTGTGCTAGCCCTCATCATTTTGATAAATTGTCCCATGTTTCAGCATTGTCAAGTTTCAAGATGCTCAAAAATAGCCTCTTGTGTTTCTAGTAGGGTTGCCGTTCGATTCGATCAATTTTCGATTATAGGTTTCCTATTCGATTTCGACATGTACTTTTCGATTTTCGATTCGATCGATATCGAAAAGTTTTCGAAGATCGAAAGCATACAACAGTACAAGAGTAGCGCGAGACGTTACGAGTAACGCGCTCGCTTCCATTGATAACATTAAACTTATATATATAGCGCGTGTGGGGTATATAAACATGGTATTTTGCTACCTAACACGTTTTTTTTATTCGATTTCGATTCGTCAATTCGATTGATTTTTGATAAAAATGCAATCGATTTTGATTTGATCAATTTTCGATATTGTGAACTTCGATTTCGATCACAATTTTTTGATCGAACGGCAACCCTAGTTTCTAGTGAAATATCTTTGATTTGCGGACCAAGGTCTATGGGTCTTCAATATTACCAAGTACTTATGAATTTAATAAAAACTCACTTTAAAATAGGAGAAGAGTAAGTCAAGATGCCAAACAAAGATTGCCTTCGGCGATATCGATCTCTGGGGTCATGCCCCAGACCCCCTCAGCAAGAGCTTTATTATTGTGTATCAGGCTGTCTCGGGCTCCGCGTTCGACGTATATCTTTCACTGTGGTGACCATATCAGGACCCCTATTCCTGAGATAAGTGAAATGTGAGAAAAATAAAAATGAGTGAGAAAATTATTATCTCACTTAAAATGGCCGATTTACTATTAGTTACCAATCGCCCATTTTAAGTGAGATAATCGTTTTCTCACGCATTTTTATTTTTCTCACATCTCATTTATCTTAGGAATAGGGGTCCTGGATGAGTTATTGCTCATGTAGATGTTTCATCTAGACACAGATTGAATTTTCCCATTTCCCAAATCCTTAAATTCCATACAGATGCCAAAAATTTTGGCTAATGACGATATCGGCCAACGGTGGCTGGGGCTATGCCCCAGACCCCTTCATTAAGGGCTTCGGTGTTGATTTATTGACCTATTGTGTATAAGGTCATCTTGGGCTCCACCCTCGACATATAAGCCGTATAACTCTCACAGTGGGGGTATCCACGTCTATCAGAGGGTGTCTGCGCGTATGCTATTCTCACCTGTGCACACCACTGATTCTTGTAGCACAATTCAGCCCTACCATGTTGATGATGATGAATCTATGTTTGAATCATTTAACTATTGACCCAAAATGTGTGTGTTGCTACTTGCCAAGGATGCCCCCCTGTGCTACCTTGGCATTAATATAATTAAATAATACAAATAAGCATAGATCTTCATAAATTATAGGCCTACTAGAAATTACACTGTTAGACTGATTTTTCAGCTTACCCGTTCAACTTTATAGTTTACAGCTAGTTGGAATTAAACCAATTATTAGACTAGATCCCTACAAATGAATATCATGAAAAATGAAAGAAGAAATAATTGTAGTTCCTAAAACCTACTGCCGTACGTATAAAACTATAAAACCTAAAACACCCATGTGAGTATTGTGAGTGTTTTTTATGTTGGAGCATTCTCCATGATATCTCCAGAAGGCATATGTTTACCTGGTATTCATAAAAATAATTGAAGATGATCAGTGTTATATATCTTATTTCAGATCTGTGACTTTGGTCTCGCGCGAGTTGCTGATCCTGATCACGATCACACAGGATTCCTCACAGAGTACGTAGCTACTCGGTGGTACCGTGCACCCGAGATCATGTTGAACTCGAAGGGCTACACGAAATCAATAGATATCTGGTCTGTCGGCTGTATATTGGCAGAGATGCTCTCCAATAGGCCAATATTTCCTGGCAAACATTATCTCGACCAATTAAACCACATCTTAGGGGTACTCGGTTCTCCGACTCAAGAAGATTTGGAGTGCATTATCAATGAAAAGGCTCGAGGCTATCTTCAATCGTTGCCATTCAAACCTAAGGTGCCATGGACGAAACTGTTCCCGACAGCCGATACGAAAGCACTCGACTTGTTAGACAAAATGTTGACATTTAATCCACATAACCGAATTGGTGTAGAGGAATCTCTCGCACATCCATACTTGGAGCAGTATTACGACCCAGCTGATGAGGTGAGTGTTCATTTCTGTTTACTTGTTCAATATCATAACTCTTAACCAACTGTTTAACTATAGTCTATAGCTGGCTTACATTAGTTGTTTTTTTATATATATATTCTCTCAAACTAATTTTTAATCTCACTCATACTTTGCCCAAGTAAGCCTGCCTAGTACCTATGCAATTAAAAAATATGTCTTGAATTTATAACCATCTTAATTTTCTCCCATGGTATAATGAAACCTTTGAAGATGATCAATATTTTCATAATGTGGAGGCCTAGTTTTTTCTTAACAGATAGCAATTTAAAAGCGCTTGTCTATTTTCATCGAATCTCATTGCTTACCTCTTCTTTCAGCCCGTGGCAGAGGAACCATTCCGTTTCGCCATGGAGCTGGATGATTTGCCAAAAGAAACACTTAAGAAATATATCTTCGAAGAAACAGTGAATTTCAAGCAAAAGTTTGAGCAAAACATGTAGTGCAGCATGGTAAGCTATCGCGCATCAATTGGCATTATCTTCGCTTGTGGCAATGCAGCATATATGCCGTAATTAACAAGTTGTTTGTATGCCCGTAGATGATTATTCCACTCTGCGCTCCGCCGCATCTTTATCGCTCGTCTCTCGGTTCACTTGGGCTCGTTGACGCGCCAGTTCTGTGTATCTGTTCTCAACTCTTTGACATAGTAACATAACATTTACTGTCATCATTACGATCAGTGTTTTTGGTCTTTATGTCGTTTTAAATCTGTGATTCTGTTCACACAAAAAATTCCTATTCTGTTCCATTTTACTAGTCTTTGAAACTTGTTTTTGGTGTGCTCATTGGACGTTGTTGTTTTATTCAATATGATCCTTGATATTTAGTTGCTTTACTCTGCACTACTTCTCGAATGTACACGCGTAAAACAACATTACCAACCCTGACATTTCCAGCCACTAAATATCAACGAAACATCTTCTATTCTCACTAGCAGTTCTAAATGTTCTGATGTTGAAGCATGCAATATTATTGTCCTCTCAATGTGTCTTATTAATAAATTACTATACCATTCAGTTGGATGTTGGGACAAAATAAAATGCCATTATGGGCTGTTATGAAAGAGATCACAAATGAATTAAATTATTCAAATCAGAAATTACAGTATTTTGGGAAACCATTCATACAAACAACTTAAATAATAATGATGTACTATATATATTAAAATAATAATTACAAATTAATGTAGCATAGTTGAAATCCTACACAAGCAGTAAGTAGTACAGTACAATAGATCATGCATTACAATTTACAATGTAGGCTCCCCATTATAACGTGGGTGTATGTATGATGATTTGATGAATGTATGAATATGTGAATACTGATTTGTAACAACTGATCAAGTAATCATGTGGCCTAAACTGTGAATGCTCTTTAAACTTTTATCACTGTTACAGAGATATCTAATATTGGCATGAAAATAACCATCGTGTTAGCTAGTTTTTTGACAAAATCTAAATGTCTGTTTTATTCGACTGAGATGTGAAATGCATTTGTTTTCAGAAGCATGGCATTAGAATGCCTATAAGTACAGTGATCAAGAAGATTGTGTTCATTTAATTGTTTCAAATTGTAATGGTTCACACAGTTACGTACTCAAAAGTTTATACCTGGCATCGAAAAGCTTCATCGTAAACGAAATTAATTATATCCATGTACGTATTATAAATTTACAATCAATATAGAAATTAAACGTGATTTGCAAATGAATTGTGATTGATTCTTGGGAAAGCAGGCAGGTGATTGAGTTATCATTTTGTCTGCAAAGCCATAAAAAGAAGTTTTTCTTACCATCGATGATAATTGTGTGCCATTCATTCATTAAGATCTACACTAAGTGGTTTTCTTCACGACGTGTAATGAATATTGTCAAATCGAATCAACCAATAATATGGTTCCAATAATTGACTGTTTTCTAGATAATTTAAATATAGCACCAAATGTATTATGAACTTGAAAAAATCTTTGCAAATACGTATTTTTTATTAATTTTTCGTACATTTGAAGATGGAACCTACGAAATTGCCCTTTTTTACATTCGTGTAGGATTAGTTGTATTAGATGTACATTTAATTTTTACAAATTTTCAATTTGTTGTTAATTATTGTGGTTCGATGAACCGATATAGGGTACAAGAATATGTAGATAATATAAAACAAATTAGTATTCTGAATTTATGCTATGAAACTGGAAGTCTTAATGTTGCAGATGTTTTAAGTATGTATTGCTTGTTACTCATTGTTTCATTGAGAAAATGTTTCCAGTTTTCTCCATACATACAGTATTATTACAATTTATTAATTATAATATTTACATTGTTGTGCTGAAATAAAGTTCTTGTTGGCAATTGATTTTTATTCCTAATTGATATCTTATCCTAACAATATTCAACAAAATGTATGCTATTAATAAATGCATTTTTTTGTTATTAAACACTCGACTGACTATTAGGAGAATTACTGAAAAAATAACAACCCAGATGGTTGTCTTTATATTCAGTGAAAATTTTAGAACTTTGAAAGAATTTTCGTTTTTCAATCATTTTACCTCGGGGTCGTTCAAGAAGATTTGCCAAAATTTCTATACTTTTTCTGAGAAAACCGTTTTCTCGTTTAACGTTGTTGAAACGTTATGCTCAAAAACAATCTCAGTCTATTCTGGTATGACACCAATGTACAGAAAATGTTTCATGTCGATAGGTTACTTTGTCTAACCTGTATGCCGCGTATGAAAAGAAGCGATGCCCGATTTTTTTTGTCAAGTCATGTCCTCGCTTGCTATGCTCATCTAATGAAAGATTTTTACAAAAGCTACAATAGACATCAATAGACCTAGTATTAAAGTATATAGATACACTAGCCTAACAAAGATTTTTAAGAAAAATGTATTTTTCACTTTTGATTATTTCAATTTATGCAACTCATCAGTTTTCTAATCATACTCATATTTCCTTCATCTTATATAATTAATTTACTAATAATGTTCGAAACATGATTTGTGTAACTTGATAATGATTCGAAACAGGTTACTGGCGAACAGGTTATGGTGTACCTATGCCACAGATGAATCATTTTAGGGTTTTGTGGATTCATGTGTCATTTTAATTTTCATTAATTTTTTTTTTCAATTTTTTTTATCTTTTGTAGTCGTGAAAAAAAACTGACCAATCATAAACATTATAAACTGCAGGTAGTCCTGAATCTAAAATCTTTAGGCCAATGATCATACTTAAATTCGCTTGTTGATAGCATTTAAATTGCAGGACTCGATTACTCGGAATCACATATTACTACACTTTACAGTACTGGAAACATGAAAAAAGTTCTAATAGTTTGGCTATTGAGCTAATTTTTTTATATAGAAAGATAGTAAAACATTTCACAAGATAGACTAGAATAATTGTGCTATCTTCAGACAGTAATTCACGACATCATTCTAAAGTCATGATTCTGTGGCAAAAATATGTGATTTCACTAATAATTGATTTAAAAATCCAAATTTCATTATAATGATAAAATCCTTGTCTAAAGTCTAGTTTGAAGTATCTACAACATTCAGCAACAAAGAAAAAGTCTCTCAAGTTCAACCATTCTTGAGATATCCAGTACACAGTGAATTGCATTGTTGCCAGTTTTTTAAGTCTCAATTATGAAAAAGACATTCAACTGTTGCATGTTATTTTTTTGAATTTTTTTCCTTCTGTTTTACTCTTCTGAAAAAAAAATCAGTTGAAAATTGCCAACTTTTGTTTAGTGAATCCATATACCATGATAACATGTGCCAGAGTAAAAATTGATTTTACATCTGTCCTAAATCTTTGCTGCTTTTCAAGTTCCTTTGAAACTTGCATAATGTGTATAGCCTTAATTGGGAAACAAAGTATCAAGTTTTGATGTTATAAGAAAAAGATGTGTGAATCATTCTAAAACTACAATTCTGTAAAAATTTGAATTCATTCCAAGGAAATATTTTGGATAGCCAACTTGAAATACCAAGTAAATGATTCTCACATAATGCATAGTGCCACAATTGACCACTAGTCAAATAGTCACTAGTTGTGTGGTAGCTTGTCACTAGTTATTGGCAGGCCACCTACATCTATACTTCATGTGGGCATTTAGAGATACTCTGATAGACCATGTCAATTTTCCCACATAACAAACAGCCCATTCGATTGGATGTTTTGTTTTGTGACGTTTGTGGGCAGATCAATCACTAGTCGTCAATTCTGTAAAAATTCAAATTTATTTGAAGAAAATATTTTTTTCAAATTTTCTCTTGATTATTCGTTTCAATATTTTGAAATTGCTTCTCCAAGAAGTGGTCCCACCGATTGTGGCCCAAAATGATACAGCATCAAGCTAATGACATACATGCACGACAAGTTTCATCAGTAAGCCCATTTCTGTTTTCGTTTGATCTGTGGAGCACAAACAACAAAATTCTGATACGGAGAAAACACAGATATTTTTAATACCTTCAAGATTGTATAAGTTATAACTATTCAACTTATATCGCATAATTGTCAAGCATATACAGCTAAAAGAATTTTTTTTTAGCCGTGTACTCTTGACAATGATGCGACATGAGTAGAGATGTCGGAATGTTGCATTGATGAAATAGACTATCAAATCTAAATATTTCACGAGGGTATGTATTTTGAGTTTTCTCATGTTACATGGTATTTCAATTCATTCATCATATTATTCTATTTCACTTTTTTTCACTATTAATGTCTTTTTCAGAGCATCTAGCCATATTAAGCTAATTCTTGAAAATTTTCACAATACTGTATTGAAGACAATAATTGGCTGTATTGTATGAAAAATTGTATTCGAAAAGTCTGTTCAAATATAAAATCACCTAGAGAAACCAATGGCCAAGTTTAAAAGAACTGTTATCTCCTTCCTCGAATAATTACAATCAACAGTGAGAGATGTTTGGACAGCTTAAAAAGTCCAAAATAATGTAGAATATCCTTTCATTACCCTATGAGGTTTGCTGCTCCTGTGTTTTTAGTAGTTTTGCTACAAAAATGCTACATTTCACCTAATAATAGACTACCAAAACTGAATGTGAACGCTATATTTCTACAACCCTAGTCATGCAGATGAGTTATAATAGTTTCTTTATACAATCTTGACCGTATTAAGTGTTTCCTTCGTATTAGAATGTCAACATTCTGATATGTTTCGAAAATTATCACCATTAAACTGATATTTCATCATACTCCATACACTCTTGAAGTCTTTCTGTAAATATTATACATGTGTATATATTTAGGGGTAGGCCTATTCTGTGATATATTATTATATCTACGGATGATGGTATATGATAATACTGTTTTCACACGTGCGTTTCGTATTTTCGCGCATTTAGTTTTTAAATTAGTCATGTGATCAGGACCAGCGAGACTGCATTCGACTTCGCCCAGCTGTTTAGATTTACTTTGATTAAATTGTAAACCTCATTTTGACAAAATATTTTATTAATTCTTCATAGCAAAGAAGAATGGTGAATGTGGGAGATTGCTCGGAGGGTGATGCCAATAAAAGATCCGAGAAAGAAGAAAAGAAAGATAATGAACCAGAACAAAGTGTTAAACTCGATAGCAAAGGTGATCCTATAAAGTGGGGTTATGATTTATACCCTGAACGGCGAGGAGAGAAATACAAACCTAGTTGGTCGAGTGTATTCTTTGGTGGAGAAGGACGAGAAAATATTGATAAAATAAAATGTGAACGAAATGTTTATGCCTGCGTAAAAAATAGTAAGTTGATAATTTTAGATAACTTCTACTCTAAAGCTGTCTCCAATCTGGCCTATTTAACTATAAGTTTGGTAACATACTGGTCTGGTAGGCCTACTCAATGATAGCCAATGCCTAGTATTTTTATTTTTAGTCGTTTTATTCACATTTTAATTCTACAACATAACAATAACGTAGGCCTAGACCCACAAAGTCACATAGGTTTCGACTTGTCTGTGGGTCTACATACAAAGAAATGTTAATATTTCTTTTGAGTAAATTATAAGAAGTTGGTTATAGAGTTGAAAAATTGATTGAGTAGGCCTATGAATTATTTTCATGATTTTATTTTAAATTTTTTGTCAAGTATTTTTCACATTTTTAGAAATCCATTGCTTCAGAACAATCTTCACGTGCGATAATCTAGATAGTTTTCTTAATTCAGCCAGCATTTTATTAAATAATTTTGGAATTAGGAATTGTTTCTCTTGTCTACCATAAGAATTATCAAATGAAGTTTCAACAAAATTTTCTCTCTGTCTTGTCACGAGTTGATGGCGTATTTATTATATCATTATCATTATATTAGTAGGCGTATTTATCAAGCCTGCGTTCACGATGATTTTTAATGTATGTTTATTTTATTTATCAGGTCCAATAGTAAAATTAATGATCGGTGCTCTCAAAAGTTCAGGGTGGTATGTACTTAATTTTAGTAGCCTATTTTCACTCTGAGTTTATGTAATTATACTAGAATTATTCAAAATTATTCAAAAATTATGATAGAAATAGGTGTAAGCATATCGGCTCATATTTTCTTTTTTGCAGCTCTGTGGATATAAGACGACACATATCTTGTGAAGTTTGTGACATTTCGGTTAGCGGAGGTTATGATCCCATCCTTAATCAGGTAGGCCTCTGTTGTAATTATAACTGACAGTTAAGGTACGTAAACTGCTGGATTTTAATGTTGTTCATCATTGGTTGGAAATAGATATTCTTCTGGGCCTACAGTACAGAAATAAGGATTACCGTACAAATGACATGCTGTCGCTTTCACTGTTGTGCCAATCCATTAACATTGACTACGTATACCACAAGGTCGGGAAACGGTTTAGGCAAACCGATTTAGGCGAAACGTTTTTAAAAAATGATTTTCTATATTATTGTAATAATATAGAACGCCGTGCTCAAAGTAATCTTGATCGATTCACAAGGCGCTGCCAATATTCAAAATGGCTGGCGTTGAAACGTTTTGCTGTTCAAAGTGTTTCTGAATTGTTGTGATGTACACACATTTGTTGAACCGTTTCAGCGTGAATCGGTTTGCCTGAACCGTTTCTCGACCTTGTGGTATATGTAATCATTGATGGTTGGGAGTTTTAGTCTGAAATTAATTGGATTTCTGAAAAAGATTTTTCAAGTGTCTGATAAATTTGGTCGACTTATAGTCTTTTACATTTTAAAATTGAATTATGATTGAATGTTCATTTGTTGAATTAGGTAGTCATCTGTCAGAATGTTGCCAAAAGTGAAGGAATGGTTCAAGGTGTTCTGACTCATGAGTTTATCCACATGTTCGACTATTGTCGTAATGATCTCGACTTCAAGAACGTGGATCACTTGGCGTGTACGGAGATACGAGCCGCAAATCTGGCTCATTGCAGTTTCCTCAGTGCGTGGGGCCAAGGTGACGCATCACCGTTCAACATTCAACGACAACATAGGGTACGTTTAGTAGGCCTATACCAGTAATGTCGAAGTTGAGGTCTTGAGGACGAGATGTTCAAAGCTGATAAATCTTATGAGTCGATACACAATAACTTAGAATATTGTTTACATTTTCATACTTGGCTCATAATTTGTTCTTATTAGGCCACTTGTATGTTTTCTAATCTAGTATATATATTTTGAATATATTGAAAATAATTAATATCTAGGGCTATTTTAATCCAATTTAATCTAGGCCTAATATTCATTGTAATCAGTCACATTCCTTCTTCCAGGAATTGTTGTGTTGTATTAGTTATTAAACGTCTAGGTCTATATTTTGGTATCGTTGCGTCAGTTTTTGATCCGCCATTATAACTTCACGCTTACCTTACACATTACATAACCTGTCATAACAAAAATCTCAAATCTGCACGTTTAAGTGAGTTGAGTAATACAAATACTTACGTTCCCTGCCGTTGTTCAATAGAGAAGATCAAAATAATCGATAAAGCACTAATAACCAGGTAAAAAATATAGTATTACCATGTGATGGGGTTAGTTAACTACCGTACTGTATCTTCTTCCAGGAATGTGTTAAAACAAAAGCGACCGCTTCAGTTTTGGCCGTACGAGACGTGACCCCAGAACAAGCCCGAGCTGCCGTCGATCGAGTATTTGACAAATGTTATGCTGACCTTGAACCTGTTGGCCGCCGCATCCGCCGCAACTCGAGAGACATGCACAAAGCATACTTAGAAGGCCCGATGTATGGCTATGATGTGGACTAATAAAAAGGCATTATCTTTCGTAAGTCAAATATACTTCGCATGTTATCTTAGTGAGTTAGACCTACTGGTTTTCAAAGACCTGTTACCACTGCATCTTCTAGGAGAGAGTATTTTCTTGATTAGATGGGTACTACAATGGTAACTACAATTGTACTCCCGGTTTTACGAAACTGGATTAAGCAATGGTTAGCGGATTAAATTGTTATCACCATTGGTTACATATGTTATTTTCGTACCTTCAATTAATAGTTAGTGAATTAGTACTTTAACTAAGATTGGTAAAACAGGACTTGAGCAACATAATTAAATACCTATTTTTGAAACTACTATAATACTATCTAAGACCGGTACCGGTAGCCTACCTGATTTTTATGTCTAGAAGGATTAAAAGATTTATAAATATACCGGTAGTCTTAGCTTTGGCCCGTGAAAATTAGTGACACTAAAAGACAACTGTCTTTCTAGTTTCATAATACTCCCTGAAAGTTTCTAGCCTTTAGCAATCAATTTTAACAACAGTACTTTGTTTGTAGGTTGCCTTTTTAGAGATTAGTGCAAAGTTAGAAGATCGTACACAAACATAGAGTCTGTGCAACAGTCAACAATGATTTGCCAGTGCCGTGAAGATGTGGATGTTTGTAAGTTGACTTGTACGTGCGTCTTGCTGCGTCTCTTTGTGATCACGTCATTCGGGAAGAAATAGGGTGCGTAAATTTGTATGAACTAATCTACTCGAGGTATGAAACTGTTTGTGGATGGTGACGATAAATTACAGACAGGATAAAAAAAATTACCTTACTAGGTATTTACACACAGTTTGTTTGTAAGCAGAGAATTAATATTGGTAAAATTTCTCTTGGCTGGCCCATCGGTACATCTATGATGTGGTTTGTAAAATAATTTGAATGTAACATTTTTTCCAATTCCAGTTGATGAATATTCAATTGTTACTTATTGTACATACATTTATTAAAAAAGTGCATAGTAATGGTATATTTAATGTATCTTACCTACAAAATACCGTGCCGAGATTCATTAGCCCATCATATCAAACTTCTGCTTGTCCTAGTCCTATTAGTTATAAGAAATGTTTGATTTCACCAACGCTGACAGATGACAATGTGCCTCGAATGTCGTAGAGGCGAGTCACCCAATTTACTCTCCACCGTCTATTTCAAGGTCGTCAAGCTTGAAGGAGGAAAACTGACAGGACCAACAATTAGTAATTGAATTACACAATGAAAAGCTTGCTAAAAACTTAATATTGGTGTTACAGTGATAATGAGGTCAGGCCTTATATCATCTACAGTAGGGCCGGTCCTACTCTATTACATTTGCTTCTGGCCTAAATCAATCAGATTTTTAAAATTCAAAGTCCATTTATAATTTAATTTTGCCTTATCTGTGAGTAACCTAAATGTCGGTGAAGTTTAAACGCCACTACGGCCGCATTCCTGCCTGCCCCAACTCTGTTTCAGACTAAAGGTACGTTCATAGAGCCACGGCATTTTTGCCAGCTGTCAATCTTGTGGGGTGCCGTAGGACGTCAAATGATTGGTACCGTTCATACTACCACGGCAAACGATCGGTTACATCGCGGACTCAAGGCAATTGTTTATCGTATCGATGCGATAACCATGGCAACGTCGACAGTGATCGAGCTTGAGAGTCGATAGTCCATAAGCAAAACAAATAGTCTGAGTATAAACCGTGATATCGTGTACGTTATCATGACAAGTCTGTCGGCCGGCAAAATGTTCAACTTCAACCAACTTTCAAGGTCACAGTGAACAAGCCCGGTAAGTCTGTGATTGGCTCATTCATTTTTACGGCACGGAAAATTAGTGCTGACGTGGCTTAGAATTGCTCTTACGGCGGGTCTAACCACCCTTTCTGCCCAACACCAGACATCCTGACACCTCGCCCGGGCAGTTTGCACTCCTCACTCAACGGCTGCTCGCCCTCACGCACCATAAATCTATAAATGAATGCAATTAGATTCTGTATTTTTTTATTGAATCAAAGAATCAAATTTTATCTGAAATTATATAAAAGATGAAGATACATTACGATTATTGGGAAAACAACAACTAAACTGTTAATTTGTGGTATGCAGGTGTGTACGTAGTTGCGACGCCTACATAGTCTTAAGTGATTGTTATTTTAATAGAAAGATTTCAATAAAAGGAACAACCAAACTGTTAATCCCAATCAGGTGTCGACTTTCAACAACTTGGCTTTCAACAAAGCTTCAACTTGGCTTTCAAATGATGATTTCAGATGACTTTCATATTTCAATTATATCACACTTTTCCATCAGAAGGTTAGGGAGGTGGTGGGATAGGGATAGACAGGGAACTTGCCACCACTTATTTACGTGCAATTGTAAGAGTTGAATGATAATAATAAATAGCCAATGGGATTTTGTCACGCTTGTAATAATAGGCTTAGTTATCCATGGATAAATTAAATTGATGACTGTCGTGTCACATTTTAATAATGTTGAGTCTGACATGTTGATGTTTGAGTCTGACATAAAATTTGAATCTGACAAAAAAGTCTGCTTTAGATTTTTTCTGTGTTAGGTACAATACTTTAAATAATAGGATGAGCAAAGCAGACTCAATTTCACCATACTAAAAAAATCTAGGCTCATGTTTTTTTTTCGTGCTCCACAGGTCAAACAAAAATGCAAATTCAGTTGAAACTTGGCATACAAAAGTGTTCTCATCTGATTTTATACTGTATAATTCCGAGGCACAATCAGTTGCACCACTTCTGAAAAAACTAATTTTCAAGTTTTTAAAAATCCCATAAGAATATTGAGAGGATTCACGTTTTCACAGAATTTTAATATCTAATGATGTTACATATTATTCCGAACTTTCACTCGAATCGGATCAGCTGTTTTGATGTAAAAAAATATATGATGTAATGTTTCTACATCACTCAAAGCTGATACAAATTAAATCCAAGCAGCAAGTGTCACCAATGAATTGAAAACTATTAAAACAATGCCTTCTTTATTACTAAGCTAGGAAAATGCGTTTTGTGTTTCCGCATTGATGGACGAGCTAGAACATCAACATATCTTTGGTTGGTTATCTTATATATATCCACCTTGAAATCCAAACAATTACGTTACTGCCCTCCTGTTTCATTTATTACTCATTTTAATTCATTCCTTCAATAATAAAAAAAGGCACTGTTTTAATTGCTCTCAATTGATTGGTAACACTTGTTGCTTGGATTTAATTGGTATCTTGATAGTTTTGAGAAATGTAGAAACATTCTCAGAATGCAAACAGTGCAACTCCATTTTCGACAAGCGGATACATAGGTGGTTGAAAATTGGAAATTGTACATAGAATATAGATAACAAATGCGGTTAGTCAGTTATGTAATAGATGGCGCACGCTACATGTTTCAAACTCTGGAGATAGAACAATTATTGAATAGTGAAGAAAAATAAAAAAAATCAACCCCGAAAAGTCCAAAAGTGGAGTTAGAAGGTTTGGATTTTGAGGCAGCGATATTCTGTTACATCAAAACGGCTTATTCGATGTGAGTGAAAGTTCAAAATAATGTGTATTATTATCATATTGAAATTCCGTGAAAATTTGAATTTTGCCGGCATTGTATGGGAGGCCGTAGATCCAATAGACCATTTCCGAAAAGAATGAGCCATCTAGAGGCGATCGTTTGAACTAGAACGGGATGTTATTACGCGAGTTCGAAAGTCCTATGCTGCCAATGCTATTTAGCACATTTGATTTAAATTATTGTGCGTTACAGTGAACGTATTAAGTTATAATATGATAGTAGTTTCAACATTTATATGTTTACTATATACTGAGAGATTTACACACTGTCAGAGTGAGTAAAATGAGAGATAATGCAAGTTATATATCTTGATGTTTTGCCTTTAACCCTGTGTATAAGAGGCCAACATTTTGCACAGTACTAAAACTCCCAGAATGCAATACCAGCGCTCTCGGCTGCTAGGAGGCGGGCCACGCCTGCGCATTGAATTATGAAAAGGGTCTTTTGAAATTGTTTACAAGGTGAGAAAGATATTTATTTATTTTTGTTTAGTTGGTAAATTCCAGTATAGACCTAAATATAAACGAAATATCATTTTCTTCTTTCCACATGTTTAATTATTCTGCAATATTTACCACTGGGTTATTTTTCAACTCTTGAGGCTGTTCATGTTATAACCCATTTCACTCTTGATTACTAATTAGCAAGTTGATGATTTTTATCCAGAACCATCCAATTTAATTCTGGTATAGAGATAGGCATAATATAACGATAATTTAAGATGGCAATATTTTGCTTTCAATATGTGTGTCGATATTTATTTAATGATATGTATTGTTTTCCGATAAATCAAACAATCAACATTCTTCCTCCAATATTTTCCCAAAAATATTGATATTTTCACAGAATGATATTTTTTCTTCATCATACTTTTTTATAGAGAATATGCGATATTATTATCTCACAATACACATAAGATTGGTATGGTACCAGGTCAATGAACTTATTATTCTGGTTATTCCTGCAAGTGCAATTGCACACATACCTCTTGCAAGGTTCTATTTATAATTTCACAAAAAACCAGACATCGTACAATGTTCCCATATTATAATGTTCTATCAAATGGTTTTTGGAATTTTAAAATATTGATAGGCCTAATGAAAAAAAATAAGTCATGAAATATGATTTGTGTTTTCGATATTTGATAAATATCTATATTGAGAAAAAATACATCAAATAATATATCTATACTTTTATCTCTGGTCCCACCTCTATTTTGGTATGACGTAAATGTTAGGAACATTTTTAGTTTGATTGGTTTCTCCGTTCTCAATTTCCCAAAATGCTTTTAAATTTTCGCATGGTCATGATGTCAGACGGAACGCCATACTAGCGGGTCGCTGGCCACCCTTAGATTCGTTCGGGAGGGTTTGGCTTCTTGGTCCGAGCCCAAGTGTTCGTTGAGTTGGTCGAGTGGTCGCCTCAACTTCAAGCCTGCTTATGAGAAGCTTGATTTACTACGCTTTTATAAACTTGTAACAATAATTTATGTACCTAATATTGAGATAGAAGGCTAATTTCTTTTCTATTTTTAATTCCTTGATTACAAGAGCATGATAGTATGAAGGATAATTACAATCTAAGTAATGATTGATTCTTAATTTACCATCTTGAATTATTTTTTGCTTAAAAAGTACAAGAAAAAATTACCAAATATGTAAAAATTCAAATAAAATACTTTTAGTAGTGACAGTACTAAAATCCTTCATCTCTTCACTCTATGATGTCTTACAAGCAAAATGAGACTGAAATTAGCATTCTAGTGTTGAAGGAAACTGAGATTTTTTGTTTCAAGTTTTGTCTGTTCTCAATAATTAACATTGTAATTATATTTGTTCAAAATAATGCCACAATGTTGAATAAAATAAAAAAATATGTCACATCTATCTAAATTGAGACTAATTTGAATCAGAAGAAAAAGAGTAAAAATTTCAAAATTGTAGATTTTTCAGTGTAAGTCTGTAAGGTTTACAAGTACATTAAACTATTGCTATTAGTAGTAGATATTTAATTAGCATTATTGCCAATTTACAAGGTTGAATATATGTCAAGAATCAACTACCGTTAACATCATTCAATAGTTACAAAATGAAATACAAAACTAAAAATACAATTACACAGTGGAATACATAGCTAGAAAAATATAATTCAATTAACAATTGAAAAGACAAATACAAAAATACAAATAAAAAATGTTTTTATGATGTATTAAAACTGAACAGGGTTAAAGTAATGAAGTAATTGAAAATAACAGTGTGAATTGATGGTTAATTAGCTTGGTCCCAGTATTTGACTATCTCATAAGCCTTAGGAATTGGTTTGTCTTCTTTCATCAGTATACAACTTTTCTTAAAAAAGGTATTCACATTTTTTTCCTGTCTGAGCTTATTTCCTTAATAAGTTTTTCCGTAAAAAATTTACTCATGATTCTTTTCACATGTATATTATTTTGGCTTTTTAATGTATATATATAATATATATATATAAATATATATATATATATATATATATATATCATCGTGTTAATTGTAATTTAGCTTGACTGTGAATATTGCGTAACAAGTCCTTCAGTTATTTTATGAATTAGAGATTAAGAAGAATCCGTTGTTCAATATCAGGCAAGGAGAGGGTTTCACATATATTTTTGATTGAAGAGTATCTTCTTAGTTCTTACCCACAGGAACAGGATACTTCGCATTTCAGTTGTACATACTTTATACATACATACTTTGCATTTATATATCATATAACTCTATATCTTTTAAAAATTGAATCATAATCTGCAAATTGATATTTTTGGAATTTGAACAATAACGAGGTATTTGATTATATTTATTTCTATACTTAATTACCAATCATTATTTGAATGGAATCAATATATGAGATTAATAATGCTCTTCTCTCAGCAACATTGATGGAACCACTGTCTAAATATCAAGTAAATAACCCTCATGAATACTCTTTTTGATAAGAAATCTCAACAGAACATTCAGTTAATTTTTATTAGGTGGAAGCGTTAGTCTTTAAAAGCAGTAATAAATTAATGGTGTAGAAAAAAACAGGAGCATATGTCGAACCATTTCATCATGTTCTAAATCTCGAAAAATTAAAATCATGTCAAGCAGTAAGTCTTACAGAGTCTATTATTGGATGAGCGAAGCGAAAACTCAATTTCGCCATACCCGAGAAAAGAGTGACTTTTTTTTGTTCGCGTCCACAGGTCAAACGAAAATTCAAAATCAGTTGAAACTTGGCATACACAAGTGTCATTATCTAGTTTGATACTGTATAGTTTTGAGGCGTAATCGATTGAACCACTTCTGAGAAAACTCATTTTAAAGTTTTCAAAAATCCCATTAGAATAACCCAGAGGAAAATGAAAAAGAATAAAAAAAAATAAAATATTCGTAAAATAATTTTCATCCGAGACATTTCAAATTCTCAGGGAATTTTAAATAATAATTATACACATTATTCCGAACTTTCACTCAAATCGGATCAGCCGTTTTGATGTAAAAAAATATATAATATAATTTTTGTGAATCACTCAGAGCTATTAAGATACCAATTGAATCCAAGCCACAGGTGTCACCTCTCAACTGTAAACGATTAAAACAAAGCCTTCTTTATTATCATAGAAATCAATAATGAAAAATAAGATGGCAGTGAAGTAATGGTTGGGATCTCAGGTGTATATATATATATATATATATATATATATATATATATATATATATATATATATATATATATATATATATATTTAAACAATTGGATGATAAAAAAACATGCTGTAATTGCGATGTCGCCAAGTGAATGAAAGAGAGAGATAGTTGCATCGGAATTCTCACAGTGGCCGTGTTCTCAAGAAACTTGCTAGCTGCTTGCTAGGTATCGCTTGGCATCATCGCAATACAGATGTTGCAACATTAAGCTTTGACCGTCATGCGGGTGCACTCCTTCGCGCACGGCTATCGTTAGTTTTCGACGTTGCAATTACAATATGTTCTTCATCACCTATTTGTTTAAATTAACTAGGCGTTTGATACAATGTATGTGTCTCATCGTAAAGATAACAGTTTACTGAACATTGTAGGCTAACTGGTTTAGCCGTTGTGTTAGTAGTTTAGAAGTTATGACAGTTTTAAAATCATGTGCGTGCTATTACCCATAAGAATGAACCTTAATTAGAACCCTATCCTTCCGCGCCACAGCCTACTTTGCTGCCCTATGAAATAAATTGAATGAAAAAGGCTGTGGCTATTATAAAGTCAAAAGAACAACTTTGCGCTACCACTTTTGAATGATCATAATGATAACAGTGCAGCCACTTTATTGTTGCATTAATTTCTTTCAAAATCTTTTATTTCAAATTTTAATTTCATTAATGGTACGGAAGAGCAAGCTTTCGATGTATACATTTCATTCTATTCAATAGTTGATGCCTCTTTGACGTCAGTTCACATTCCCAACATTGTCATTTCCGGTGCTGTACGAATTGTCGAATTACCGAATTAAACCATGTGGTTCATCATGACGGTGAGTTACAAATTTACTATTTTTGGCTTTTTGTTCACTCAAAATTGGCGTGAGGATGTGACGATCAGATACTTGATAGTTGCCATCATTATAATATTGCCAAGTAGATCCAGATCTGAGGTCTATAAAAGCCATTTATACCAAACGCAATGCGGGATCACCTGACCGTAGGCCTAGGTTGGGAGATTTAATATGTAACCTTACAAAATCATTGGTTGGGTAGACCTATAGGTGCACATCAACTCAACTTGAATAATTATTGCCTATTAAACTAAGCCTAGAATAGGTTCAATATTGGTATATAACATTATTTGGTAAAATTGTTAGGCCTAGGCCTAGAGATGACTTGCAGTAGTATGAGGCTTGACAGTGGAAAATCTATGACTAAAGAAAATAGGCCTAGCATAGGCCTACATTTTGCCTAGGCCTAAGCCTCGAGTGCTAAATGCAGAGATATTTTCTGCTTCACTCAGCAAGTAGGCCTAGGCGTAGGGAAAGGTAGTGCTAGGCCTAGTCTAGTCCTATACCACTGCTAAACATTGATAGCCAAGCCCAGCCCAATGCGTTGATTTTGCAAGTTTCAAAATCAATGTAGGCCTAGTCCATGGTGGAAGCACATGTTTTATTAGGTTGATTTTATATTTGATCATCTTGGATGTATATATATATATTTAACTAGCTCATTTAGCACATCTTTTCATAATATCATTACCGGCACATGTAGCTCGGCAGTTGCCAATCATACTCCCTTGATGTGTGCCGGGAGATGAGGGGCGTATTGGGCCTTGATTGATTCTCGCCAATCAACCATTTCTACAGAATTTTTTCTTGCTTTCCTCTAGCCTAGAGTCTAGGCCTGGAGTGGCCTAGGTATGAGTGGATGGTTTTTACAATATAGGCCTTTACTACCGCTTCCTTCCCATCAGGCCTACGTACAATTTAACTTTCATCTATTAATCATTCACTTTCAGGATGCCAATAAATCCTCCTCATCACTGCAGTGTGATGTTGAACCCAATTCAAATGAATCATTCCAAGTATAATTTCAGGCCTAATAATTTGATATGATGGAAAGTTGAGATGACAGGTCATTTTATTAGTAGGTTGGAGTAGGCCTATAGGCTTCTGTCAAGTGACGTCACTCATTGTTGAAAAAGACCGACAACAATGTCCACCAGTTGGAATTGACCAATCAGAATGTTTGGTAGTCCACCAGTTTGCTGTATTGCTATGGTAACGATTGTTTGTCATTTGTTACGTGACAGAAGCCTATTGGAAAGAAAGTAGTCATAGCTTGTGTTGCTTTAGGCCTGTATTCAAGTCTAGATTTACCGGTATACATTTATGATGGAATTGAGTAGATCAATATAGCCTGTAGCCTATATCGTCAGCATTACATGTCGGCAAGGAATAACTTAATGAGTTATTAATAAGCTTATCACCAAGACGCGTGGCCAAGTGGTAACACACTGAACCGTTATTCGGGAGACCGGGGCTCGATTCCTGCCATGGTTGACCATCCGGACAGGGGTTTTTCGTGGTTTCCCTCTGTCGTTCAGGTCGATACTGGGATGGTTCCTTAACAACAGGCTACGACCGACTCCTTCCCACCATCCAAAAACACCTAATAAAATAACCTTTCATCTCATCATCCCATCATCTCATTCATCATCCACCGACGCCAATAGATTGTAGTCATCAGTATAGTGCATCGTTAAAACCCAATATATATATATATATATATATATATATATATATATATATATATATATATACTGAGCCTATCAATGTCATCACTACAATCAGAACCGTTCTTGCCTGCTATTAAATTTCAGTAAAGGCCGTCAATTTTGTCTAATAATAACTTGGTATGTTTTCTTTGTTTCAGTTTCTACCAGCATCCGAGAGTATAACATTATTTCAGACTCTTATAGCTCTACCTGCTGGCTTCTGATTGGCTGACTTCTGATACAGGCAACACGCTTGCATCGAATTGGCCAACTTCCACTTCAGGCAACACGCTGGCTTCTGATTGGCTCAGTCACTACTACAGGCGCTGGCTTTGGATTTGCTCACACAAATCAATAACATTAGTCACAGGTAAGAATTTAGCTTGTAGAGTAGAAAATGTATGTGATTGTAGCACGATGAAACTTATGGTGTTGCCCAAGCTGTAACAGGCGCTAAATGACCTCGCTGTCGATGCGCCTTAAAACCCTAATATTCATTCATTCTCAAGCTGTATTTCAAGTTATAACCAAGCAGGGGCCTATAAGCTCTGTCTATATTTGATAGAATTCGCTTTTCCTTTGAGTAGCGTAGACGTACACAAGTCAGACCAGCTGATTCGTGTACAAGCTAACGTAACTTGTGATGACTTTGGACTAGAAATTTCAGGTAGAATTCAGGTAACTGATGCACTTAGCGCCTATGGATTTTATAGGACGAGCTTTGCGATGAAAACCACAACTGTCTTCAAAAGTGTCAAGTCCCTGAAGTTGTTTGTATCGTACAATAATTTAGTGAGTGATAGAGGTGATATTGTGAGGCCACTAGTATCACAAATAACTTGCAGACCCGACTGAAATAATTCCGTACACATTCCAGGGCAAAATTGGTATTGTGTTTCAAAATAATTGCAAGTAATAATTATTATTCAATTAAAATAGTACCTTAGTAGTAAAATAGTAATTGAATAAGACGGCGCAAAATAACCTAGTAATTGACGCGCCGTTAACCCCCAATATTAATTAATACATTTAAGTAGCCTACACCATTTATTCCATCCATTTATTCTATACCATTTTTAAAGTTCATTTGAGTACAGTTATTAATTTAACCCTTTCAGTGCCAAGAGCCGATATATCGGCTCTAAATATCTTGCTTGAGAAATGCCAAGAGCCGATATATCGGCTCTTACTTCAAACTGATGTAGTTCCCAAAGTTTCTGTAAGATATCAATAGTAGTGACATATTCAGAAAGCTGCTATTCACACGAATTTTGTGTCACCAAGGTCAATATTCCACCATTTTTCCACAGCCATCTATGTTTGTTTACATTTGGCTGAACTATGACAAAGTTATTCTAGTTTGTTTTCAAAATGGCGTCTTGTGGAAGACGTGATTATTTTCAAGTTGAAGAAATGATTAGGGATTTAGTAGATGAATCAGATGAGGAAGAAGGAAGTGACTTTTCGTAAGATGCATTATCCCATCTTCAGATGAAATAGCGATGCGAGTGACAGGGGCAAAGAGAGTGATGTACCTGATACAAATGTGGCTAGGCCCACGCCTAGGCCTAGAGTAGGCCTAGTTCATGTCATGTCGTCGTCTTTCAAAAGATAGTTTGTAATGATTGAAATTCCACATAGAACTCCATGAAACTCATGATTCTTACTCAAAACAGTTCGTTCTTCATCATGCAATTCTTCAAAATAATGTTAAAAATTATTTGTCATCTGTACCATTGTCATAAACCCAACAAATATTTTGACAGTTGAAAAAAATGAAAATTAAAGTCATTTTTTTATTCATTGTCAGATCAAATATGAAATTACAGTATCTCTCATCCAAGTGCCCATCCTTCCATCACATTTCAAAAAATATTTCATGAGATTTGACCGAATGATTGGCAAGTTATGATTTCTTTTGTTATTCACTGTAAATCGGTCAAAACCTACCTGGCATTGTTAGACACATTTTGGATCAAATCTGGTGGCACTAAAAGGGTTAAGTAAAGTTTATTTGAGTAGAAAAAAAGTTTTCTCCAAATTCTTTTCGTTCTCTGCATTGAGAAAAATTCTCGAATCACCCATCAAAAAATTAGCCCACCGAGATAAGTGGATCAGTGGCTAGCACGCTGAACCCTCATTCGGGAGACTGGTGCTCGATTTCTGCCATGGTCGACCATCCTGGCAAGAGGTTTCCCATGGTTTTCCCTTTCATCATTTAGATTCATACTGGGATGGTTCCTTAACAGGCCACAACCGACTTCCTTCCCACGATCTAAAAACACCTAATAAGCAGCCTTTCGTCTCATTTTTTCTTCATTCACCATCACCGATAGGTGATAGGTCGTGGTCACCATTGCAGTGGGTTGTAAAACTCAATATAAATAAATATTTATATTTTTGTGTGCCAGTATATCTATTGATAAGATAATTACGTAGTATTGAGAAGTTATCTGTCATTTGCGATTTTCATTGTTGTTGGTACAAAAATGTATACCATACCTCTTTATAAGATGGCATAATAGGACGCTAGTGTAATAGAATGGCAAAGTTACTGAGACGTGTGGCTAGCACAGTGAATCGTCATTCAGGAGACCGGGGTTCGATTCCCGATATGGTCGACCATCCTGATAGGGTTTTTTCGTGGTTTCCCTCTGTCGTTCAGGTCAGTGCTGGGATGGCCACTACTGAATCTTTCCCGCTCTCCAAAAACACCTAATAAAATGATTTTCATGTCATCTCATTGATCATTGATCCAATGCCAATAGATCTTAGTTATCAGTACCCTTGAGCCCTACATAAATAAGTCGAGTGGTTGTTCAGTTTTTATTTATTCCGCCATAATATCATAAAGAGTTGTTGAATAACCACTCTGTAGTACCAGTAATCAGCCAATTTTTCATTTTCAATGTGCCTTATAATTATATCAAAACATGATCAGAAATATAAAATACAGTATTCAAGAATATTCTTCTATTCATATTGGGTTTCAGGGTGCACTGTAAGCACAGCCAAGATCTGTTGATGTCGGATGAATGAATAATGAAATGATGGGATGGAGGTTTGTTGTGTACATGGAAGGACAGTGAGAAGGAAGTGGTCATGGCCATTATTGTAGGAACCATACTGGCATCAGCCTAGGATACAGAAGGAAAGCACGATGCACTCTTGTGGGGGTGGAAGGTGGTGGGAATTGAACCAGGACTGATATGCCCCTTATCTCCTGGGCACATGCAGCCAGCGTGCTAGCATTGAGTCACATTTAACATTATACTTGTTCAACTCACTTGAACGTCTTCAATGTGGATCTATTTTCCCAATTAGTTTTGACTGCTGACAAATCGATGGAAAGTCTAATAACTTGTTTTCTATTGTTGCAGGTTGCTCCAGCTGTTTGACATGTGAGCGCACTCATCTCAGCCCGCCGTCTTTGCCGACTTCAGGATTATGTTGGGGTTTATTCGTCCATCGCAGTAATCAACGCTGTGACTTCGACCAGCTAAGCAAGCAGCTGATAGACAGCCTGCTATGTTTTGATTGGTGATCACTTTACTTGCTGCATTGACAATGGATTGAGACAAGGGAAATGATACTGTGTTAACAAAAATATTGTGATTGCATGATTTATTGATATAACTTGTACAGAAAAATGAATAAATGAATAAGTTACAATGACATGATGTGTTCTCGCTTGTGATAATCTTGTGGCTCCCAGTACCCCCCGTGCAGCCTGCAAGGGAGGGGATGGCGGGAACGTAGAGGTGGTGGGGGTGCTTGACCTTGAACCCTTGCGTGCAAGAGAGGCTCATGTAACTTCCGAGGAAGCTACGCAAGTCTCTCTTGCACGGTCAAATACAAGGTCTCATCCCAACCCCTCCAGCAAATCTTAGATAGTGGTCGGACGCATGACGATGTACCCTTGAATGCAAGACAGGCTCATGCGAGTCTATCTTACACGCAAGAGTAGAAGATCTCGCCCGAGGGCCATCCAGACCGTTCCCCTCACCCCCACAAGCCCTTTACCCACGACTCAGGTGCAGGCCCTTTAGCCACGGCCCAGGTGAGAACAGGCACCAGTGCTCATGGTTATCAGGTTTCTTTAAGCTCAGGGCAACAAGATCCCTACTCGGAGCAGTAGTTTATTAACGTGACATTACCTGGTCATTACTGTCATTTGTTGAACTCTAGGCTGACAAATACACCATTCTGAGCTTGATCGACTTGGATTAAGACATCAGGGCTGATCATACCACGCTAGGCTGGCCTACCCGGCTCAGGGATCATTTTATAGCAGGCTGAATCATACCTGGTTGCAGGCTGCACGGGGGACAGTTTACCCACATGCCGGTGGACCTCACCCAGCTAACTCCTACATACTACCACAATGCACGACGCTCCCAGGAATGAATCTTCAAGGTAAGCTGTAGCCTGCAAGCAACAAAGAGGTCACATTGAAGTGAATAACTTACACGTAAATCAACCGATATCATAATTTTCAGTTGATTATGTTTTATAAAAAGATACTTCATGTTTCCATCAAATTTGAGAAAAATCCAATTTTGAAAATTGAAAATACACCAAGTTATTTTTTGCTCTAAAATCTTAAAATTAAACATAATTTTGAAACTGAGACCAGATTTGTGTTCTAAATTGATTACTTTTCACATACATAACTACAGAACTGAGAAATCGAACAAAAAATATCAAGTCGACAAAAAAATTGCCAAAATAAGGACAGTAGTTTTTGACCTTTTGCAATTAATTTATATGAAGTGGTGAGACCTACGAGGTGCTAGTATTTTTTGTATGAGTATAACTTCAGGATCTATAAATCATCAGCAAATTTCGTCAAGCTCGCCCAAGCCGTTACCAAGAAAAAAGTCTCTGATTTACCAAAAAAAACTGCTATTTCAGTCGATTTTCAGAATGAACTTCTCAGATATAAAATATTCAAAATGGGGTGGTAAGATCGCCCTTGTGGTGCCCCATCTGAACGATCCTACCTCTCATTCACAGCCTTAATTGGGGAACAATGATTCTGTATCAAGTTTTGTTGTTATTGAAAAAAATGATATATGTGAAATTATGTTCAGATATTCAGATATAGGAATTAATTGAAGTAGAAAATATCGTTCTGAACATTTTGAAAACAAAATCAACATCAGAAATCAAATTTGAAAAAAGTGAAAAAAATTAATCGTACATTTTGATTTTGCTAAAATTTTGTGAGGCAACAAAAGGGCATTCGAAAAAGCAGAATCTGTTGAAATTAAAAAAAAAAAAAAATCTCTCCAAGTAATTACAAGGATTCTAAAATTCTATATAGGCCCTTATATGAAGAATATGCCAAGTCATTTTTTGCTCTAAAATCTTTAAATTCAACTGAATTTAGAAACTGGGACCTGATTTGCGTTCTAAATAAATAACTTAACACATACATAACTATAGAACTGAGAAATTGGACAAAAAATATCAAGTCAACAAAAAAAATTGCCAAAATGATAAGGGTAGTGGACATTAGTTTTTGACCTTTCGCAATTAATTTCTATGAACTGGTGAGACCTACGAGGTTCTAGTATTTTTTTATGATTATAAATTCAGGATCTATAAATCATCAGCAAATTTCGCTATGCTCGTCCCAGCCGTTTCCAAGAAAAAAGTGTCTGATTTACCAAAAAACTGCCATTTTCAGTCGATTTTCAGAATGGACTTTTAAAATAATTACATATGTGGAATTATGTTTGGATATTCAGATTTGGAAATCAATTCTGAAATAGAAAATATTTTTCTGGATATTTGGAAACCAAAATCAACATCAGAAATCAAATTTGAAAAAAGTGAAAAAAATTATTCGTATATTTTGATTTTGCCAAAATTTTGTGGGGCAACAAGAGGACATTTGAAAGAGCAGAATCTGTTGAAATTTTACCAAAAAAAAATCTATCCAAGTAATTACAAGGATTCTAAAATTCTATATAGGCCCTCATATATGAAGAATATGCCAAGTCATTTTGGCTCTAAAATCTTTAAATTCAACTCAATTTCGAAACTGAGACCTGATTTGTGTTCTATATTAATTACTCAACACATACATAACTATAGAACTGAGAAATTAGACAAAAAATATCAAGTCAACAAAAAAAATTGCCAAAATGATAAGGGTAGTTAGTGGACATTAGTTTTTGACCTTTCGCAATCAATTTCTATGAACTGGTGAGACCTACGAGGTTCTAGTATTTTTTTATGATTATAAATTCAGGATCTATAAATCATCAGCAAATTTCGCTATGCTCGTCCCAGCCGTTTCCAAGAAAAAAGTGTCTGATTTACCAAAAAACTGCCATTTTCAGTCGATTTTCAGAATGGACTTCTAAAATAATGACATATGTGGAACTATGTTTGGATATTCATATTTGGAAATCAATTCTGAAATAGAAAATATTTTTCTGGAAATTTTAAAACCAAAATTAACATCAGAAATCAAATTTGAAAAAAGTGAAAAAAAATTGATCGTAAATTTAAATTTTGCCAAAGTTTTGTGGGGCAACAAAAGTACATTTGAAAGAGCAGAATCTGTTCAAATTTGACAAAAAAAAAATTCAAAGCAATTACAAGGATTCTAAAATTCTATATATAGGCCCTTGAAGAATATGCCAAGTCATTTTATGCTCTAAAATCTTTAAATTCAACTAAATTTTGAAATTGATACCTGATTTTTGTTTTATATTGATTACTCAAAACATACATAACTATAGAACTGAGAAATTGGATAAAAATATCAAGGCAACAAAAAAAAATTCCAAAATGATAAGGGTATTATTGGACGCTAGTTTTCGACCTTCTGCAATTAATTTCTACGAACTGGTGACACCTATGAAGTTCTAGTATTTCTTATGGATATAAATTAAGGATCTTTAAATCACTGGCAAATTTTGGTAAGCTATCCCTGGCCGTTTCCAAGATAAACGTTGCTGATTTACTAAAAAAAAGGCATTCTCAGTGGATTTTCAGAACGGATTTTTGAAATGACAACAAAAGTAGAATTATGTATGATCAGATATTCAGATAGAGGATTCTATTCTAAGAAAGAAAACGTTCGTTTCGGGCAATTTTCAAACCAAAATTCAAGCCAAACTTCAAATTTTGAAAAAGTTATAAAAGGCCCCCAAAAAATTGATTCGGTCTAAATTCTGTGGGGCGACGAAAAGACAATTGAAAAACTTGAATCCGTTGGAATTTTCCCCAAAATATATATATTATTTAGTAAAACAAGGTTTCTAACATCTTCCATATGACAAACTGCAAGTTGATTTTTGCTCCAAAATCTTTAAATTTCAATCCATTTTGAAACGGAGACCAGATCTGAGTTCTAAATCAATTCTTCATTAGTTTATAAAATCTCCAAAGTGAATCCTATTTTGAAACAGAGATTCGATTTCACTTCTAATTTCTCAACTCTACACTCGGACAGTACAGTATGAGACAACTGCATTCAAAAAACAAAGCACACTACTTCACATCTTTGGTAAGCCTATTCAATGTTTTCTATAATCTGATTAGAGATTTAGAGTTGTACTTTTCTATGAGCGAGAATCTATGAGCGTGAATCTATGAGCGTGAATCTATGACATCTATGAACCCAAGTGAACGTATGGAAGTCCATGAACGTTGATGATGAGTAGCACATATTTCCGAGAATATCAACAGATGTTTCCTTAGAGTTTATTATTTGTAGCTTGAAACTTGAGAGTCTTAATTGTACGTCTATAATCCCGTACTTATAAGATGCGAGTGACTACTTATTCGTCGGACAAGAAGTACGTCTTGGATTGGTTTTATTCTGGATTAAATTAGTTCAGAATGTTTTGTTTTGTTACGTTAGTTAGATTAGTTAGATTTTGTTGAGTTAGGTCAGGTTAGGCTACGCCCAACAACAACAATGGCCGCATGTAGTGACATGGACCGATGGTCTGATGAATAGCGGCTGCCTACAAGATGGCCCACTTACCAGTCATGCCTGCTTATGCTTCCTGGACTTCCTCTTCTTCTCTCTTCCTCTTCTTCTTCTCTCCTCCTCTTTCTGCTCTCCTCCTCTTCTTCTCTCTTCATCCTCTTCTTCTCCCCTCTCTCGCTCAAGCTTCCATCCCATCTCCACGCTTAGAATCGGAAGTACTACCAACTGTGAAATAAGGTGATGATTAGTAAATTATAGCATGGACGAAATACACACTACCAAGACAGTTCACACCTCCATTCCCCTCGCCTACGTCTGCAATTAGTACCTTTGATCGCCACAGAAGGAACGGTCCTGTTGACTGCTTGGTAGCAGCACAATCTAGCATGTCTGTAGCGCTGCCTAGCGATCTGTGTAGGTACTACAGGTGGGGGGGGGGGGGGGGGGGGAGGGGCTAGAAAGTGATGACAGAGTAATGGGGGTAAAAGTGGGGGTCAGTTTTATTTCAATGCTGTGTGACCTGTCTTGCTAGTATATCTTTCAATCATGATTATAACACATAGCCTACCTATGTTGTAGGCCCTACTGTTAGATGGCTTTGTTAGAGTTACAAGTTTCTAGAAGGAATACTGAGATTTGTACAAAATTTAAATTAGTTTATCACGCCTTAAAACAAGAAAATTTAAAGAAAGCAAAATAGGCCCACATTTATAAAGACAAGATATTGTGGCGTGAGAAGAATTGCTTAGTTAGTTACATATTTCATAAAATAATAGAGTACCGGTGATTAATGTCCTAGTGATGGTTCTCATTTGCTCACTTCAAGTCATTCCCACTTTGATGCTGTCGGCGCCGATCTCTGCGTCCTCTTCTTCTTCTTTCTTCTCTTTCTCTTCTTTCTTGTCTTCATTGTAGCTCTCTCCTCCCCTCTCAACTGCATTATCTTAGTCGTGGCCGTCTCTTTCTCTCACCATGATCTCGTTCGAGACAATTCTTGTGATGAACCCATAACTGTAACATTATTAGTCTTGATCAGTGGTGCAGAGAACCGAGCTACAGGAAGCTGACATCATGGGTGCCAGATGAATTCAAATCAAGAAATACAGAATACAGTATATCTAGATAATTTCCATACACACGCAGTCGAAAAATTCAGGGTTCCTTTTGGAGTAACTTTGAGAAACAATATGAGCGTACTTTCCTAACCCTCTGCACTGACAGCAATTCCATTTGTGATTTTATTGTACGCATTAGGCCTACATGTTTACCTAATTAAATTGGCAGCCTATAATAATGGTAATGTTATAACGCAAAACTCAACTGCTGTTCATCTAAAAATGTACCGGTATATAATTGCCATGGAAAATAGCCCAGGCCCTAGCTTGGACTGGAGTCGACTGACAGTCAAGCCTAACCTGAAACTTGACTTCAACTAGGCTACTTTCAACGCTGAACGATCCTATTTGAAACTGGTATATATTTAAATTCTGGTTTCATCATGTAGTAGGCGTACTCGGCGTAAGTCTTCATTTTTGAAATAGTAAGTAGGCCTATGGAAATTGTTATAAATCCAAGATATGTTGTGTGAGTCTTATTGTTTAATCGAAAACCTTATACGTATTCTACCTTATTCAATGGACTCACATGATAGGCCTAGGCCCCCTAGGCTAGGCCTAGTCCTAGATTTCAACATGAGATATCTATTATCGTATTTATATTTCGATATCGTATTTTATTGTCATAACTTCACAATATATTACATTTTACTTGAACTTGATATCTACATAGAATTTAGAAAATGGTTAGACCTAACTCACTATGACTGGGCCTACCAATAGGATCACAAGGTCAGGAAGCGGTTTAGATAAACCGTTTCATGCTGAAACAGTTCAACAAATGAGTGTACAGTATATCACATCAAGTCAGAAACACTTGAGCATATCGTCATTGATGGCCAGCCATTTTGAATATTGGCATTTTGAATATTGGCAGCGCCTTGTGAATCGTTATCGCCCGCGTTCAAGCAAGGCCTTGGTTCAAGGCAGGGGCGAGTCATATTCAATGTCCCGCAAAGTCATATTCATGGGGGGGGGGAGCGATTTCAGTTTGAAAAAAATGCCACAAGAGAACAGTTATGTAACGGCTCGTTTCACGCGAAGCCGGCTACCCGCTAATTGGTGAGCGGTAGAATGTTCTATTATTTTTTTTGTGAGTGTCTCTTCATGATCTCTAAATCACTGAAAAGTTTTGTAGAGATTGCCCCAGCCGTTCCAGAGACAAACGACACCGAATTACCGAAAAAACTGTCATTTCCAAGAGATTTTCTGAGATTTTCAAAACGGATTATCAAAATAATAATAAGTCTACATTCTCGTTTAGATATTCAGATAGATTTTTCAATTCTGAAACAGTACATATCAATTCGTATTTTTAAAACCAAAATTAAAGTCACAAAATCAAATTTGAAATGCCACCAAAATTTTAAAAAGTTTTTTTACTCAAATGTTGTGGGTTGATGTGGGACAATTATTGAAAAACCATAATCCAGAGAAATATTTGAAAAAATAGCACTTTTAGAGAACTGCTAAGGGCCGTTATTATGAAGTAATCATAATGAGGCTCTTAACTTACTGACTACTAAGTTAATGGTCCGATAAGACTAAATGGTTATTATGAAACTCCAATAGCGCTTATCAGATCTTCAAGTAAATCTAATAGGCTCTCAAGTTGATGGGCCGTTTGAGGAGCTATTAACTCCTTAAAGACCCGAATAAGGTGAAAAATGGCTGCCTACATTCCAGCATTTTCAGTCATCTCACACAAATATGGGCTGCTTTAGGACGCAGAGTCCCAGCTTTCGAGCCAAGAAAGCCAAGCCAAGGCAAGAATTTGAGCCAAGATTTCAATGATTGAAGTGATACAAATATTTTGGTAGGTTCCGACTTCCCAAGCTTACTGTTTCACGCTCATAAAGACTTGGCTGGAATTCTGTCAATTGAGGTTAGTTTCTACCATTACTGCTGAGATGTAAGCTAGCCTACCTAGGCCTACCACAACTAGTATTTGTTTTGGTACATCATTATCATCCCGTTGACTGCTTCGCTGCTACATAATACAAATGTGGGTATTATCATTCAGCAGCCTAACAGCTGTCACAACAAGAATCATAGGAAACCGGACAGCCACCTACGAGCTTTAATTGTTTCAGTGCTGCTTCAATTGCTAATGAGTATATATTCTATTCACATTTTTATAACCAAAAATAAATTTGAAATGCCTCCAGAATTTAAAAATCTTCATTATGATTTTACTCAAATTTTCTGGGTCAGTGTGGAGACAATTAAAAAACCTAAATCCTAAAACCCAGAACAGTAGGCCTATGGTCGACTATGGCGGGAACCATCGGTAATTGAACCTTGGTCTCTTGAATGAAGGTTCAGTGTGCTAGCCACTAGTACATTGGCGAACTACTACGTCCTTACTTTTTACATCTACCGACACTGCTCTCTTCGATCCGTTCATCTTCTTCCACATTTCTTCTGTCTTTGAAAGTCCTCATCTGCGTTGACCTCTTCAAACTGCCGTCTTGGTTGTTTCTCTTCCTTCTTTGACGGAAACTATTCGTTGATAGGCCTCTATGTACTGGTACTGGAATCTTCCGATGTTGTTCGACAAGAACAGCTGTAACAAAGTAGAAATATTCCCAATTAACTGAACAGTTACATAAAATATGTTGGAATGCTGTAATTGGACAAAAAGACAGTTGAAATAAAATATTTTCATCTACTATACCATATGTCATACTCATAGGCCTACGACTAAAAGGCACCTATTAATATTTATTATTATTATTTAAACTCTTGCAATTGCACATAAATGTGTGGTGGCAAGTTCCCTAACTACCCCTATCCCACCACCACCCTAACCCTCTGACAGAATAACTTTAACCTAATTTCATCCCCTTCAAAAACACTTCTACTAAGCCCATTCCAGTCCCTACCTGTCCTATTCAAGAAAGAAAATTTACCAACACTCGTAAGTCATCAGTTCTGAGATAACATTGAATTCTAGTGACAATCAATGTTCATCACAATATACTTAGAATTAGTTGTTGTGTATAGGAAAAAAGCCTGAGGCTGAATATATGAATTGGGTGGAAAGGAAAGAGAGAACAGCAGCTTACTGAGATTTATGAGTAAAGAAAGACCTACTCATAGTGGAGAGCCCAAGATCGGGCTCTCCACTATGAGTAGGCCTTTCTCTAATCATAAATCTTGGTAAGCTGCTGTTCTCTCTTTCACTTTCACCCAATTCATATAGAATTAGTTGCACGTTGATTTACGATTTTCATTTTATTCCATCAAATTTCTATAAATCATCTGAAATGTCCAACAATGCTGTAATAAACTCAACTAAAGTCAAGGATATATATTTCATGGTATGGTAGGCCCAACCGCCCAAGGTATAGAATAGTCTACATGAATAGTTTTATATATATATATATATATATATATATATATATATACAAACTATTGCTTGACGATAAGTGTGAGGACTCAAAACCATGCTCAACTTGATTTCAATTTCTAGAGCGGTGCCTCAAATGAATGAGCTACAGAGGGCAGCTAAGCCTGTGAGTATTTACAAAATTTCTTCAATCAGTTTATCAAAATTTACTCAACCAATTGATACTGAAAAATAAGACATCTTGGTAGCTTGTAACGTAACGTTGTACATACAGCAGTCGACTCATCGGTCTCGTCACTAGTTGTCTCTACTCGTAGTCTGCGAGTCACCTCTGCATATCCTCGCTGTAGCTGTCTCTGTCTGTCTCTCTCTCTCTCTCTTTCTCTCTCTCTCTCAACATCACTTCGTTCAAGATGACTCCTGTGATTGGAGGCCATAACTGTAACACAAAAGTGCTCAATGTTATATAGAATTGAGCTTCAAGCAGCTTTATACTTTCTGATACAATCAATTATACTTCTAATTGATACAATTTTGGAGGGTAAAACTCAAAAACGATTATTGTTTGCTTAACAACCCCAACAACAGCGAGGTTATTTGGGGGTGAGTAGAATTTGATTAGAAGAATATCAATTTGTGATCAATGATATATGATAGATGACTGTAAGAGAAGCAAGTGATATGAGAATAATGAGGTGGGTACAGGTTGGAGAAAACACAAGAATATGGAGTAGGGTGACTAGACGTCTCGTTTTCCTCAGGATTGTACTTGTTTTGAGTTTCTGTCCCAGCGTCCTGAGAAATGATGAAATGACCCTCAAATGTCCCATTTTTTTTTTTTAAATCGTCGAAATATAAATAACTGGGTACTGTTCACACTCTAAAATTCATCTTCTCATAGGTAATTCATTTTTAATTTTAATTAAAAAAAATACTACTGAGACTACACAACATAGAAATTCAGGGAGTTGTTGAAATGGCCGTTTGTCGATCCATGGCGCAACGCAGGCTTTCGTTGCGTTTCTGCCACATCCAAAGTAGTCCAATAGTTGCGAGCCTTGCATTTTACAAACGTGATTTCTCCATCTCATAATCCCAACGTAATTGGTAACCACCTTGCAATTTAGCAGTTGTCTGTATAGTGTGAATGAGTATTTGGGTATAATCATGACACAAAATTTTCAAATTTTGTTTCAACGATAATTTAGGCCTACAAAAACACCATTCCCTAACTTGAAAACGCTGCAATATTTGTTGAATCAATTTTTAAATTGCACGTCAAATTCAAATTTCACTGTCTTTCTATCATCAACATGTAGGGCCTCCAGGTACATTGTCAGGAGAGTATAAAGTTGTAGGCCTATGCAAATAGATACAAATATTCTCCAATTCCCCCCCCCCCCCCCCCCCACATACAATTTGTAGGGAATTTTGACTACGCACATCTTGGCGTTGTCCAGGATTTTCCTTCTTTATATGGTCACCCTAATATGGAGCAAACGAATAAAAAAAATGGACTGGACATGAGTGCTGGGAGGTAGGTTCAACACATATCCACAAAGTCGAGTTTCTCCCTTCTTTTTTCCACGACTGATGGATATCATCCATGGGTTGTTTTCTAGCCTGCACCCACCTCCCACTCAGAGGAGTGGGAGAGGGGAATAGCTTGCTGTGGAGAGGGCCAACACAGAATTGGGAAGGAGTGGTTACACCCAAAGAACTTTGAGGAAGTGGAACGATCTTTGTATGGAGACAAGAGAATCAAAGAGCCTGGACGAGTTCAAAAAGAGGCTTGAGGATGAAAAACGGCTGCCAGTGCGCAAACATGCACAATTGCAGTGAAGAACCACAACAACAACACCCCGTTAATTCTCGTCACTCGTTTCTATGACCTTGGGGATTGCAAGACGTACAGGGAAACGGTCAGTCAAAATAGCGTTACCCTCATTTCTATCTTTAGACACATTCGGACAAGAATTGTCCGAAAATGGTCTTCTTGATTATAATACATCATTGAAATTTACAATTAAGAATCTTAAAATTCGATGTGGCTCTGATATTTGACGTCACCAAGTGGGTAATTGTGGTTAATACTATTGTCGTTGTATTTTGACCAGCACTAACTTGATTGAGCGGGCACGTGGCACGACACTCGGAGGTATCGATCGCACTAGCGAGTGTGGCGACGACTGTTTAATATGAAATGCATCACTTGGTGGAATTTTCTCTCATTTTCTAATTACCTTAGGTTGATTCAACCCTAATAAATCATTAATATAAATCAATAAAAGTAACAGCTAAATGGGGTGCTGAAAATTTGTATTTGTGCTGGTAATTTAACCACTTGATAGCCATGGCACTTGACGGTCACGCTAACAGGCCGTTGACACATCTGTGTGTTCCTACTTTCCAATATGTTGAATTTTATGTTTCGACAGCATTACCCAACATAACCCTCAACAGATCGGTGCGGCCATTGAGCGGCTTACTACGATTTTTACCAACAGTGACATTAGGACCGTACAATAGGAGCCCCAATTGTTATCGATCAGAAAAATGTTATTAAATTGCCAAAGAAATCAGCAAGGCATAGACTTAGTCTAGCACTAATTTCAGATTTGATTTTATATTTTTTAATATCAATTAAGGGCTCATTCACATTAAAAGCCAGTAAAACCTAACCTTAAAAACTCGAGTGACAACACAAATCTGTCATCATTTAGGCCTAGTAGGCCCTACTACTCTTTATCTCATGGCTGGGCCTGGCTGAATTGCACAGCAAAACCAATCAATTTCATAATTATTTTCGTTGCTTGTAACACATAATTACCTATACTTTTTTCATCTTCTTTTGAATTATTCAGTCATTATGGTAGGCCTAGGACCTATAGTCGATAAAGCAGTACTATATTTGCAAATGATATTTGCTACCTCCAGAGTCGATAAAGCAGTTCTACCTCCTGTGGGAGGTAGAACTGCTTTATCGACTCTGCTACCTCCTAGCCGTGCTATCTTATCGACTCGATACTAACTTCACAATGCTTTTTAAAATTTCTACTTATTCACTATAATTATATACATATATATATATATATATATATATATATATATATATATATATATATATATATATATATATACATATATATATATATATATATATATATATATATATTGTATTACACCATGGAGATGATGTCCACAAAATGATATTAAATTCGAATACAACACCAACAATGACATCTATTGGACATGCCTTGTACCCGCGAAAGAAGGCGCGAACCACCCGCGCGCTAGTGATGAAGGAGAGAGAGGACGGTCGCTCGGAATCTTCTTATTTTGTGGTTACACGTTAACTAGAATTTCTAGAGAGCTTTTAGGGACCGTGACGTACGTAAAACAAAGATGGCGGTTCTGTGGTTATCAATATTTTGACTTTTGACAGTTACTGAGACATTGTACGGAGAAACCTGTTTGAATGAGCTTTTTACTATGTCGTCTCAAATATTTGGTAAGTTGACAGATCCGCAGCTTTATATTTACATATAATTATAATATTTGTTTGTCCTTTTTCAATGCATCATGATACACATGCTAGCCTACTAGGCCTAGGGGCCTCGTTTAAGGTTTGTGAAGTAGGGACATAATTCAATGGTAGGGATTAGGACTAGTGCCTAGGCCCGCTCTAGGCTAGCCCTATACCACGGTGTTTAATAGGTTACGTGATCGCTCGGCTATCTCCGAGCGTTAGAAGGCTGGTACCAACAGTGCTGCTAGTTCGACCAAAATCTGTCGGAACGCCACCGTGATACGAGGCTTGTCACGTGGTCCAGTTGACGCTGACAGTCGACGTCTTGCCGCAAACATTGACATACATTTGGTGTGCGCATGCGTAGAGCGTGGCTCGCTGGCCTCGTATCATCGTGGCGTTCCACACGGATTTTGGTGGAACTAGCTGCACTGTTGGTACCAGCAAAAATAGCCCAAGAAATCACCTACCTAAACTACTATACACCGCTACACCTTGTCATAATTGCTTAGCGTGGACCATTTCATGAGTAGGCATAGATCCATTCAAGTTAACTAGATGCTTGTAGGGATGAACACACACGTCTGGCACGAAGTTAATACCTCCAGGCATAGACCTCGTAGTTGAGCCTAATGTCAAACCATGGTAGGCCCTAGCATATGAAGTTAATACCTCCAGGCATAGACCTCGTAGTTGAGCCTAATGTCAAACCATGGTAGGCCCTAGCATATGAGTTCAGGACTGAAACATTGTTTCTTTTGAGATTAGTGAATCCCCTTTAAATGAAATCCTCACACTAGATATGCTCTGTAGGCCTGTATTAGTGCTAATGTTAGCCCCTTGAATTCAATCTATCATGGGAATTGGATTCCGTCAATGATTCCGTCAAGCTTGGGACTTGACTTCTGTCGCACTGCTAATAATATAATGTCCAACATCTGATTGTTATTGTTAGACGGGGTATTATACTGCAAATAGATTACAGTAGGTAGGCCTTATACGCCATAGAGAACTCATTGGAACTGTTAACCACATGACAACACTGCCAGCAAATGCCAAAAACAGCCACCAACATCCTCAGGGTGCACCCATTGCTGTGCACAATAATGACTGGTGAAACCATCAAAAGTAGAGAAAATTAATTACAATTTCAAGTGACAAAACGAGTATTAAAACAGCAATGGACAATTCCTTGTTTGGGGGTAAAGCAGAGAACCAGTAAGGAAATATCAACCCCAACAATGGCAAACCCACCCAACCGTGTTCTATAGTCTGGTCAAATATGATGCGCATGATAGGGTCTGCTACCTGTACATGTCACAGTGGTGTTCTATTTGTTGGGGTAAATTAGTAGGTAGGCCTAGGTTAGTTATTTCAGCTACAAAATAACATAAAGTTACAAATAACTACAGATAATAATTAGGCCTACAAAATACCTTTGTCGCTAAGAAAATCACCGAACCAACCTAGGCCTAATCTAATAACGTAGAACCTCATGTACACTTTATATTCTATATTTACCTCTGTGAGTCTATCAATGTGAATGTACTTGTAACTCTTATTTTTAGTTCAAACGCCTCCTGGTAGCTCAACCCACATTCAAACTCTTTCTACAAATACCGGAGATATCCACATCTGCGGGACATGCAAACAGAATTTCACAGATCTAAATTGTTTCATTGAGCACAAACAACATCACTGCAACTCGTTAGCATTATCTGCAGAGCAGAAAGATTCAACGAGAGCTTTGACCCCAGTGTCTGGAAGATCCGAGTACATGACCTCTAATAGCAATGATAATGGTGTTGCATTGGTAACACCACCTGTCTTTCGGGTCTTCTTGGAGAGCAGTCATGTTAGCCAGGTGACAACACAGCAAGAAACGCGACTCGTTTTACAGCATTTACGAGCTCAAGGAACTCTAGAAGAATCTCTCTTGCTACGTTCTCGCCTACTTGAAACTGACCGCGAAGAAATAGCGAGTGACATTTCAAAATGTTCCAACACAAATCCTAGTGAACTACAACATATAGTTAGTCCTCAATCGCAGCAATGCAAACGAGACTTTCAATTGGATGATGAGGATGTAGCAGCAATTCTTGCAAATCAGCTTGCCAATGAAGTTATTTCTTCCAACACCCCATCCTTGTTCAGAGAGGAGATGATCAGACAACGTAGCAGTTCACCAGAACCACAGAATGTATTCTTATCAGAAATGTCTCAAGCTCAAGAGGAAAGATCAAGAAATATGACACTTGACGAAACTCCGTTGGCTCAATCAGAAATTGTTATAGGACATTATGAAGCTATCGAGCTTGAACCTTTACAAGATTCTGTAAATAATCCTTTAATAAGTGTTCCTGAAATGCAGTTTACCGGTGTATCAGAAACTGTTCAATCTCTCCGAGTCAAGAAACGGCATGACTGTCAAGTGGCTGGTTGTAATTTTAGCAGTAGTTATCTCAAAGACCTGATACGTCACACTCGTACACACACTGGTAAGTGGTAGCAGAATTGCTAAACTAGAAATTAATTTGGAATTTTGTTTGCATTCATATTGCCATAATCATGTATCGCGAATCAGCCATGGTTGTAAAGAAACCACCAGACATTTAGCAAAGAGTGCCATGGGGGAAATGAAATGACTAATTTTTGTGATTATTAATTCCAAAGTAATCTACTTCTAGACCCTCTGAAGTACCAGTACCGTACTGTAATCCAATTTTTTGTTCTCGTTGGTGAAAGTTACAAAATCAATATGGTAGCCTACCTGTAAAGATTTTTAAATCAAATTTTCAGTTGAAGACCAAATTAATCCAACATGTAATCAAGATGTGAAAATTTCACTTCGAGATATAATTAGTGTAGAACAGGTAGCTTAGCGTGGACTGATATAATAGTTATATATCAACAATGAACAGCTTGGTTTTGAAATGAGTGTTGGAATACAGTACTGGTAACTATCAGTACCAATATCATGTTCTATTAAATTGATAATCTGGAGTGATCTCGGTAAGTTCATAGAATCGGCCTCGAACTAATAAGCCAACATCAGGCCTATATGTTGTGCTCAAAGTAAAATGAGTAATGTAATGAGGTCTTTAGTGACTGATAGTGCATACCTAGTGATTTACTTTGAGTCACACTCAATAATTTAACTAAAGTTTTCGCAAGTGTATTCGGGGTTGTGATGATGATCATTGTTTGTTCAACAGCTGTACAATTGTCGTACATCAACAGCTAGATTATTTAAGGGTACAAATGATCAAATAGTCGGTTGAGTGGTGTTTACATGCTTATGCGGGACTCGAACTCTAGTCTGACTTGACATTAGTTTGCAGAGCAGAGCCCTCGTTTTCTGAGCTAGAGTAACGGCCAACAGCTTGGAGGGGACAGCTAACTCTAAAAAGAATATATTTGCAGGTGAACGTCCATTTCGCTGCAGTCTGTGCCCTCGAGCATTTGGTCGCAGAGACAAACTCCAATTGCATCAACGTATTCATGCTGGTATCAAGTCTCACTGTTGTGTGGTTTGTGATTATGCCACCGTCGATAGTGGCAGTCTGCGAAAACATGTACGCATTCATAATGACGAACGCCCGTTCAAGTAAGTTGAATGCAGAAAATTGTTAGGGTGAACCTAGTTGGTACCCTAGATATTGAATTTTCAAATGTGTTCAACTAAATTAAATAATATGGAGATAAGAGAAACCAGCAGCTTACCTATAACTGATAAATTAACAATATCAAACTCACATCCAACTTAACTTCAATTATGAAAGCAATGCATTATTTGGTGTGGGTGGGGTCCTCATAACAGTAATATCATTATAAGAGAGACTTAGCTTTTGAAGCTATAATACATCAACAACATTTTATGAGTATATCAAGTAGATAATATTCAGTAAGCAACTGGCAGAAGCTGGAATTACTGTCTGCTTTTCTATATTTGGCATCACTTTTCACGTAGCCCTCCTTATCCCAGCACTGCAGGGAGTTGATTGATTTTAGAGTATTTCGAATACTCAGAGCTCATCAAAATACTCAAAATACATTGAAGTAGTTCTAGATACAGTGACCATGAAAAATATGTTGTTGGTATTCCTGACTTCGGGAGTTCATGACTGTTCATCTAAGAGTGAATTTTACAAACAAAAGTTGGTTTTTTGAACTGAACCAGACAGATATGTTTCATTGGTACTGAACTGAAATCTTATTCTTTTCCAGATGTCAGATATGTTCCTATCGATCTAGAGATTCTTCACAATTGACTGTTCATCTAAGAACACATACAGGTAAAATTGGATCATCAATTTTTATTTTAAAATTTTCTAAAATACTATTTTTAAACACTTTGAATCAACAATGTATTCATTTGCTTCAAATTTCCATCAGTAGTATCACCTGGAACTTACATTAATGTTTCTATTGTAAGTGCGATACTAGAAAAGGCTAAAGAGATGAAACAAGACGCTACTTTGATATTCCTTGACATCTCAAAAGCGTTTGACAACATTGGTCATGATCACTTGGAGAAAACTATTCGAGCTTCACCGATGCCGTCCAATCTACAGGAATTGATTATTCAATTGCAGTCGAGAAACACAACACACATTGAAGCGAATAATGAGAAGACGAAGCCGATTATAGTGAATCGAGGAGTCATGCAAGGTGCTCCGTTATCACCATCATTATATAACCTAGCCACAGATCACATCTTAGGAGAACTGTCAGAGAAGGAAATATCTGATGTGTACGGCTACAATTTAGTGGATTCTCTTGACAATGTGTCGGTTCTCGGCTTCGCTGATGATACCGTGGTCATCGGGAAAAACGAACAATCAGCTATAGTCCTTGCCCAAATGGTCAAAGCTCGACTCTTGAAACTTGGATTGACTCTCAACGTACGCAAATCGGTTGCCATTGTTATTAAAAAAGGAAAATTATGTGAAGAAATTCTTCGTGTAGATGAAGATATGGAGATCACGCCTGTTAAATCAACGGAATCCATTCGCTACTTAGGAGTCAACTTCAGTAAATGCATAGTTACTGATTTTGGGAAAATTATTACCAATTTAAAATCGAAACTGGAAACTCTTATTTCATCGCCACTTTTAATGGCTGATCAAAAAATAAATATTCTCAATCAATATATCTGGCCAACATTGATATATCCACTACAGAACGCTCCCCTGAAAAAATTACCATTGTCTTATCTTGAAGACCTGGATAAACTAGTACGCAGCTCTATCAAGGAAATCCTGCAGTTACCAGGTGATACACCTGATAGCATGATTTATACTGCTAGGAAGTATAAGGGTCTCGGCGCATTCAGAGCAAAATGGGAGACGTATATACAACACCACAATATATGTCTAGTATTGGAAAAGGCTAATGACCCATATATATATGTAACAAGAGACACCACAGTCGAAAAAACTATGTGTTTAAACAAACTAGAGATCACCCCCAATGATTTGATAGCCATTAAAGAGAAAAATAAAGTCAACAGTAGATTCATTAGAGATTTGATGCGCAAGAGAGAATTTGATAAGTGGAGTAGTCTTTCTGAAAAGGGTCGTGGAGTGACGATTTACGCTGAATACACCCCCGCCAATAAGTGGATATCAACTAAGTCTGGTCTGTCTTCATCCGAATGGCGCGATGCGTTGAAAATGACAGGTAACGTTGCTCCAGTAAGAGCTCTCCACGGCAGGAGCCATGATGGACACCACTGCAGACATTGTCTCAGTGAGATCGAATCCTTAGCACATGTCCTTGGCTCCTGTAACCGTGGTGAGCTCTTACGTAACTCTCGTCATCACAGTATAAGAAGTGCAATTGCCAATGAGCTGAAGATGAAGGGCCTGGAAGTGTACGAGGAGGTTGCTTGCACGTCAGCAAATGGTAGCTCCCGACGCATAGATATTATAGCCATCAATAGATTCACAGAAGAAGGCTACATCCTGGACCCAACAGTGCGCTTCGAGACCGAAGCAGGCCAAGCTGAAGCAGTTGATGCGGAAAAAAAACTTATTTATGAGCCTACCATACCTTATTTCAAAACAAAATACCGTCTGCAGAAAATAGAAGTTATAGGGTTAGTGGTAGGGGCTCGAGGCACAATTCACAATTTCTTTGTAAAATTTTGTAAAAAATTCAGACTCAACAACAAATTCATTTATAGCATAGTTTTACTCGCCCTTCGAGGATCCCTACAAATTTTACGACATCATCTTTATAGTCTTCAGCTTTGATTTCCAATTTTTGTTTTCATTGCATACTATTTTTCTTTTTTTCCCCTTTTTTAATTTTTGTATGATTTCGTTATCATCATTTAATTATTTCTTTTTTCTACATTTTCTTATTCAAACCTAGTCAAATTATATATATTTTGTTATTCTCTAAAATGTTGTTATTGATAATTTGTTCTATATTTTAATTAATTGATTTTTATTCTGTGTTTTTGCAATCTTTTAATGTAAGACAGAGTCTGAATAAAGATATCCGCCGATGATGGATCTGATGAAAATACATGAGTCAAAAAGTTTTCAATCAAGTTGGATTCTGGGCTGTCAGATGCAAGTCCAATTGAAAAATATTAAACCTTTATACTACCCGCACATGCAGCGCAGTGGTTAATGCGCTCGCTTCATGTGATCTGGGAGGTGAAGGGGCATATCGGACCTGATTCCATCTCCGCCATTCTCCGTCTTTACAGGTTTTTTTTCATGGTTTCCCTTTGAAGTCTAAACTAATGCTGAGATGGTTTCCACAATATAGGCCACGACCGCTTCCTTCCCACTATCCTTCCCATAACCTAAGAAACCTTCATCTCATCATCCCATCATCTCATTAATCATTCATCCGACACCAATATATCTTAGTTATCATTATAGTGTGTCGTTGAACCCAATATAGTATACATATAGAAAAAAATTACACTGTACTTCCGGTACTTGAATTGACATTCTATGTCAAGAAGTGACGTCAAAAATTCAATTTATTTGTGATAATCGATTATTGTCTTTGGCCTACTAGAAAATGATCAATGAAATAATTCACCAAAAATGACAGCAAAAACATACTGGTATTTGAATACACGTCATTGACTGAATATGTCTAAATGATTACATACACATAAATGAATAAACAACAAACAACACACAACAATGAACAGGACTGGCATGTCTCTACCACATTTATATTTTAAATCAACCCTCAACCGTTCGTATTGGGAGTACAGCGCAAACTATTGAGCAGAATTTCAAAACATCTGGGCAATAACTAATCGAATGAATAATAATTGGTGATCAATTGATTTTAATTGATTACTAGAATTGGCAATTAGTAATCAAATGCCTGATATAAGTGATAATGAGCGGCATCCCTATTTAATATTCATAAATTAACAAATTGGTAGCCCACTATAGGTATACAGCTTTACGATCTTAGTTGTCCTACACTTACTGATTGATTTTACTGTATTAATGTACTATCGTGTCAATTTCTTTAGGTGACAATCCATTCGCTTGTTCTTATGAGTCGTGTTCTTCTGCGTTTAAAACGAGCTCTGACTTGAAGCGGCATATTCGAACGCATACAGGGTGTAAACCCTATGGCTGCGATGACTGTGACTATAGATCAGCTGTTAAATGTAAGTCATACTTTATTATGTACCATTTGTTTCATTTGCAGCAGGGCCATTTGTTCAACTGTTTAAAGAAGGTTCTCCGGCCCTTTTTTGAAAATGTCGAACAAAATTTAAACTATTCAAATTCAGAATAGTAGCATATGTTCTCCATTATTTTTCTCATTTAATCAAGTTGACTGAATTTTAGAAATGAATAATGAATCAGAATTTTACGTCAAGAAATGAAACTACAGTAAACCCTCGTAAAATTCTGTTTATCTGAAATATGACATATTTCGAAATGGAAGTCAGTGCCCTGCTGATGGTATAGGCATTTCAATGTTAATTAATAGGGTTAATCCGAATTTCAACTAAACCATAATTTGAACTCATATTTCGACCCTTCAATTGCTTCGACATTGTTTTCGAATAGGATAATTCGAAATTTTGTTCAAGTGAATTTCTTGAGTTGATAATTATTTTCGCAATGTTCATCCTTTTTATTTGGCGTATAAGAATAGGACACAATACGTTGAACCTAGTGTGTGTCATCTGACCAAGTGGTCTGAGCTTGACGAACACATCACAATGCTAAGCTCGGAACGTTCGATCGTCGCACCATGGATTCGGGATGGCCAAGCCCCATTAGAAGCGGGTCATATGATGACTGCGCGCCGTCGGAGCTAGCCGAGTACACACGATCAGTGAGGCACCAGCAACGATTTCTATTACATAGTTTCGGCCGGTTGCATAGCTTTCTCTCGGACGCAATACGAAATTGACTAAATTCTAAGCGAGATGAGTGAAGATTCTCGTGGAAAAAGTTTTTTTGTTGATCCGAGTTTTTAAAAATCAAAATGCTCCCGGCCATTTTGGATATTAACTTATTATATTTTTCTCCTACTGTTACTAAATCACTGTAATTCATCTCTGTGAAAATATAGTGCTTATTATTGTCCCAGTTTATGTGTGACCCTGTTTTGTTTGTTTTTCAGCTAATCTTCGAGTCCATATAAAACTGAACCACACAGTAGTCAAGTCAGTCTTATGTGTTACTTGTGACCATATTGCGCCATCAAAACGAGCTGCCAAGGAACATGGCAAACTGCATGCTGGTAGGTCTACATCATTTTTATGATGCAGTATATTCTATTGCTAGGAAGAAACTCGCATCTATAGGCAAAAGAGTAGAATCTTGATAGTGTGACGTTGCAATCTTTGAATGAGTGAGGTTAATCGTAGTTATGTCACAATCGTTGTACAATTTTTAACATAAAAATAAAATGAACAACCGAACTTTGCCTGCTTGTTTTACAAATCATAAAAAATAGTACCTATGCCTGAGATTGCCCCGCTCGTCAGTGTTGTTTTGGGTGGACTTTCGATCGCCGACAGGCTATATCACTAACTTACAACTATAAAATCATTGTTTAATTGGAAGTGCCTATGGGACTTGGCTGGTACTTGGGCATGTTGGACCCGGTTCGATCTCCGCTACCATCCATCTTTACAGAGGTTTTCCGTGGTTCTCTTCTGTAGTCTACGCTAATGCCGGGATGGTTCCCACAATATAGGCCACGACCGCTTCCTTCCCACTATCCTTCCCATTACCCATAAAAAAACCTTCATCTCATCATCCCATCATCTCATTAATCATCCATCCGACGCCAATAGATCTTGGTCATCATTACAGTGCATCGTTAAACTCAATATAAAAAAAAAATTGGCAGGTAGGCCTACTTTTAAAAAAAATGAGGGTTGTACTAACGAGATTCTACTCTACCTCTTTTAGAACCTTCTTTATACGATTCTCATTTGTACAATTTTTACATTTATGAATACGACTTGTCTAGTGGTCCCAACCATTATCCATAAGACTACATGTTAATTTTCCTCTGTTATACGACTTATTTATTTACGACTTAGGCCCTATCGTATATACGCCTCAATTTCTCGTCCCCTTCCTACATTTTTAATAATTCCAGTCGGGTGTTCATCATAAAATCGTAAAAATCCAAGCTTGGGTAAAACCCAAAAATGTGAACAGCTTTTTTTTAGTAACAATGCCACCCCATAATGGCGTCTCGTGTCATCTCTAGTTAGTCAATCAGCCGTTTCATCTCAGTTGACTAATCAGACGTGTTGTAGCACTTGTATCTATGCAACTGCTGATTATGTTCACTTCTCTTGTGACCTTCACGCGAAGTGGTTGTCTTTTCGATAATGGCAATTGGTGAAAGGATTTCGTGAACATCACAGTTATATTATTACAAGAGAATTAGCATCAATTGATTAAATTTTAGCTCAAAACAATGAAAACGACATCAGTGATGAGCAAAATGGTGTAAGTCTAGTCCAGTTATTCCCTCCCATTTCAAAGCTGCTATGGCAGTGTTTGATTGTTTACAGTCTCACTGATCAAGCAATAAATTGTGTGAAGCTGAATATCAAAGTGTTATGAAGACAGACTTCTTCAAGTAGTAAGATGATAACCTTTTAGCTGACCCTGGCTTATGTTACATAGCTGTCATCATTATACTGACTCACATGACAATGATGACATAAGCATCATTGTTAATCAATCCCAACTCATTGTTGAAACATGAAATATGCATTTTTGTTGTATTTATACGATCTATTATATGATCATTTATATGATTATCCATTTATAGGATTATTTTCCTCAGTCCCCTCAAAGTTGTCTAAGCTACATTCTACTGTATAATGAAAATAGAGACTAATATAAGTTATCACTGTGCATGTTTCAATACTCTTATTCAATCACTTGCCACAGAAATGACTTGGTCCTATTCTACACATTGGACCATATATTGTATATGTAAAAAGTAGAGGATAGTTTTTCAAAATTATACTTTGAAATATGCAAAAATTAATACCGAGATGAGCAAAAACTAACGCTCAAAATCATAATGAATGGATGTGGTGAAAGTAGCAGGATGGACTGGTGTACAAAATGTTGAAAAATGGTATTTGATTAAAATATAGCATTTCCCTGATGCAATTAAGTAATATGGTATTGCATTGAATACTGAAGACGTCAGGTGTGGGTTTTAGTTCGGCAAAGGGCATGAGTTTTTGTTTACATCATACATGGATTTGTTATTCATTTAACCTTGCTGGTGTGAGCATGGTGTTATTTAGAAAACAATAATCATTAGGGTGTATGTGTAGGCCTATAGTTGATTGTATAGGTGTTGCCCTATCATGTATATTGTGACATTCTTTGTTCTTTAGAAATGGTACTCAAGTGTGGCGTATGTACGTTTTCATGCGTCAGCGGCACAGGTATGAGAAATCACCTCAAGATTCATACTCAGGAGAAACCCGTCTTATGCAAACATTGTTTCTACTCCTGCCGCCATGAAAGTGAGTTAATTAGTTGCATAATGCATTCAATTCTTTCTCAATTTCTTTTCTAGTGTTGGCTAAAATAAATGAAGTACGTACAGTATTCACTTGGGTAATGTACGGTCGATTCATACTAGTCTGCTGCTTGACGATATAATCATTACACACGCTCTAAGGCGAGATTCCTCGGCGAGTTTTGTTGAGCAGCTCTAGATTAATGTGAACCATATTCTACATACTATAATTCCCTTTTGATGAAATGAAACCACCTAGATCTTGTTATCACAAATTAGTTAAGAATTATGATGTTTTCAATCTATAATACTTATTGAATACATTCATGAGATAATTATGTTACTTGCTAGTCTTACACATTGCTATGAAAACTAAAAAGAAACATTCCTGTTCAGATGCTTATAGATTTTGAAGTATAAATTGCAAATCGAAAAAAAAATGTCGAGGCACCGGTATTGTATTTCTTGGAATATATTTTGTTATACATAGTATTATTGGAAAGTAGGACATGATTTGAATAATATTATTTTGTTATAGTATAATGTTTTATATATTCATAGTTCTGCCCCCCCCCTGTCCAACACTGAAGATTTTGTCAATATGTGAGACTATTTTACCAACTATCATATTATTATATCATATAAGCTTGGGCTCTAATGGCTATTACCGGTATATTAATATTATATGTGAAATTTGTTACTCAATTATATATCGACTATGATTTACTATCTTTCTACACTTGATTTCGTGATTGTTGCTAGTCCTTCTTGCCATTATGTGTCTTATACATACTCAGTACCATTTTTTAATGTTTTGTATTTTATAGGCTATTTGAAAAGGCATATGAAAAATAAACATGCCGATCTGAAAACCAACAAGAATCGAACACAGTCTCAGCCTTCGAAAGATGACCAACACGTTGAAAACAGCCAAAAGACATCTGTCCACTCCAAACCATTCGGTTTCAAGTCATATCAATGCACATACTGTGACTCTGCATTTGTGCGTGAAGATTCATGGCGCAGTCATGTACGTCAACATAAAAGTAAACTCAATGCTGGTAAACAGACTATAATCGAGGAGTCAAGTGAGTCCAAGTATGCTACTCCGACAGAACGATCTAATCATACTTCGATGCATTGCAAGGAGAACAATCCAGTAATAGTTGAACAATCTCTAATTGTAACAAACGCTAACACAAAGGGAGATGATAACAGTGAGCAAAGCAAGGAAATGTGCCAAATAGATTCTCAACAACAGATATTAAGTAGTAGCTGTCTTCCAGCCCAACCAATGTACCTGTATTTACAGAACGAGGGAATGTCGGAGATTCTGTTCTCTAACCGATGTAGTCAATATGTAACTATTCCTGGCGACCAGAGCAATCTGGTAGAGCAGTTGTCGGTCTCATTGCAGACTGGTGGAATGCAGTACGTACTTTCGGGTCCAATAAACGACTCGACATTTGCATCAAACTTTGCCGACGCTGACGTTACAACTCGAGGTGAAATTGCTACCGACAGACATGGGGCTAGTTTTCTTTCGGAAAAGAATACGGTTATTAAAAAGTTCTGACATCGGAGTTTATGATATTTGAAGATAAAGAAAGAAACGATATGTCTACTTACCATGGTGGTATTATTTTTGTTACATGTATTTTATAAAGCCTGTGATACTATAGTAGAAACAAAATTAGCTGCTCGGTAACGTTGGTATTACCTAGTAGTGTTGATTGTTGTTTTCTTTATAGCCTGTATTTGTTCTTAGCACGAGTCTTTCTGTATAAGCCTAGATGTTAGGTATGCTCAGACCCTTCCATGATGAATGTCATTTACTTGTTCAATTCTATTTGATGCTGATTGATAACAATATCTGCAGTCTTACCAGCTTTTCATATAATATATTACTTATTAAACCGTAATTGTGTATACAATGGTTTTTGACTAGGGATAACATCGATCAATTGAGGATCAATTAAAGATTGATTTACCCCCAAACCTATTGTGAAATGAAAAGAATGATTTTTTGTAACTATAGGCTGTAATAGTTTTGTATAATCATTCTTTTAGTACTGATACCTTCAAGCGTGGCTGCCTTTTGCCAATCTCATAGATGTCATAAAATACTGGTACCGGTACTACTCTACTCAAAAGGTTGAACTGTTATTTGTCCATTGAATGATTGATCTCTGACAACATTCTTCTGCAATGTGGAAACCTTTCATCACAGAAAGTTATTATGCTTTCTTTATTTATATTTTGCAAATTATAAACTAGAACTTCCTCATTTTATCAGCCGAACATCATTTTTGTAATCACTGTATATGCAGGTAATGTAGTTACACAGATTCAAAATCTAAATATATAAATAAACTTTTTCACAAAAACAGAGTGAGATCTATTTTCAATCGATTATCTCTATTAATCGATCTTGATTTTTCAGGATCGATGTTACCTCTATCATAGACCTAATGTGAACATGTTGAATTGTTTAATTCTAGTCAATTTGAAACAATGTCTAGTTCTATGCTATTTATCGATTCTCAGAACGTATTATGCCATTCCACTTCCATGAACCCGATTGTGTTTTGCTTTCGCAAGGCGGTGGAATTGAGGCGAGCTCAACAATCAGAAATCGCGTAACTTTCGTCACTGATTGGTCATTTTATCATCATGGTGGCTTGAAAAACGGCTTAACTAATTCATAATCCTAATAACGCAGGCATGGGAGCCCAGCATTACAGTAGGCTACCTATATTAGAAAAAGTTAATTAGGCCTGTACTACAAGATATCGTTGAAAGTTTTTTTGTTAACTGTTGGTAATTTTCTGCATGCAATAGGAATACTACAGTATTGTTCTGCATATTTCTAATACTGTGTTACATCAGTATATTTTAAAATTGTATTGGTAGGTAATTGATTAGGGGCCTATTCTTAAATTTGAAAATGATGTAAACTATCCAGTGACATGTAAAATGAAAACAAATGTTCAACTATTCAATTCATCATTAAGTATCGGTAATACAGTACTGATAATATGAGTGTTCAAGAATTATAGGTCAATACCCATATTTGTCTCAAAATAACTTGGTACCGCAGTAACGGAAGAATACCAAAAGTACAAGAGTGGAATGTTATGTATGTATACTGTAATTTATGGTAAATTGCATATTATGTAGGCCTACCTCATTGGCTTCAAACTTCAATGCAGATATTCAAATATATGTTGAAATGAGTTTTGATGAAGACATTCTTTTTGAAATAATTCAATATAATGATATAACGGTGGTTGTGACGTTGAAAGTAACCGGTATTACAAAGCTTTCACGTCTTCTAGACCCTAAATTACAACAAATCGTTGAAGACGAATCACTGAGGCTAATCAACTGATTACAGTAGATGATGGTAAATCACATAGATAACCAATTGAGATAACAAGCCAACAGTCACTTGACTTGAAATGTATTATTGAACAACCATCTTAGCAGGGATTAAAAAATGAAACAACAAATTACGGTAAAAAGTTTCTTATGTGGGAGTATATGGGAAGAAAGAAGTTTTTACTCGAACTAATAAAAGGATAGCTGAATATACATTCTTAGGCTACTTTAAGCGACCTCCAGCGAAGCGGTTATCACATCACTGCTTTTCTATGGCTGTATGGGTAATCAACTAATCATCAATCTTGACCAAGACCTATGAAAGTACAATTTAGGGTAGGCTTGAATTCAAATCTCATTGTTACTATTAGGAATTAAGATGTTGAAAGATAAATCTGAATTGTTGAGAGGTATGGAAAGTTATAAATTCTATTCACAATTTCATATTGTCATGCTATGTATAAATCTTAGCATTGTAAGTTGTATTAGTTGTATGTAGTTATATAGTGGTATGTTTAGTTGTATGTTTGTTCTTGTCAAGATTTTGTGTGGTTGTAAGTTAGTGTTTGATTTTATGTTTTAAAGCAGCGGAATTATTAAATATAATTTAATAAGTCTAGGTCTACTTGTACATTTTATTTTTACCATGTAGGGTGTATCGCTGTGCTAGGAAAACGCAGCTTATGCGTTGTAAGATGAGCGATATATGCCTATATATGTGAAATGTAATGTAAAGCTACACACACCTTCATTTTTTATAAATTGGTCACAATGACTATTGAGAACTGGCTTATAATATAGCATTAACCACAATTCTATTTTTAGACACATTCCGACAAGAAATTTCCGAAAACGGTCTTCTTGATCATACTTTGTCATTGAAATTTGCTATATTATTGAAAAAACTCGATATGGCTTTGATGTGTGACGTCACCAAGTAGCTAATCGTAGTCAATGCTATTGATAACACATCATTAGAGCCGTTTTCGAGAAAATTGTTTTTTTTTACATTTTCATACTTCCTTGCACATCTCTCGACTTTTCATTATTAATTATTGTTTATTATGATTGAATAATATTTTTTAATAATAATAATTGAGTATTTTATGGTTTATGAGCAAATAGCAGGTAACATAAAAATGGGCAAGATTTGGAGGAGTCTTTCTACCACCTAATCGTGTCAAAAAGCGGATAAAAAAGTAATGTAGATATTACTTTAAAAAAAATCACATATCATATTGCAAGTACTATGTAACATAAAGTATGCAAGTCACGTATGTAAAAGAAAAACTACAATAGATCAACGTTAATATACCGGTACGTTTGAACGAAAGATGAAAGTCGGCTACAAACATAACACAAATATCACTTACTGTATAACTGCGTTTATTCAGAGTACTATATGATATTTCAGGAAGAAGCTTACGATACAAAACGCAACTTATCTTTCAAAAGTGTTCAATTCTCAAAGTTTTAGGAAGACAGTAATTACCAGTAATAACCAAAGTTTTCACAATTATTCAGCTGGTAGACCTTCTTTCATGGATACTGTATCAGTATATAAATAAAGGGATGGCTGACAATTAATTATTCTAATTATTTTTTTCTGATGTTTCTTTTTGATGAATGCTTCCTTCCCTTGTAAGTCTAGTAGGCCCCAGGATTCTCCAATTTATAGAATAAATAAAATTAGAGCTTGTAAAACATAAAAATGTCATTATGTGATGTACTATATATACGTAGATAGCATTGCTCATGCGTGATTCCAATTTCACTTCCTTTGATACCACGATTTTTCATAATATGTTTTTTTGATTCACTAACTTTTTCATACCTATGGCTCTTTGAATCTAAAGAATACAACTTACAAATCCAAACTAGCTAGTTGTTGATAGAGCGTCAGCTGACCCCTCGGCTTTGCTGCTCATGTATATAAATAAATATATGGGATATCTCTAGGTTTTTGATGTAACAATAATGCTATGATTGGTTGCCAATTCCAGTGCGTGCTGGAATAACCAGAAGTCAGTTGACAAGAAGCATTTCGGCCCAGTTGTATGATTTTATTGAAGTTGAACCAACTGATGACTCGATTTCGGGCCAGAAGATGTCGGAAGATCGTGTTTTGTCGGGAAAAAGGATTTTTGGTCCGAAACCGTGTTTGATGACAAGAAAAAAATCGTGATGGGAATCCTGCCTATTATACTTGTTTTTATGAAATACGTTTTTAATTTGAACTCTGTTGTTTTAAATTGTTTAATACATAATATACATTTTAAATACATTCAAAAATATAATAGCAATAGTAGAGAAAGTTCAGTAGCCATTTAGCAATTAATTTACAGTATGGCCTATTTATAAATTTCTATTCCATTTCATATTCTATTCCATTTCTCAATTTGCATGTTGAAAAAGTTTGATATGTAACCCGTCATTAATATCAAATTAATTGGACAAGAAAGTAATTGAAAAAAAAAACATATGAACAAAACTTGAATATTTACGAAAGGAATGAAAAAATTTATTAATTTCTGTTGATACTTGAATCTATGCCATGCATTTATCTTCTGCGGTTAATAAAGTTCCGGGAGTAATTATAATGTTCTCGTAGATGGAAAAAGGTACTTTTTCTTCCGATATTCCACCTGAAATGGTAACTACATCTTGGGCGCATTTCTTTACAGCATTTGGCTTGTACACGGTGGGCAGTAGGAAAAACATTGAATAAATAACGACCTGCACAGTGCCTCCTCCAACAGATATCCAATCACAATCCCCAGAGTTGATGTAGCGATACCACCAGTTGATAATGTACAAACCACGGTAAAATGAAAGAGCTGCCACATAGTAAGCGATAATCATTTCCGCTTCACCTTTCTTCAACACCAAATACAATTGAGGAAGAATTGCTATAGCCTCCAGAAAGATGCTGTAGGTCCAGAATACTTCCATTACATCCACTGTTTCCAGTAGGTCTATATTCTCAGTAGTAGACATGTTTACTATGATGGCCAACAGTGCAGGCGGAATAAGAAGCAATGCCAGACTAAGTTTGTCGTGATTTTTTTCATATTTTGTCTTGTACTTGTAATATATCAAATAATTCGTTACAATCGCGGTCAATATGAATATTATCTTCATTGTGGTGTTGTATACAGAAATAAATGATGTAAACAGATCACTGTACCTTGCCACAAAGACAATTGCCAATAATAATTGTGACTTTCCCGATACGGAGGAACAAGTGCGTTTCACCAATATGTTCACTATTAATAGAAAGATTGCAAAAAGGTGAGCACTGTCACCCAGCATTCGATAAATATTCATTTTTGGATCGTTTCGTTTGGATCGTTTTTCAGAAGTGGATCCGCAATAGCTACACTGTTTACCAAGGTTAGCCGTCTAGCAGGCTACTGACCAATATGCCATATGTTTTGCTGAAGCGCAGTGCGCAATCGTGGATATGCTGATGCAATAATTCAAACTTTCAAGGCTCTCTGTAACGAACTAAAATACAGCTGGAGTTTCCTCCTGCATTATGACTGCTAAGCATGTTATATTTCACGAAATTATACTTTGTACGAATCTGGCAGTATCAGTGACTCTTGACCGCCCCTGCTTATGATACCACTATGGTACATACTCTCTCTCTCTCTCTCTCTCTCTCTCTCTCTCCTCCTCTTTCTTTCTTTCTTTCTTTCTTTCTAATTCTTTCATACAAGTACTGACCACATATTCATATACATTATACATTTTATATATATATAGATATAGACCTATATATATATATTGACTACATAACTATTGTATAGTTAATTAAATATTCTTAATTAGGAATGATGTCACTCATAATGCTTCATAATGATGTGAGGCGAAATTTGAATTAAGTGACAGACAAATGACAGTTTGCGGACAGAAATTTGCGACCCTAAGTTTGTACTCAAGGTTTGGTTTCCTTGATCTCCACCTAACGTCCTCAATAAAATTGTCTGGAATTTTGTTGACTCTGAAAATTGTCTCCCGACAAACTGTCCGTTCCCATTTTTCAATTGGGAATAACAAACATGTCAACTGAAAGTCTATATAATTTGATGAGCGAAGCGAAGACTCAATTTCACAGTATACGGTCATTTGAATCTTAGTTTTTTGTTTGTTCGAGTTGGATGTTTTTTTTCTTTCTTGGTATCTAGCTTGTTCACTGCAATTGCAATTTGCGTGGTGGCAGTTGTTTTTCCTTCCCAAGCCTCCTCTTGAACTGCCAAACTTTCTATATTTTGGCATAACTTGACATACACATATTGTCGTCAGCTAGCTACACTGTACAGTTTTTGAGGCGTAATGTGTTGAAACACTTGAGATAATATTAATTTCGACATTTTGAAAAACCCAGAGGGAAAAATATGTGAAACATATTTTCTCGAGATAAATTGAAATTTCCACGGAATCCAAGGACAGAATTATATAGCCTACATATTATATAAAATATATTCCAAAAATGTACGTAAATCGGATTAGCCGTTTTGAAGATAAACAATTATTATGTATATTTTTGTTTACATCAACTGAAACTATTAAGAAACCCGAGGTGATCGAAGATGATCAACAGGTATAGAACCAATCAGATCTTGAAGCGATTTAAATTATCAATAAGTTAACTAGGTATATAGACAGTGAGTTAATGGATTCAAAATCAAGGTGTGAACGTCTTCACCATTTTTTTTCAGTATTTCATATAAAATCTCGCTCACCTTACATTGCATAATATGCTGCGTTTGGCTAGAATTATATAAAGGGAAAGGTGATACACATTTCAGTAGGTTTCCAGAAGATGTAAATGATGAGAATTCATAGAAAATGTTTAAATTTGCATTGGCTAAATAATAAGTGTGCAATAATAGGAAATCATGATATGTTATTACTACTAGGAAAACGCAACATATGCGTTGTTGGATGAGCGATATGGGTATATTTATATCAAATGTGCTGGAACGCTATGTGAGCTATAACAATTATGTCATCCCTTACTGTTTGATTTATTGCTCATTTTAATCGTTTTGCAATGCAATTGCTCACATTTGTTGCTTACAATTATTATGGTATTCATTGCTTCAATTGATAATTGTATCAATTTCAATTGCAATTTCGTGAAAATTTGAATCTATCCGAAGGAAGTATGTTTTCCACATTTTCTTTTTCGGGGTTTCAAAAATAGTGAAATGATTTTTCTCCAAAGTGGTGCAAACGATTGCGCCTCAAAATTATACAATATCGAGCTTGATGTGTATGACAAGATACAACTAAATTAGTACTTTCGTTGGACCTGTGGAGCGCGCATCTTTTTTCGAATCTGTACGGTGAAATTGGGTCTCCACTTTGCTCATCCAATTCTATTATTCTAATTTTATGTCGCTATATAAATAAAAACAGCTAATTGTTATGATTATTATTAGATGAGCGTAGCGAAGCTTTCCATTTCACACCCTGAAAAAAATGGGCTTCGTTTTTATGTTTTTTTTTTTTGTAATTATGTACGCGGCATACAGGTCAGAGAAATGAATCAATCAACTTGAAACTTTTTCTGAACGTTGGCGTCATACCAGAATAGGTTTGGATTGTTATTCAGAGGAATCGATCGGAAGGTTTTTCCGGAAAATAATCGGAAAGTTTGGAAAATCCTCATAAGAATAACCCGGAGGAAAAATACTTGAAAAACAAGAAATTTTCAAAAGCTCTCAAATTCTCACAGAATATGAAAAATACTATTATACACCTTTTCAGAGATTTTTACAACAATAGAATGAGAAATAATGAAGAAAACGCAATAAACGTGTACATTTTATTGGATATTTGGATCAATCGGTTTTGCAAAGTGTTTATGCGACAGGTTGCAGGTTACTATAAATATCAACAAGTTGCAGGTGAGGTTTTTGAACGTTTGAAGTAAGTCAAGGTTTGTAGATGTAAATTGAGCTGACAAGTTATTTTTCATTCTAGATTGCCATACTTCTAAGCTCATCTCACAACGCGCATCCCGCGTTTTCCTAGTTAGACCCATATGTCAGTATTGTATTGTACATAGTATTCTTTATTACTCCGTTAATCCCTGTATAAGAATACATAGATCTAGCGTACATGGTAAAAATATTCGTTTCATCAAATATGCCAGTATAGGGCGTATATACAATGAGTATTTGGGATGAACAGCAGGTGAAGCTGGATTCCCCTACAATCTTCTTTATCTAGATTTGAAAAGGCAATATGTATTCTTTCTGAAATTACATCAATGGAATGAAGTAGCTATGTATGGCGTAGGCCTATAAATAAACTGATTAATCATTGTAAATAATAAAAAAATAATTTAGATTGGTATTCCGCATCAGTTATATAATTGCATATTGAGAAAGGTCCCATAATCTTAACAAATTAATCCTTTATCTCAATCTCGTCCTCTCTTCTACAAAGAGATTGGAATTATAACTTTTTGTCCTAAATGATACCTGATTTCCGTACAACATTTGGCACTATACTTTTTTTTTTGTACCTCACGGGTTTCACAAGTGTCTGTATGACTCTTATCGTGAAGACGTGGGATAGGATAGTGGGAAGGAAGCGGTCGTGGCCTATATTGTGGGAACCATCCCGGCATTAGCCTAGACTATAGAGGGAAACCACGAAAAACCCCAGTAAAGATGGGCGGTGGCGGGGATCGAACCAGGTCCGATATGTCCCTTAACCTCCCGGATCACAGGAAGCAAGTGCGTTAACCACTCAGCTACATGTGCCGGTATACTGTAGTTTGACATATTTCCTATTTTTTGTTCGGTTTTTCTAATATTGTGCATGCACTCTTCGAAGAGTCACAAGTTTAGCAAGAACTCGTACAGAGATGGGAAAAAGTCAAATGTAGAGTACAATTAATATGCATCAAAACAACATGAAAAATCAAGGTTAACTACAAGAGCCGCATTCTGAAAGAAATAATATAATTTCATGCTTATAAACTGTAATTAATTTAGTAAATTTCACTTGTCGCGCTCTACGTAAGTTATACTGAGTCAACTATGACGTGCGTAAATGATAATATGAAAATGTAAAAACGATGAATTTATCAAACTTGTATAAAAGAAGGAGAGTCTTCAGTTCCACCCATCAATTGTCCAAGTTTAGTCTGATAAATAGATCACAGTATACATTATTATCTATTATCAATATCAGTATGAAATAATATCATGAATTAAAACTAATAATAAGCTGGGCAACACATTGGATTTCACTTGTTATGCTCGAGTTCTCAAGTCAACTATGGGGTCAATATATTGGTGAAACATCAGCGATTTCGATAATGTGCAGCACTGTAAAACGATTACACTAGAATTTGATTTATGGACATAGTATTAATTATTAAGTTCGTATATAACTAATGCTAGTGCAGTATTATTTTGAGTAGCCATGCGAAACCCGGTTAGTAGGCTTAAACAATATGTGTTGGATCGATTAAATTAACAAACATGCATATTTTACATAATTTTAATGTAACGACATAAAAATGATTAAAACAACTCGAGGAAGCTGCAACAAGCGTAGGCAAGTTTTTGTTTCAAACAGGACAATAGTAGAATGGAAGGAAAGCTAGTAACTGCAACGGATTCCTCAATCAGTCAAATGAATGAGGGAGGAGATGAAAAACACTTTTTTTCAAGAGTTATAAGTTGTATAAATATTTCAAGCGTCACATTATATCTACCTATACTACACTATCACATTTCACGAATTCTATTTTTATGCTCGGTTTTATTGAAATTAATATAATTTATATATGTAGGCCTATATATTATATATGTATGTATATATGTAGATGTGTGTATATATATATTTATATAATATCAGAAATAAGAACATTTACCACATGTAGACCCTAAATGAGAAATACAAACTGTAACGAAATTAAAAACTCAGCTGAACTGAACAACGATTGTGTATATTTAAACTGGTAATTTTATTATTAAAATAAATTTTGAAAACTTGACACATCACACAAGTAACGAATTCCTAATACGGCTATGGATGACAGAGGTAGAATCGTTTGGACGTGGCGTGGATCTTGACACCTCAAAGAAAATAATTAATTGAAAATAATATACCGTATAACTCATGAGCACATAGGAGTCGATTTAGCGAAATATCACTCATTTGTGATAACTTTTGAACGGATGAGATATCAGAATTCTAATACGGAATAAACACAGGTATTTTTAATACCTTTAAGATGTTATAAGTAACTATGCAAACGCGTTATGTGTTGCCACGTTGATGGATCAGCTGGAACATTTCAACTTATCTTTGGACCGGTTATTATATATATATATACACCTTGAGATCCAAACCATTACGTCACTGCCACCCTATTTGTCCTTATTAATTTCTATGATAATAAAGAAGGCTTTGTTTTCATCGTTTACAATCAAGTGGTGACACCTGTTGCTTGGATTTAATTGGTATTTTAATAGCTATGAGTGATTTACAAAAATGACATTATATTTTTTTTTACATGAAAACGGCTGATCCGATTTGAGTGAAAGTTCGAAATAATGTGTATCATCATATTAATGAAATTCCCTGAGAATTTAAATTCTCTCGGATGAAATATTTTTCTCCAATTTTTTTTCCTCTGGGCTATTCTCATGGGATTTTTGAAAACTTTGAAATGAGTTTTCTCAGAAGTGGTTCAACCGATTGCGCCTCAAAACTATACAGTATCGAATTAGATAAGAATACTTGTGTATGCCAAGTTTCAACTGATTTTGAGTTTTCGTTTGACCTGTGGAGCGCGAACAGAAAATAAACAAACAAACAAACAAAAAAACAAGCACTTTTTTTCGGGTATGGTGAAATTGAGTCTTCGCTTCGCTCATCCAATAAAAACAATGAACTATAATTTTATAAATAATTGTATTATAATAAAAACACCCATTAAAAGCAAAGTTTAAATTAAAGTCAAGTTTTCATTGAAAGCAAGATGGACTATTGTACAATACACCCAAATGTATGGTATTTTTAATAGGAATCTTGTCATCTCTTGACTATGCAGAAGAAAACTGATGGGCCATACGAACGGAAGGCAATTTAATACAAACTTAATAGGGGTGTCTTTAAAGGATTTGATTTCTTCTGAAAAGTTCCATCTTTTGAATATTTTTCATACAAGATAAAAGGTGTGAAACATGCTTAGCGAGAGATGGCATGTTATCACTCAGGACCCAGGAAACCATAGCAACTAGAAAAGAACAGAATATACCATGACTTTGGTTGGGTATAGTGTTCAATAAAATAGCTATTATGGTCATACATAATATGTACAATAGTTCAAAGTGGAAGATATTAACATTCGTGTGTTTTGTTAACTCTCAATACCAATGCTGGTAATGTCCGGATGTACCACAGAAACGGTTTTTCCTTATAATGTGTTCCGGATTTTCGGAAACTGAAAGACTTTTATCTGCGGCCGAAAATTATGGTCACAGACAGCGCAGTCCTGGTGTTGAAGTTAATTGATTTTGAATAATTGAAATGGGGTGGTAAGATCGCACTTGTGATGTCCCTTCCAAATGATCCTACATTTCATTCATAGCCTTAATTGGGGAACAGTGATTTTGTATCAAGTTTTGATGTTATTAAAAAAAATCTGTATGCTATGTCAATACAATAAGTCGTGGTATCTAAAAACTCGAAAATTCATCATATTTTGAATCTTCCTTTAAGCAAGACTAGAATTTCAATGATAACGCGCAAGCCGCAAGGATAGACATGTTATACCATATGAAATACGTATAGCTTTTTTAGTGAAAATTGACCAATCAAAATCCTTTGGTCTCTTGGAACTAGCGTCTGGGAACGTTTTTCAAGTGGTTTTTGGATAATTCGGTTCTGAATGAGATTAATTCCTTTGAGTTCACTGATTTATCAATAGTAATTTCCCTTTTTTTATTAGTAGAAAATGAGTACTTTTTCAGTTTCAATATAATGAACTATAAATATGATGACTTCAAAGTCTCTTACATTCACTTACGTTGAGACTCACTGCAGTTTTGAACATTCAACGCTACGCTTTCGGAAGATGTTTAGTTGTATTTCGAATCGTAATTCTTCTCGTGAAAAAGTTATAAGGGCCTCAATACAACACAGCTTCAAAAATATAACGCTGATATTTGTGTTGTTTATGTTACTAGATGACCCTCTTTACTGAGTTCATGTATGTGTAATCTAATATCTTGGATAAAAGTAGGCGATTATTTCTACACGCGTTAACCAAGCCAACCATGTATAACTTATTTGTGTAGGCCTATACTGAAGCCTTCATAGCGAAACCTTCGTGCTACAGGCACTTACTAGACTCATCTTTTTTGTATGAAAACAAATATACAACAGTACTCATTATTATATAGAAATTAGGTTCATTTTTCAATTAATATTTTGCTCACACAATCTCCTTTTGATTTCCTACTCACTTTCTTTAAGTACTGGTAATTAATTAATTTAGTTGAAGAAATCAGTATGATGAATGAATTATTGATACAATATTAAAAAGTTGAATGAAAATTACATTATTTTTTATTCAAATGAATGAATGAATGGTGTTGTTTAGGCGCTTCGACGACGAGGTTATTCGCACCGAAAATATTCGTATTATAGAAGATGGAGACGGAAATTTTATATTAGAACGATGATGATGTAAATACAATTATTTGATCTTTCATGATGAAAGTTTTGTCCTCTTGACTTTTGATAAGGTCTAAAGGTTTCACCTCATGAGTCATTTATATCTTTCATCTCGTCATATCTCAAATATCATCTTCGTAAGATTTCGTTCGTCTGAAGAGGTTCTATCTCATCAGATATATGTAAGAAATTTCTGCTGAAGGAAATAGTCTTCTTATTTATTATTATAAGTTTTTGAAAATTTGTATTCAACAAATCAGTCCCAGCTGTTCAAGAATATTTATTCTTTGTAATCGTGAAAAAAAAGTGAATGTGAATGTGAATAGAATGTGAATTACTGATTCAATACTATAGTACAGAAGTATAGTATATTACTATTAGGTAATAGTATAAAAAAAAAAAAAAAAAAAAAATGAAACCAAAAAAATTATGGGGTGGTAAGATCGCCCTTGTGGTGCCCCGTCCAAACGATCTTATCTTTCATCCATAACCTTAATTGGGAAACAATGATATTGTATCAAGTTTCGATGTTATTAAAAAAAAACAAACTATTTGGTGTTGGTAGTGCGAATATAGTAATATACTTGCATTCATGAAAGAAGACATCACATAGCGGTCACAGGCGCTAAATGACCTCGCTGTCGATGCGCCTTAAAACCCTAATATCAATTCCAGAAGAAGGTCGCGTCTACCAACGAAATAATTGTAAAAACTTCGACAATTTCATAATCTCGCTGTAACTTAGGGGATTTAATGCTTTGAAGGATGCTGTCGTTGCATTTTCTTTCGCAAACGTTGTCTTGAAATTCACAATATACGAAAAATACCACAGTTATGCACATAACGATGATATCTGTAGGCCTCCATGTTTTCTATTTTGGTACACGACCTTCTTCTTTCGTAGGATTCGAGTATTCAAACTATTCTATTTCAAAATAAATCGTTATCTATAATAAATCGTCTGCCGCATTTAGAAATTGGGACGCCATGGACTTCTGTATTTATATTTCTTTTATTATATTTATAGGCTCATGTATCAAATTTGAACTAGGCTTCTGTTGAGTGACGTCACTCATTGATGAAAGAGCCGCACAACAGTATACACCAAGCACCATCTTTGATAATTCATCAGTTCGCCGCACTGCAATGGTTACGATTGTTGGTCATTTGTTACTTGAAATCAATGTGGACTGAGCCACCGGGCAACTGGGCGGTGCCCGGTGGGCCCCTTTGGCGAAATGAAAATCAAAATGTGTCGGTCAACCAATTGAATATATTCTTCTGTGTTCACGACTATACGTACTATACGTTTAACCGAGGCTAACCTGAATAATAGTACCTTGTAGATATATCCTAGGGTCAATTTTATCAAGCTTGGATTATGATTACCTTAAGTTCAGATTAAAGTTGTTGATCAGTTTGCTGAGTATCAGTGCTGTAATATTTTCATTGCTCCCGGGTTTAACACTAATTCTCAGATTAGTAGTATGGTAAAACTGACCTTTGACCGAGTATTTTTCTTTAGTGTTGCTATTATGTCTCTCGCCCTCGATCACGCCTCTCGATCGATTTCATTACATTTTCCGCTTGAAATGTTTTTGTCATTTATCATGTACATTTTCTCTAGGAATAGTATAAAACAAGCAATATATTCTGTCGTCTTGCTTGCCATCATTATAATTATATGAGTTTCAGGACTTACGCTGAAAGTACTGTTGTATGTATATTTTTAACCATATATTTCAATTTTCCGAAGGTTCAATTTTCACTTTTAAATCAGTTTTAACGACAATATAGCATCGAATTACGATTTAGGCCCGGTATTACCAAGTCCAGTTAGTCTTTATCTGACAGTTCAAACTTGTTATCACCATGGTTACCTATGCTATTTGTTTTCACCAACTCTCAGATAAATACTAACTAGCCTTGGTAATACTGGGCCTTAAGAGTTATTTCCTATTCTCAGTATATACCAAACCCAACATTATCATGCTGCAATTGCAAATAGAATATTAGAGAAGAAGCATGATGTATCTATCTACACATGAAAATAATAATATAATTAGAATTGAATAGAAAAAAAGAATTGTGGTGTCGTGAAAAAGAGAGAGAAAAAATGTTGCTGGAAGAGGCATGATGATACAATTAAATACCAAGCATATTAGGAAGTCGCTATCGGCAACTGAAAATCTAAGCAATCGTCGGATATTATAACTTAAATGTAGTTCACGGTAATGAAACTGTGATTGTATTTGGGAGTGAGTGGGACAAGAACTATTGACAATAGGCGTCGAATACGTTTCTTCCAAAAAAAGAACCAAATAACAAAACAAAGAAAGGAGTATTATTATATAATTATAATCCTGTGTATATTCTTCAATCTCTGATGCGTGATATGATCTTTTATAGGGCTCATAGAAAAAATAAACTTTCTAATATTTGAGCTAGTATAAGTTTCAGGTATAGGCTGTTGGTGATATCACTCGTGAGAAATACAGTACTAGAAAATAAATGCCCTCATATTGCAACAATGGCATATATTAAAAATGTCCTATTGTTGGTACTTTAGTTTCTATCCTTCGTCAGCCATATTGCATTTAGGACATTATTCTGTTGTTACTTTATACTCACGAACTTTAAACTTCTCGAGAAGGAATTATGATTACCCAAAAGTTGTAGCCGGACTTAAGTTCTAATCTTCAGCAGCTCCTATGGCAACCAGAATGTGGTTGTGTACAATCAGAACTGAAAAAGATTGCTTTCGAGTTTTCTGAAGAATGAGTTATAATGAAGTGTTTGCTGTGAGAACAAAGCCTTGTAGGGGTCTAGGGAACGATGTTGAGGAATGGTGCGGGGTGTGTGTGTGGGGGGAGAGGGGGGGGGGGAGGGGATGCTGCGGGTCCAGTGAGAATGAGAAGTGACCATGGGAACAATCCCATCTGTTGAAGCTACTTAAAGTGTGCCCGCAGCAAACGTTGCAATTCACCCGGACGGACAGTTACTTTATGTGCTGTTTACTTCTCATACTGGCCGCGAGTTGCGCGTTCAAACAGCGAATACGCAGAAAACACGATATTTATGTTCTTCAGAGTTTCACTTCGACCATTATCCAGTCTAGTTAGCAAATTACAGTCCAGCTAATAATAGGGCGACTAAAATGTAGAGTTTAATCACGCCTAAACTGATACAAAAATGGGATTGGAGTTATAAAATATATGGTGACACAAATGTTCAAGTTTAAGTTTGTAATTAATAGAAGAAGAAAGGAATATTGGGAACGAAAGAAGGCAATCGAAAATCGAAGAAAAAGAAAGAAGACGAAGATAGAATATTCCTTTCACACATGATTGAATTATTCATAATAGCGAAATTTATTAGGTTGCTTTTTGAAGTTTGTAGATATAGCAAATACACACTATTACATTATAAGTACTGATTTTAATTGTGTAGCCATGACTTTGCATCAAGTTTTCGATATTAATGATATAGTAAAAAGTGTGAGTTCTTATACCGATTTGTTAACACTAAACTATATTGTTCAAAATTTGCTTTATATTTCGAAGATATTGATTCTATGGTTATTTCGACGATCAGTAATTCTCAAATTTGTCATTGAAAATAAGAATTGATTATACGTACTCTAGTAGAACACACATTAACTGTGGTAATTGAAAACGAAAACAACCTGCTGATCCTAACGACTCCAACTCAATTCTATACCGAAGCCGGACACACATGAATGTACAAGAAAGTGTTTTTAACACCAAGTCGAATGAAAGGACGTGCGTCTGAAAAGATCATGTTTGCAAAGTAGCGTCCCGAACTTATGAACAAAGAAGTGTATACGAACAGAATAACACATCCAAGGAATAAGTATATAATACATAGACGAAATGCAATACATAATAATTACCCCCGTATAACCTATAGCTGTTGGTGGGGTCGTTGTGCAAACATAAACAAATACAAAATAATATCTTCAGTATGCACAAGCATAACATTTTTAAGAACACGATTCGTTTTTTCAATAGTCCGTTAGGTAAATCGAGTGAATTTAAACAACACTGTTAAGATGAACACTGTTTGATCACCAAGGGAGATCACAAGTTATTAACTTTCAATAGAACACTGAATTGATTTATTATTTATGCTCAACGACCCGACTAACAGCTACATTATTTGGGTTACTATATGAGACTGAAACTTTGATTAATAGGTAAGTGAAAGGACGTCTACAAAATCGCATGTCTTATGCGGGACTCAAACTCACGCCCAGGGGTGATTTCAGCTTTTAAAGATGAAGCTGAAACCTTACGTGAACCACTGAAAAACCCTTGATTGAACATGATGTAATTTTTTCATATAAATATATATATATATATATATATATATATATATATATATATTTATATATATATAAATAAATAAATATATATATATATATATAAATATATATATATATATAATTATATATATATATATATATATATATATATATATATATATATATAAATATATATTTATATATATATATATATATATGTATATAATATATATATATATATATATATATATAATTGAATATATATATATATGTATATATATATATATATATATATATATATATATATATATATATATATATATATATATATATGTGTGTGTGTGTGTGTGTGTATATATATCTTCTTTGAGCAAGTTTCTTCTACACGATAATAATTACCTACGATTTTCTTGTATACGTTACTCTAAACCCACGGTATTTGCTCTTCAAATCCATCCTTCTTGAAGAATACCTACCAGCAAATCTTATAACCCCTTACTTTATTCTCTTTGCGTACTTTCTAGTAGAAAATTAAGCATACATATTATGGTGTTGTAAGGCAGACGTCGTAAATCTTTCACTCTTCATGGCCAAAAACAACAGCAATCCCCGTGCTTTTATTCCTTTCCATCCCTCACCCTGCACCCCTTATTCACTATACCCCCTTCCCCTCTCTCACACCTACCCTATGCAGACAGTTTCCACCTCTGGTGTTGAATACGAAAATCTCCGTAGAAGAAAATAATGAAAGGAAGGTGTGATAGTCGGTGAGCAATTTCAATGTATTCGTAAAATCACTGTTGGGTAGATACTGACGAAAAGTAACGTGCAATGATGGTAACGCGTTACTTTTGGATGTAAGTTTTTATGTATACTTTTCGAACTTGAATATGAATTGTAAGTTCGTTCTCACTCGTATCTTGAACAATATAATTGAAAGTTTGGTTATTTGAAACATCCCGTATTTTTTCCCGACTGTTATAATTCATTAAAATCGTGAAAGATGAAATGTCTTGTTCATTTCTTTTGTTCATGCATTTGTACTTCTTGTAGATCAATTGAGACAGCTGAAAACTTTTTTTCCAATAACATCGAAACTTGATAGAAAATCATTGTTCCCCAAGCTATGGATGAAAGATAGGATCGTTTGGACGGGGCACCACAAGGGCGATGTTACCACCCCATTTTAATTATTCAAAATCAATGAACTTCAACACCAGGACTGCGCTGTCTGTGACCATAATTTTCCGCCGTAGATAAAAGTCTTTCAGTTTTCGAAAGTCCGGAAACATTATAAGTAAAAACCGAAAACTAATCAAATTGTGATAAATAAAATATAATGCAGAAATAAATTTACTGGTAAGTTTCATGTCAAATCAATGTTTATACCAAGTTGATATCGTTAACTCTCAGTTGATAATTTCACACTATCAAAAAAGTGTGTTGTGAATACAAGTTATAGCTTAACCTATAAAACCTTACGTTTTAACCTATTTTGTCCGGCACTGTAAAATATTGATTCCACGCATGTTAGTTCTATAGTACACTGATCTTCTCATCAAGTCTAAATGTATTTATACTTTTAGGTTACATTTGTAGACCAATTGAGACAACTGAAAAACTGATCAAATTGTGCCTGAAGAAAATGAAATAAAATGTAGAGAAGAATCTACTGGAAAATCTTATACAAATTAATTTTTGAACCAAATTATGTGATAAACTTTCAGTTGGTAATTTCACAATTCTAAATAGTTCTGAATACAAATTGGAACTGAACTTGTAGAATCTTACGTATTTATCTAACTTGTCTAGCACTGTATAATATTCCTACTGCGCGTGTTGGTTGTGGTAGAGTGATCTTCTCATCAAGTCATACATTATCACCATTTAATGATGCTGATGATATGAATTATAATTAAAATGAGTGTATACAAATAGACAAAACTTATGAATAAAACATGTGGGTTATTGACATACATTTATAAATTCTACCACATTTATTTTCACACCTATATTTATTTTAATACCTACGTTACCTTTAGTTAGAACACATACGTTTAGTTAGAACATGTGAGCAGACTAGACGAATTTATGAGTTGAAAATTTTAAAAATAAAATAAAAGTGGACTTACCGTACAATGTGTACGCGAAAAGTGAAAACTCTTATCCTACATATACTGCTGCGTACATTATATATATATATATATATATATATATATATATATATATATATATATATATATATATATATATATATATTTATATATATATATATATATATATGAATATAATATGTATATACATATTATTATTATACTTGTCCCCACTGAAGAATTGAAAGTCGTCTATCAACAGCACAAATACAAATATGACTGTGATATTTATATAACTATGGTAATTTTACATTATTGTGATTTTTCAAGACAACATTTTCGATAGACGACTACATTGACTCCACTTTGACGACTCCACCTTTTACACGACTTCATATTTGAAAAAACGGCCAAGTCCTCAAAGTTGAGGCAATATTATGTAATTACCGAAGTTTCCATATTTTTTCAGTTGGTAAACAATCTTCTTCTCTAGAGAATACAAGTAATTCATACGATATATTATAAATGGTGATAATTTCAGCATCCACCAAATGTTTCACGGTGTCAGATAAACATGTGGGTCCTGCTGATGAAGATATAAGGGAGGAGGGGAATAGAAAGAGAGAAAGAACGGAAATAATCGGGAAGACGATACCTAACTTCCTTCAACCTCCCGTCTTATATTAAAGTATAAATTGCAATTAGCGATGTTACATTAGTAAATATAGTTGGACGTACTTCTATGTGTATTACATGAAATGAGCAATTAAAATGCAAGTGTCGTATAGAACGTAAATGTGCCTTAGAAAGCAAGATAGAAAATAATTGTGGAAAGTTGAACCACTTCTATAGAGGAGTTTTTTGACATATTTTATGGTTGAATAAATATATATTTTGCTAAACCGGTCCACAAAAAGATCAATTCTTTGGGGATATAATTAGTCAATATCTAAACCTGTGATTTATGCCATGATATTGATAATGATTTTCATATGCTTCTTTTATAAGAGAGAAATATATTCTTTCCCCGTGTTATCAGCCAAGCCGGATATTAAAAAATTACCAACAATAACTGATTTTAGGCGTAGACTTCCTTTCCATTTTCCGCCACTTCGGTTGTATAGTTTTTCAATTTTTTTGAAACAAACCCATTGCTCATTCGTAGTAATTTCGTTTCGATGGGGATTAGAAAATGTTGACCTCTATACTAACTTCATTTACACCAAAACTTTGAGACTTTGATGAGGTTATAATGAAATTCAATGTATAGTGAGCGATACTATATCATAAGTGCACTAATGCATCTAGTATTTTGTTCCATATAAAATGTGTGTAAGTTATACACTGCATATTCATTTCACGCAACCGCAATTTCTATGCTATATATATTCGTTGATATTTTATATATCAACCCAACTGATGCATAAAAAAGCAAATATATAATTGTTTTTTCATAGAGCTATAACAATCAATTAGTCGAACCAATAAACCAATTACATGATTAATTGAAACCATTTTATAAATCGTTACGTTATATTTCCCCTGAAGTTCCGGTACGATATACATCCATATGTACTTGATATACGTTCACGCACCACATACCCACATATCCATAACCTTGGTCTTTAAAAGGACAACCAACATCCCTGCTAGCTATCAGTCAGCTACTCACTGTCGAGGCTAAGACATCACAAGAGGATTACGAAAAGTGTTACTATTACAAAAAAAATGTTTGGAAATATGTCTTTGGGAGTAACAACCTCCTTATTGGTATTGTGTATTGTCGCCGTCAGTGCGTCAAACTCATGGACACCTTACCAAAATACCGCCATTCCAGCGAAACAAGAGGCAATCAAGACAGACGAAGAAGTTGTCGAATCAGCTCGCAGTGCCGAAGATAATCGTTGGTGGTTACCAGTAGCAACACTTCGTGGTCTCCGAAGCCTCTATGACGAGTGCACATCTCGCGGTGAAGACTCTGGTATGGTGTGCTTGAAGAGTAAAGCTCTTGTTATGTTGGATCGTGCTATGGGCAAGAGCAACATTGCGCTGAGTGAGGGTGTTACTCTTGTACGAAGTGCAGCCTCAACGGAGAAATTGATTACTTCGGAGGATCAACTCGATGCGAATCTGCCGAGAGATTTAACGCAGAAAGAATCGCGTCTTGATGATATGCTGATGAATCATGCTGTCGACTTCATGCAGACTCATACTGTTAAGATGGACTTGGGTGGACGAGATTTCCAGAATAGCGTCAATGAAGGTAATTATAAGGAGTGTCTACTTCCATATGAATTGTGAATAGTATTTTCAATGAAATGGTTTTAGATGAGGATAGTTTTAGGTTGGGCTGTCTAGGATTCTGAGTGAACGCTGACGTACCAGTTTCACTAGGCCTACTTTGGTGAGAATAAAAGTAAGAGGGGATCGCAGTTATGTATCCCTTTCAGTAAAGCTTTCACAAAAAAATGAATAAAATTTGAATTAACAATAAAAACACTGAACAAATATGGATATATTCATTACTCGACTCAACTTCACGATCATTTATAAGATTCCTCATTGATTCATAATCACTTGACTAGGAAAACGCAATTATAACATACATTGTTGGATGAGCGATATAGGCATACTTAAACTGAATGTAATGGGAAGCTATATATGCACATTGAGTTCAAAATAAATATGTCACTGCCTTCCTATTTTATTCATTACTCATTTCAATTTTTCTGAAATTCTTTTGGTCAAATCGCCTATATTCTCAGTGGGTTTCTAAATGGTTTTGACTGATGTAAAAAAATTATATACCGGTATATATGTATATATATATATATATATATATATATATATATATATATATATATATATATATACATATATATATATATATATATATATATATATATATATATATATATACATATAAGCTTATATATATTTTTTTTTCAACACTACGGCATATCCGATTCATGTGAAACTTCGGAATAGAGTGTAACATCATTATATCAAAGTTCCGTGAAAATTTGGATTCGATGGACACGATTTATTCAAACTTTCCTCCCCTTATAGGGTTTTTAAAAACTTCGGAATGAGTTTTTTCAGAAGAGGTGGAACCGATTGGGCCTCAAAACTATATAGTATCGAATTAGATAATGACACTAGTGTATTCCAAGTCTTTTCGTTTGACTTGTAGAGCGCGAAAAAATCAGAAAAACATGTTCGTTTGTGTCGAGTTGGGTGAAATTGTGTTTTCGCTTCGCTCATCCAACACATGCCAAATTCAGTAATATTGGTTCTTATGAAAAATAATTAAAAATTTGATAAAAATATTTGAAACTTAATTGACACTTATTTATTGACAAACTTATTGCGGGCCTATAGATGTATATTAGGCTACTATTTTCGATGTCTCGAAACATGAAATTTTACATTTTGGATTTATTCATATACTACATTCTCTATCTAGCTGTTATCTAGCTATCTAGTATTATCTGGCTGTCGGTGGGGTCGTTAAGCAAACGATAATCATCATTACAAAATTTTCAGACAGAATTTGATTAAATTCCAAATCATACAAATATCACAGTGGTAAAAAACACTGTGATGCTCATGAAAATTAAATTGTCCACACTTTTAATTACTGTACAATCATAAAAAGTCGGAAAGTTACATATAAACGATCAGTCTCTTTTAAGCGAGGAAATAAAAGAAAGGAATGAATGAAGTTTTGACATAAATTCAACATTAAAGAGATGCGAATATCTATAATAACGTTATTTAATAAAAATAAGACATTTCTACCCAATCATGAATTTTAATAATGCTCTAAAAAGTTAGCACCCGCCACAACAAAAACACGTTCTATTGAATACTTTATCCATTGCTTATTGTTTTGTTTGGATATTTTATTGTCTTATTACGAATAATCATTATCCTAAACAAACAATATATGTATAGCATGTGTTAAGTTAATAATCAGTGTTAATAATGTGTTCTTCGTGTAATTCGGATGGCTTAGCCCGAAGACAAGAATTGCTTCGGTTGAAGTACCTTTATACATCGGCATACCGCATATTAATATCGTGCTGTTTTATATTAAAAATAAGGTTTCGGTTTCGGTTACGCTTCTGATGATTATCAAGGTTAAACAATCTGATAAACATTACGCTAAATTTTCATTCATATATCATGTAGAACATATAGCAACACTTGGTGTCTTGTTATGTTATTTACTGACCTACATACATATCATACACGGTCTGTGTGTTATTACATATTTTATGTGCGAACGCATCACTGGACGTAATGTCCATTTAAATTCAAAATACACTTTATTGTTACTTGGAAATAATGCGTATGGGCAAACAAATTATAATTGGCACCGTATTCAACGGAATTATAATTTAATCTATCCCGTTACACAATTATTATGTACATATTTACTCAATCTATATTTTATATTTTGTATTATATATATTATTACTGTTATTTTCTTATTATTCACTTGATTTTTATTATTTCATGAATATAAGAATGAGAAAATTCAATTTTTAAACGGATTTTGTTCGTGATACTTGAAATATATTGTGCGATCATTTGATACTTGATACAATTTATAAAAATAGATTACAAAAATTGTTATAGTAACCCAACTGGAAATGAAGCACTTGATCATATATTGACATTTTCTGTGAACCATTAAACCATTGTTAATGTTCTATCGCATATTAAAGTCCAACAGTGAATATTTAATGGTATTCTTCTCATTTCTATTTCATATGTGTTCTTATTTTTGTAGCAAGGAAGAAGGGAAAGAAGACACTGCCTTACGTTTTATTCGCTATGATTACTGCTGGTAAACTTATCCTCGCCTACTCATTGAAGGCAATTGCCTTGATTGCTGGTAAAGCTTTGATCATCGCCAAGATCGCTCTCGTTCTCGCATCGATCATCGGTCTGAAAAAGTTACTCCACCACGAACCAGAACACAGCTCCCACGAGGTAACACTATATCGAATATATGTACAAGAAATTATTACTTTTAAAAGTTCAATCATTTCATTTTTTCAAAACAGATGATAGGCTGATCGGGATGAATTTTGAGATACATCAATTCAAATATTGAAATATTTGGAATATTGGAATATTTGAAATATATTCTCTATCATTCAACACTCAACCTTCAAATTTCATGCGTTTTTATTATTTGACAGATCATTAAAATACACTAAAACTAAAGACATTCAATAAAAAAACTTGTTTCACTGTAGATGAAGATATTATGAATAGAATCATGCAAAAAATAAATATAGATACCTCTACTCATTTATGAATCACACTCATTTTAAAAGGATTTTTTTTTTTAATAACATCGAAACTTGATACAAAATCATTGTTTCCCAATTAGGCTGTGGATGAGAGATAGGATCGTTTGGACAGGGCACTACAAGGGCGATCTTACCACCCCATTTTAAATGCTTATAACCATTGAACTTCAACACCAAGACTGTGCTGTTGGTGACCATGAATTTCCGCCGCAGATAACGAGTCTTTTCATGCGTTTTTATTATTTAACAGATCATTGAAATAGACTAAAAGTAATATATTTATTTCTACTTCTAATATAAACGTGAAGGAAAAATAGTTGATTTGTTACCAAAATGTATCAAAATAGCAACTTGATATTTCATTCAAGCGCTGTAGCTTCGGCCAAAAAATATGACAGTACGTTTCTGATGCTATTTCAATTCAAGAATACACATGTTCAATAAAGCTCGACTCAAATTTCCCCAATGCAGAATCAATTTCAAAATTACTTTTTGACTCTGCTGACCAAATGGCTATAGACTATGTAATTGGGAAACACAGATTTTGTATCAAGGTTTGATGTTATTTTATTATTATTTTTTTTCCAATTATTTATGGTGGGATTAGCGACACACTGTAATTGGTGTTAGTGAGTGGTGAATGAGGAAATGGTAAGATGAGATGAAATGCTATTTTATCAGGCGTTTTGGATGGAGGGAAGGAAAAGTCGGTAGTGGCCATCCCAGAGGAAAACAACAAAAAAAAAATTCAGGATGACTGACAATGGCGGGGATCGAATCTTGGTCTTCTCAATGACAGTACAGCGTGCTAATCCTACTGGTATACCCGTCTCAGTCAAACACAACGATGCTGCTTCAATTTAATTCAATTGTGTTGAATCGAATCGAACTTAATTTAGCATCTTTGTAGCTACTCATAGTTATATATTTATAGCTTCAGAATATATATTCTGTGTAGGCCGATAATATTATTTGAACTTGTTCCTTATCAAGTTTATCACAATCATTACATTTATATAGGCCCAAGTAATACTCATCATGTATTGCATAAAAAAGTGTTTGAGATTGATCAAAATGACTTGAGAACGTATTTACTATTTAAATGCGAACGAAATCACAAAGTTGAAATATACATTCACGCTTACTTTGAGAAATTTTATAAACAATATAACAGTGAACCGGTATCACATTTAATCCTAATAAATAACAACTTAATTACTTTGTGAGTTGACTTATCATAAAATCAGTTTGAACAAAGACTAGTTGATACATTTTGAGCCGCCGTCATACCTGGCTTGCCGCAACTAACTGTATATTCAACATGAGATTTTTCATATTTTGAATATATTACAACTTATTTACATAATTTTTCAAATTAGTTAGTGCTCTCTGAAAGAAGGCCAATGTTCATAAACTTATGAAAGATTGGTCAGAGAAGAAAGATTGAATCTTGATGAAAATATTTAAGATTAAAATTAAATCAGAACTTGAAAGAAAATCATTCTTCCGTAATTTTTGCTAAAAATGAAAAGTAGGATGATCTGAATAATGATTAATTGGATGAGCGAAGCGAAGACTCAATTTCACCATACTCGAAAAAAAGTGCTTTTTTTTCGCGCTCCACAGGTCAAATGGAAATTTAAAATCAGTTGAAACTTGGCATACAAAAGTGTGATTCGATACTGTAAAGTTTTGAAGCGCAATCGGTTGAACCACTTTGGAGAGAACTCACTTCAAAGTTTTCAAAAATCCCACGAGAATAATCCAGAGAAAAAAAATCGTCAAAATATTTCCTTCGAGAGAATTTTAATTTTTGGGGAATTTCTATATAATAATTATACACATTATTCCGAACTTTCAGTCGAATCAAATCAGCCGTTTTTATTTCGATGTAAAAAAATATATGATCTAGTTTTTTAAAATCACTCAAAGCTATCAAGATGCCAATTGAATCCAAGCAACAGATGTCACCAATTAATTGGAAACGATTAAAACAAAGATTTATTCATTATCAAAGAAATCAATTAGGAAATTAGGAGGGCAGTGACGTAATTGTTTGGATCACAAGGTGGATATATATATATATATATATATATATATATATATATATATATATATATATATATATATATATATACAGCCAATCCAAAGATATGATGATATATTGTTCCAGCTCATCCATCAACGCGGTAACACATAACGCGTTTTCCTAGTTTTACAAACTCATCCTATATATATGAAACTTTTCTAACTGACAATTGTTATTTTGCGCAGGTGTACGCTGGTCATCACTCAGGATACGGTCGCAGTTTCGGTGCTCAGGAGCAACGGATTGCTGAGGCTCAGAAGCTTGCGTACAGTATGCAGATACCTAAATCTGTATAATTTATTATAGATTATTTATATTATTTATAAGACTTGGAAAGTGTAGGTAGTCATTAAATTATTATATTTTGTATTATTATTTATTACATGAAATAAATTATTTTTTATAACAAAATGAAAAATGGATCAATTGATCGATTTCTGTATTTTAATTGAATTGATACTGGCGTTTTTATGAATGGAAGATTTTGATATAGGTAATTGAGATGCAATCCTTACCAAAATTATTGGAATGGTACTTAAATTGTAATTTGTACCGGAATTTATATATTTCTTCGAAGTAAGTAGTAATCAGAAGTTGATAGTAAATGATAGAAACGACATTTACAAATTATCAATGAAAAATCAATTTCCTCGTGAAGTTTCAATGAAATCTATTTTGGTGGTGAAGTTTTTTTATGAGTCTCAAATTGTTAAAGCAAAAGTTGGATACATCAACACAACTTATGAATATTATTGTCTTACCATTCTTTTCGATCGACCTACTTAACTGTAGAATGAGGTTTTTCATAGTATATACCACCGTATAGGTCTACCAACACTCTAGTTAAAGTAAAAAGAGTCCATTATGTTCATTATTACGCTAGCGTGGAACCATTTTTCACATCCTACATATGAATAGGATAAAATGACGGAAGTCTGAGCAAGGATGTAAATGTGGACGCATACTTGACTGTAAAATTCATTCACATACATGAAACTGAGTTTTGAATGATTTGTTTCGCAAAATGGAGGAGTACATTGAGAAAAATTCAATTGAACATCAATGAATACTTTTGAAATGGACCACAAGTATAGCCATCCAACCAATCACGCATTCAAGCAGTACCTCTATATAGGCTTGTCTCAGCATTTGGAATCAACAAATTGGAGTAGACAGAAGGTACAAGAAAACTTTTCTTTCCCGGACGTGTCACGTTCAAAGTCCGTCCTCGCTGCGTGCGAGTTAACAATTTGTCTGTTTCGCTTCTAGTAAAGACGACATGGGTTCAGCATTGGCTTGGAAACGAATACTGCTGACCAATTCCTGTCAGGGAAAGCTATTTCTAAAAAAAAAGGAGGAAATAAAAAGAGATTGCCATGTCGATTTGACCGTGCAAGCGACCGGGTCTAGATGGACATTCAATAGAATGATGAATTAAAGATGACAACGGTAGAACAAATTGATTTGATAAAATTACTAACATTGGCGTGCTGGGTGGAGTTTCATCCCTCCCCCTCTCTAACTTTATAATCCATTGCCTCTTCCTTTGAACAGGTTCCCATGAGACCAGTTCATAGAACGACATACCGCCAGTTCTGATCGTCATTTAAAATCACGTTATAGCTTATACCCTTTGACCCAACACGAATACGTCTAATGACATGTTCCAAACATTTGAAAACAAGGTTTAATAAGTCTATATCCCTTAGGTTTCCCTCGTACTGGTCTCATCCAGAAAATTAAGATGCAAACACAAATCCCTTTCTTCGTTTCCTCGCGGATTTGCAATAGCTATGAGCTTTCAAAAGAGGAACTTACATTACACCCTTCCACCCTCACTTCCCTCCTGCCTCTACATCGTGTCTGCTTCTTCCCTACTACACATAATCCTGCCTATTAAAACAGCCCAAGTGATAACGAGGCCGTGAGATTTTGATACGCTCTTTACCTCTCATTTTCATCTTTCTCTCTCTCAACATGTAGATAATATAAAGCTACCAACTTGTCTCCAATCTGGCGTTTTAAGTCTTTCGCTTCCTTTCAACTCTGTTACGCGATTTCCTGAACCACGTGAATTTCATGAATGCGTGGAAGATTGCTACAAATGTAAGATTACGACATAGCAATATCCCAGCATGAAACTGGTATAATGAATACATCAAATGAAGAAGCGTGGACTTGAATTCAATTTTGAATTATATTCAATTATTACGAGCCAATCTGGATTTCACTCACTCAAACCTTTTTTCATCCAACACATATATTCCCATAAATATCATCATAATCGTTTAATTTTGAATGTGTCAATTTTACTTTCATAATAAAGTACAAACAAGCATCAAAATATAATGTTTTAAAAACCAGAACAGAACAGAACCATAAGCATGTCCGAGTTTTCGCCAATATTGAGTTATATTCAACAATATTAGCCAATGACCGAATAAGAATTTAATACAATGACACCGTATTTGTACACCATGCATCTCCATTCTTCAAAACCTACCTGGTTTATCTCTGTTTCGGTATATATTACTTTGTTTTACTCCAACATAGCAGTGTTATAGCGTATCACAATATGGCGCCATGTTAATCCTTAAATCCTCTGTACATTTATTGTCATTTCATGGAGGCTTGGAAGGTGGTGTGAGAGTTGGTTGGGTGGGTGGGTAGGGTGAGGGGGTAGATTTAGTCCGGATATTACCAGACGGTTGCAGCGTAACAATATAGCATCGTATCAGGCAAGCCACGACCAAATGAAATTTACATGATGTCGAATCAGTGGCCCTGCAGGAGATAAAGAGTGAGACACAACTAGGCTTATAGGTATAATTTCTTTTAAGATGAACGTTATATTACTAGACAATGTTAGACATTACATTGAATTTGAGTGGAATATGATTTTTAAGAATAATTATTTTGATGGACGCGTACTTAAAAACATGTGTACTTACTAGAAACTGATTTCATTCGATTTTTTATATAATGGGTCTATATATTTATATATATATATATATATATATATATATATATATATATATATATATATATATATATATATATATATATGTATATATTTTTTTCTGTACAGTCATAGTTACAATACTCAACCAATCAAATTTGGAAAAACATTGTACTCAAGCTTCAAGTCAAGCAGCTCAAAATTCGTTGTAGTTTCAGTTCGTTTTTTGCGAAATATTCCAATATGCTAATATGCGAATGATTACTAAAATACGTATTCTTGGGAAGTTCTGGGTAAAGTAATGCAATACAGATTTAATATTTGAGAATATTGTTCCATTATCAACGATGAACATGGAGCGTTCTCCTCTTTCACATTCTATAATGCATCCTTATCGTTCTTTTTGTATTTGGAATTTTCATTGATATTCATATTACTGGTGGAGGTGCCGTGTTTCGTGTAAGTTATGCGTAAATAACTAAAAATGCAGTTTTTACAGAATGATAACATTTGTAACATTTGATAACATTTCGTAGAAGAATATTGAAATTACGATAGTAATTTAATTTCATGTTGAAAAATTGTAACTTCATAATACTTCAAGTAGGCTAACGTAAATGGTTTGCTTATGAAAAATAAAATTGATCGAAATGAGAGTTTGTGTTTTGAATTTATTCTCTTTCATATGGAACTATGGTCATCACAATTTGAATCCATTTGCGAATAATTAGTTATAATTTTATTCCGATGTAATATTATTTGAAATTGTAACTTTTTCACGCATCACGAGCTCTCACAACATTTCAATCATTGCGAATATCACGAATCTGATTTACATCCAACATATACGTCTATTGGTGGTGGTAGTGCCGTGTATTGATAGTTCCACAACAAATTCAATGACAACAGCATTTTAAACTTTATGTTCAACTTCTTATCATCACAATAGGAAGATAATGTTTGGATCGGGAAATTAGGTAGCCTTCTTATAGCCGAGTTTTTTGCCATCTATCACGATGAAATTACAAAATAAACAAAATACAATTGAATAACATGAATCATACTATTTTTTAACACTGATAGTGCTATTGTGTATAATTTTGCGTACTATTCACTGTGAAATGATGAAAAATTACCCATACAAATCAATCGCGTGTAATTAAAAAAAAATACTGCCTGAAAATGGTTAAAATGAGTTGGAGATAATATTTTATATATTTTTATCTCTCATCATTATACTTGTAGACAGATGATCTAGATAGATCGTTGTAGTCAAAAAAGTAATATATGAGTATTCATAAAACTACTCACATGCCTAATTGATTGTGAGTAAGATACAAATCATAAAGCAAATCAAAGAATTCCACATTCAAAAAGTTAATTTTCAAGAGCAACTAACAATACTCGTGTTTGAACAAATAAGTTCGTGATCGAACACCGTTTTAAAAATAATATCCTTTCCAAGCGATTGATATGAAACAAAGTAACTATTATAAATATACTAATGATAAAACCAACTAGAACCTATCAATCAGGTCAGTTTCATTTCAGCTCGTTAGAATAGTTCGAGACTGATAATCAGTCAACTCTCAGGTTCATTCCCCCTGAGAATTTCCATTCCTAATTCTAACAATGATATTATCGTGTTCAAATTATAGGATTTATATCAGACATTCTGGCCAATGAAATGGTTTCATAGAATTAGAAACACATTTTCAGGCATGTCACAGTTTCACTAGTGAAAATACTCAATTATGGGGATGGACAATTGCAATTCACTACCTCACGGTGAAGAATGGACGACCATTTCCATTCCCATCGTATAACGTTCCTCGTTAATAGGCAATTATACTAAAATTCTTCAATATACTCGCAAGCTCGCCGGCCCGTGCCTCATTTATACAAGTAAATCCCAGTGGATGGGACATGCGAATAATGTGGGTAGGGGTGTGTGGGGGGGGTGTGGGGTTTGGGGAAAGGGGTGTTTAATAGAACGTATAAAAAGTGAGAGAACGCGGAGAAGAGCGCGCGGAGCGTTATGGGAGGACGCGTCGTGAAATGTCGTTACGTGCATAACAATGGAACATTGTTTAATAAGGTTAATTTGGTAGCTAGCTTCTAGTATTAGAGCGACAAAATGAGATACACCAACGCCGGGTTTTCAGGTGTTACAGATGCCAGTCACGTGCCCGTATAGTGAATACGTAAACGTGAGTGCGATGAAAACGTGTATGCCCAACGGCACCCAGAGCTTACTGGTGCATAATTCAGCAAAACCCCAGACAAATCCATGTTTATTCTTGTGGCAACGTAGAAGATGGAAGAGAAATAAGCAATTTTGTTTTTTGGCTTTATGTAAATATTTGCCTTTGTTGCCTTGGCATGTGAACAGCCTCGAATCTGTTTCAAGATGGAACGTAAATTCGTTGTTATGAAACGTTTTGAAAATTCATAATCTCTAGTTTTAGAACACAGATTGAAACTGGAATTGAAAATTGGACGTTATGTATAGAAACAATTTCATTTGAGAAAATGTGTAGCTAGCTTGTGTGAATTAGATGAGTTTGTTGTACGGTCCTGAAAGATTCATCACGAGACATATCATGCAGCTAATGATCATTTGTTTAAAGTAAAATCAAAACGTACAACTAAAACATTGTCCCCAAATTTGGGTATATAGATGAAAGTTAGGATCGCTTAGACGGTGCACCACAAGGGTGATCTTACCACCCCAGTAGAATAACTAATCATAATTTATAACATTCCTTTGAATCTTTAGGAAATAAGCTGAGGGCTGAGAGAGTCAATCATTTTTATTTTTGGGGAGAAGGAAATCTGCGATCTTCTCATTACCTATATCGTCTTTTCATTCGATTGATCTTTGTATTCTGATCAATTGATTGCTTGATTATTGTTTGCTTAACGTATACACCAACAGCTTAGTTATATGGGGGTTCGAATGAGCAGGTGATAGTGAAACTATGAAGAGATTATGCTTAGGATGCTCACGAAAACTCATGCCTTATGCGAGACTTGAAACTACGCTCAACGGTGACTTCAGTTTCTAAAGATGTACCTTGAATGACTCTTGAAAATTTTAAAATCTTCGTTCATATTAAATATTCATCAGAGTATTTGACTAGATTCTTAATTTTCTTTCTATTGAATTATTTCATAATCTCATCAATTTATTTCGAGTATTTTGAGTATATTTTATTATTCATTTCTTGATTTATATTCAACACGAATTTGATACGATTTTTATATATATCCTTGATTCTGAGGATTTCTCTGATGAAATTACTGATCACTTTCAAATACGAGCAGGTACTGCCAATGTTGTGTTCGTTTTCAACTATTTTCTTTTAGAACACTTTCCTCAGTGAACACGTCTGTGAACCGTCTGCATCTCACACAAGCAGGCACTGACCTAACGCTGTTTCCAACTGCTTTCTTTCATGCTTTCTTTGCTCTCCTCTGTGACCCAAGTCATTCACCCTCATAATGAATTTATCTTTGCTTGTTTGATGGAATAAAGTTGTGCAAATATCAGTAAAAGGAAAGGTAAAATCTTAATTACTTTCAATTTCACAAGAACTTTGTGAAATTTATAAATGAAGAATTTTTGAAAAGTAATTAGAAGTTAATAATATGTTCCAAACGAAGAAGAAGTACGAAAAATATATATAGTGTGTCTACAAATTAAATGTCGGTAGTTGACGTTGATATTCCTTAGTCTTATTGTTGGTGGAGGTGCCTGATTTCACTAAAATACTAGTCATACTTTACAAGGAGGATTGCCCAATTTCGTTAGGTATACAGATATATATGGGGTATAAAAATACTTTAGTACTGTAATAATGGCAACACTTGGGTCGAGAATAGGAGAGAAGAGAGATGCACATTCAACTGTGGAAGATACAATTAAATTGTCAATCATAAAGTTTGGTTGGTTCTATTTTTGAAATTAAATTGAAACAAAATTCCATATTTGACATGTGAGCCAAGTAAATGTAATATTCTGCACACGTGATCATGTTTCAATTCACATTCTCCACACTCACTCTCGTATGGTAAGATAACTCATCACGACCATTTGTACATAGATCTCAAAATAGAGGTCTATGGGCAACAGTTGATTCTCTCACCCAATTCTTGCCAACTGCGAAGTGAATTGATAAGTGCGAATCAAATTGTTGGTATACGCTTAAAAAAATTGAGGGTTGAATTCAATTAAATTGAAAAAAACAACATATGAATGTGAGTATAGCTTGTATTTAATTATTCTTTTTTCTAATGAATACCATATTACATGCATATGTTGTTTTTGCACCCGCGTACATGCGTCACCTAATATATCATACAGGGCCCAGAACCTGCACTGAAGGGTTAAACAGCGTGACTGGGTGAATATGTGTGTTAAAATAATGTATGTGTATATGATATGAGTTAGGGGTTGTTCTATGACATATATTCACATACGACCCGTGAAATGTTAGCCGGGGTGACGGGGGGGGGGGGGGGGGGTGCTCGGTTAAACGGGGATACATCAGGGCCACCAATTTTCCACTCGCTGCCCCCGGATTGAGTGAGAGGTCGGAAACTGGATAGGGGGCAGAAAAAGGGGAAGGGGGTACGAGAAAATGAATCAGTCAAGTTCTCGTCCCAATCCCCCCCCCCTCTCTTTCTGACCCCAGATCTCTCGATAACGCGACATTGTTCATACTCATACTGGTCCATTTCTATTCCCAAAGGAGCAGGGGGTGAAAGAGCAAGGAGGAACAGTTGTGTGTGTATATATGCGTACTGTACAAGGAATCGTACTATAAAACACCGATCACACCCCTATTTAACCTTTACCCTAAAAAACATCGGTCATACATGTGTTTTACTCTTTCTGTACATACAATAACTGAACGCCCTAGCGATAAATACGATTCTTTTGTATTTATACAAGCAATTATGATAATTATATGATATCCTTCGATATACAATTCGATTAGGCCTAAACCGTTTGTCTGATGTATAGTGAGTAAAGTGATTTTGGTGAATTGGTCAAGATATTTGAATATCAATTGTTTTCTCTAAAATCTGATGCATACATATTTTATCATATATTTGAGCTCGGAAAATATTAATTGTTTTATTATTTAAAAATTGTATCCCTGAAAGTAGTTGTGGTACCGTGTAATATACGAACAGAACTGCCTGTAGAATCCTGCACGTGATGCATATAATTCATTTAGTTACCGTTTTTGTATATTAATAATTATAAATGAAATAAGTACTGGTTATTTACAATTTCACTGAATCTGGAGTTATTTTTTAATCTAACTGAATCTGTCCGTTCTTAGGCAGTTGTATGAAAGTAAATCCCATCTTGATCAATGAAAAATTGGTTTTATAATTGTTGAATGATGACAATAAGTCATTCATTTTTTTATATTCAACCAGTTTATATCCCCACAAAGAACAACGTTCTGTGAAAACAGGGAGCCCTTGCTATTCAAACACTTTGAAATATAAAATAATAATAATAATAATAATAATAATAATAATAATAATGGTTTTATTTCCTTTTGGATCATTACATGATATAATGGAAAGTCATAAAAAAAAGTTATATAACAAAAATTCAAAATATTCAATATAAAAATCTCAATATGAACACACTTTAACAAAACTCATCTAACCTATAAAAGCATTTTTCAATCAGATAACTGCGTAATTTTTTTTTTGAATACTATTTTAGAATCTAGTTTGCTGGCATCTTTTAGTACAATAGGTAAACAATTAAAAAATCTACACCCAGCATAAGCTGGACTTTTCTTGAAGAGCTTAATAGTAGTGAATATTGAAAAGTAGTGATATTAATAGTTTTGGCCGAGTGAACTCTTTAAGAGAGGGAAATTGCATATGTGTGAGTAGATATTGGGCATATAATGCAAACGTTTGGTAATTGTAACTGCGCTTGATAGCTTTTGACATGATGAAATGAAATGTGCAAATGGCAGCTATATACGCTCGACTAGATTCAAGTATTCAAGTAATTTATATCCATTTATTGAAGTACGTTGAAGTAATTTATTTGAACAATTTACCTTTCATCCATAGCTTTAATTGGGAAACAATTATTCTGTATCAAGTTTCGATATTGATGTATTTTTTTATTCAACTCGTAAATAAATGAACTATCGATTTTTACGGCGTATTGACATTTGAGTCTTTTTGCTCCGATTATATTTTTATAATTATAATTTTATATTTTTATAAATATAATATATTTTTATATTATTTATTATAATAGTATCATATACTAATATTGATAATCACGTATTCAAATTATTATTTCACTTTTCGAATCAAAAGTGTCTTAATACTGGTCACTTATGTATTTTTTAAAATCTTGTTCAACGTGTCTACTTTTTCTTGCCACTTGATGTAGCTAGATTACTCAAAATTATTAGTAATCAATAATACTTCAAGTACGTAAGTAAGTAAGTGAGTAGAATGCATAATCATTCAATGTTTTTCTTTTTTCTTCTTACTCTCAACTACTTTATTACTTTGAATGTATGAGAAATACGTCCGAATTCTGAATTTGAACTAATTTTTGAAAGGCTTTTTGAAGGGCTTTTCCCTTTTTGAAGGGCTTTGTGGATTTTTTTTGCTGTAATTATAATTTTCTTTCTATATCAGTGTATTAGACCAATAATGGAAAAAATATCAACTTGTCTCCATGTTCTGAATGTTATCCAGCCCTACGGCTTCAACTTCCGACGCCACACATCGTTTCGACGACCGCCGGTTGTCCGGTCCTGGACCACTCAAGCACACCTTCAGATCCCCTCTTTGCCCAACTCCACCACCATGCAACCCCTACTCACGAACCATCCTCTACCACCCCCTCCCCCCCCTTCCCTAATGCCCGGCACGAAGTTTAATTTGATCAAGTTGAGGCGATCCAACCTACAGCTTACACCATGTTTACTTTTTCTTCATCCCTTGTATATCTCATCTATACTGCTATCAACTCTTTCTTTGTTTCTTCCAAGGGGTTTCTCATATTCCCCGTTATATTATCTATGTTACTTGTTCTCGTTTTTTCCTTGTGTCTCTGGTCAGAAATAATTATTTCTCTTGTCGTACCGAGTCGTCTGTAGTAGCTATATTTTAACTTGATAAATTAGTCTCGATCTTGGTTCTTTTTCAAATTATTCTTTTTTTTTTTTTTTCTATAACATCGAAACTTAATACAAAACCATTGTTCCTCAATCAAGGCTGAATTGAATTATATCCCAATATAATATTTATATATATACATATATATATATATATATATATATATATATATATATATATATATATATAAATATATATATATATATATATTATTTATATATATATATATATATATATATATATATATATATATATATATATATATATATATATATATATATATAGATATAGATATATATATATATACATATATATTATATTAAATTATAGATCTATAATGTTGTCGTACTTCATTCTAGATATTATTTCATCTATATTATTCTATCTTATATCTATTTTATTTTGTCTCCTTGATATATTTCCAATTCTGTAATATCCCAAACTTTCCATGAATTATTTCATTCAACCCTATTTCAAGTTAAATATATTTTTCAACCCCTTCAATGTAATAACGTTTCAAATCTGTATCTTCTTATATTAGTCTATGTATTTTCATACTGACTGTTATCCTGCCACCTTTTGTAGTTAGTGCCCGATAAAGGTTGATTCTCTAGAATATCTTATCTTCTTTCTCTCATCTTGTAGGCCCCACAATTTGCACTTCAGTTCCACATACCTATCACTATAATCTCCCTATTATCTCATCATCTATTATCTCATTATCTTACTATACGTAAGCTTACAATGATCAATACTTTTCATAAAATGTAGGGATTATTATTATGTTATGAATTTAATGACAAAAGAAACGATATTAATATGATATTTTAATTATATCATTTGAGAATCTACATGCTTGTCAAATTCGTATATAGAAAATTCCTCAATCGTTTTGAAGATTTTATAAGCCATTTCAGTGTTTACATGATTCTTTTTTTCCCTAAAATTATTCTTAAAATAACCAATTCTTTTCACAATGCCCATATACAAGCAAAAACTCGTTGATGAGCGTAGCGAAGTCTCCATCCCACTCTTATAGGGCTTTGTCTGTGTGTTTTTTTTTTTTTTGTTTGTAAGCACTCCACAGGTCGCAAGGGTTGACTGATCAACATGAAACTTTTTTTGTACACGCAAACTCATCCAACTTAGAACTGTATAGTTTTTGGGATGAATCGGTCGGACCGATTTTGAGAATCATCATCTCAAAGTTTCTAAAAACCCCATAAGATTTGGCTGGGCGGAAAATGTTGAAAAATAAAATCTCTCCAAATGGGATGAAATTTTCTCTAAATGTGTATACATGGATTTTACACATTATTACGATTTTTTAAGCAATTCTGATCAGTCGTTTTGGAGAAAAAAAATAAAATGACTGATAATATTCATAAAATATATCATAAAAATTATGACAGAATTAAGTTGTCGAGATTCACTGCTTTCTAGATTCAAGAGTTGACCAACAATGAAGTATTTTTTATATGCGTCAAGGTGTGTAGAATACCAGAGTCAATGAAGTGGCAAGAGTAGAACTTCTTTAACGACTTTTATAGCTTATTCAGATATCAAGGTGTGTAGAATACCAAAGTCGATAAAGTAGCAAGGGTAAAACTATTTCAAGGACTTTTATACCTTATTGAGATATCTCGCTCATCTTACAACGCATATTTCGCGTTTGACTAGTAGAAAATAGAAAACTTTCTCCTTGATAAATAGATAGAATTTTCGAGCCGATTGGCTAATGTGTTGGGACCGAGGGACTACACTTTCTATACGGCAGCTGGTGCTATACATATGAGAGACAACAAGCAGCATATACATCACACGTTATTCACTTTCCTCTTCTGGACAGTGGTCACTCATCATGCCTTCAAATAATCTAATTTCCACGTCCCTTCATCCCTTCTCCTCTATCCTTTCCCCCTTTTCTTCTCTTCCTTAGCTGTGTGTGGCGTGCGAGCATGTGATGTCAAATACTAGACTGACAGAATAAAGGGGAGGGTGTTGGCAATAGCTAGCAGATATCGTGTTTTGAAGAATGTAGACATGTAATATTTGTATGGAACATAATTATTATTCATGATTTGTTATTATTATTATTATGTATATAAACTTTATATTATATTTATATGAACAAGGGACACAGTTACGAAATTCTTCGGATATTTTTGTAAAAACTTATAATAGAAGCGATGCTTTCTATCAAGTACTTTCTGGCCCAAATGGGATCTATTAATATTCTGTGTAACATCTTTACATTCAATTATTATCAATATTTTTTGGAGCTGCTTTTTTTCAAATTATGTTCGGACATTGTTTAAAATATAGGCCTATGGTCGTTGAAGTGAATACTGGTATGTATGAATCACGAATTTAATCGGCCTCGATCAAATGATATCATGAAAAGTTATTTTCATTCAAGATGGATAATCCACTGAATAAATTGAAACACTTTTCAAAAAATTGTTTGGATTTATAAAAATTCAAATGAGAAATGGGGTACACTTCTATATATGGATTTTCACAATAAGATTCCTGAATAGTTGCAAGAGAGTGATTAGCCTAAAATCATTATTCACATACTGAAGCCAGGCTCACAGTGACAGGGTTGAACGTTTTTTTACGTTCCGGTAAGTCACGTCAGAAACGTTCTGTAGAGTTTCTGACTTACCGGAAGGGTAAAAACGTATAACCGTGTCACTGTGAATCAGACTTAAAAGACAATAAGTATATGTATTTTAAGAGCTAGAGAAGCTTAAAACTGAAATCAGGATGGAGATGTTAAATAATATAAATATAAAACAATAGCTGATTATATATATATATATATATATATACATTTAATTTTGAAAAAATGTGAGAAAATGGTACTAGGATGTTCAGAATGAACATAAATATTTTATAAAAATATCAAAATCACCACAATTTTCACTTGAATTCTATCATACATTAAATCACTCAGAAATATTTCTGTAATAGGCGAATTCATAGCATAACATAATAATCAACTAATTAGTAATTAATTGGAATCAAATAATATAAAGCCTAAGAATCACTGGTTTCATTACGTCTCTAATCATCCCATACCCACATTTTTATGTTCTTTTTTATAGCTCAATGTTGACTTATAGATCAGGCTTTACTACGTTGACCACTGCCCAGTTTAGTACATACTACATGTATGTGCTGCTCTATCTTAGTTGTTATTTCTCACCGTACCACCACACACACAAAGAAAGTAACCATCTGTAATAATGAAGGAAATGTGCAGTTAGGGGTCACATCCCATTAACGATCCCTATACTAGTTTTATGGAGTATTTCTACGTATATTTCTATCCACAAAAGAAAGAGGTTCGAGCTATCCGAGCGCTAGTCGTGTGGGATAGAGGGGACTGCCGATAGAACCTTTCATCTGTCGGGGGTACAAGTGTAGTTGTAGTGTGTTCTGACCACTGGTCACGTGGTGTGTGTGTGTGAGGGAGGGGACGCCCTCCTCTCGCAAATACTAATGTTAGGGCTGTATTATTATTATTATACAAGGCTCCTAGGCTATTATGAAATTGGTTGACCAGCTCAATGATAAATGTCCAGTAGCACAATACTTCGCAACTTGAATTATAGTCTTATATGTATACAATATGGAGTACGCTCGGTATAAGGCAATGTGGATTGTAATAGTTGAAGTTGATACTTGAGCAAAATGAGCAAACGTGGTATTATTGTATCTATTTTGAATCTAAATGTCGAGTCTGAGGAATAGCTACATTTCTGTGATGATTTCGAAACTGAATACAACCTTTTTAGCTTTTGAACATAGTGTTTCAATTTAATTGCTTAGAAGTTACTTGAATTTACTATAATTGTATTTTAAAATAATATTGAAGATCAATTTCAGCTATGATAAATAGTATCATATAGCATTTCTCATTTGGAATACATAATGTGATATAATTTTCTATAGTTTTTACTTCAAAACTGGAATTGATTTTCAAGTATTTTTTGAATTCTTTTCTCCAATGAGTGAGCAAATCAGTGTTGAGGCTTTGTATCCATCCACGTAGTTGGTTTTATTCAGCTGGTCTCACAATTTTGTCACACATTTATATATTTCAGTCTAGAGTGTTAGGGTGATACGATGTGGGTGAGGGGGGTGTTGGTGGCAGGAGGTGAAGGTATTGTAATTTCTGTGCAAGGATTCCCAAGGCTGCAATTTTGTCCAGTTCTAACGTGAATCCAATCAACCCCTACACCGCCCTCTTTCCTCTTCTCACCCTTCAATTTGAACCCCTCTCTCAAGTTGTGTCCAGTCGTAGACAAAGTGACCATTCTAAGCTTTAAATATCACATTCAGTTATAAGCTTGTCAGTTCATTTTATACCCGACGAGTGGAAAAGTGCAATGTCTTTCAATCGGAACGGTGAGTTTTATTTTTGTATATGTTTAGTTGTGAAAGTTAGTCAAATTGATTGCGAAGCACTGCCTACAGTACTCGCTGTTGACACTCAGACTCTGACAAATAAGATACAGAAAATTATGGTCCACAGAACGCCATATTACTGTTTGAATAGCATGTAAGTAATACTAACTCAACGTAGACTCGAAAATGTTCGGTTTTGATTATGTATAATCATCATATGAGAGTAAAACAAATACTATTCATTTTTGGGATTATCATCGATTGTCTGTAAAATTACGAGTGAAAACTATATCTGAAGTTCTAAAATTAATTAGAGATAGAAGAAAATGTAATCGGAACATGGAAGAATTATAATTAAAACTTGAATTGGTTTTTAATTTTATGAACAAATGTATGAGATAATTTCATGTGTCTGATTTTTTACCTCAAGTATGGCAGTATCATTGAATTTATGTAATAGAATTAACAAAATATAGTCTGTAATTCATTTGTAAATTCAAATTCAAAATTTGATGTGTAATTCAACAAGTAATGTAAATGAAGAATGAGAAAAAATTAAGAAATAAAAAACAAAACATGAACAACTAAACAACAAGTTGATGAAACCTCTCTCCAGAGAGAATCCTGATCTCAGATTGTAAAATTCTTCCAAATAATGGAACAATAAAAATTCTGTATATTTCCGCGTTATTACTTTTTCAAACTCATTTAATCATCCATTTTTTTTTGACAATTTTTTTCAACTAAATTTTAATTGGGGCTTACAATGGCTTAGGTATGAATCAAAATTATTCTAGAATTGAGGTATAATTAGTTATTTGTAGATTAAATCCTATGTTGATCTAAGAAAAGGTCTGAGTGAATCATCTTATTGATTACAAAAAAAACATTACTTTTTATGATCGGAAATCGATTCTGTCAATGCGAATGACGTGATATTGTCAAAAACATGTGTGGAGGCGCCGAGTTACGTAATGGTGAAAGTAGTTGTGATAGTGTAGTAGTAGAAGTAAACTGGTATACTGGTAACGTACCATTATAGACTACATCATATTTCAGATCACAAGCTCAACTCTGTTAACGATCACAGTTTATGTTCCAATTATTTCTCCTCATGAACACAACACAATTTTGAATTCTTGTACTCGTTTTCGTGAATGTGCGTAATATCTATGGATCTGAAATAAAAACAAAATACAAAATATTTTTTAATTTTAAATAACATACAAATAGAAATAATTGCTCATATTTCCGTGATTGGTTTGGAGTCCTTCAAGTAGGCCTACTAAATAACAAGTCACTTGTTAATTTTCATTGATAAATGATAAATTGATACTTGATAAATTATTGTGAATAAAGAAATGTTTTCATGCAAACATCTATGATATTGTTTGTTGTTTTTATCAAACAAAAGATTTAAATGAAACTAAAATTGCATAAACTTCAATTTCCAGAGCTAATTCTCAAATACGACAATTAGCTTCAACTAGTGAATGCTTTTTCTTCATTCTCTTATTTTTTATGCAACAATGAGCTTTAATTATTGATTGTTTTTTTTTATTTTCTCATTTTTAATTCAAAGTCTTTGTTGATTGTCCATGTTCGCTCAAAGACCCAGCTACGTTATTGGAAAAAGGAGGGAGGGGGCCGGGGGGGGGGGGGAGATTGATGAATAGATTGATGATGAATGAACGATATTTCCAGTGAAATAGTCCATTTCAAATTAACATGCTTACATTTGATATCGATCCTCATTTTTATGTCTCAATCTATTCAACTTTCCTAGCAATCCCGCGTGCACCAGTCATTAGACTTAATCTTGAGAAGGGGTTGATGCAATTACGTCTTGAAACTTTTGATTTGTTTGTAAATTGTAAGTGTAACTGACAGGCAAACCCACAGCTTAGAGTGCTGTAATTCGATGTTAAAAGACTCGTCGTCTTAAGTACCTTCAATAAACTGGAGCCAATGACGAGATAAACGATTAGACTTCAAAAAGTGTTATTCCATTAAGGAGCAACAGAAGATTGGAAAAAAGAAAAGTGTTTTATTTTTCTAGGTTTTTCTCTTGACAGTCGGTCGCACAATACAACTATCTATCGATGTATCATCCCACCGGGTTCAGAAAGGCAAATTGGCTCTAAAACTGAATCATTCGTTACATCATCTTCCACGTCCTGCATGAAAACAGTGTGTAAACAGTGATTAGTATAATATATTATTGCAAAAGTTAGATTCTGTAATACAACGAAGTGCACCGATGATATGGTTTGATAATTAGAACATGAAACCTTATATCATCAATAAGAATCTGCTTTTTATATTTGAATAAAAATGATGCTTTAGTTGAACCTATTTTAATGTGAGATTATATCCGCCTCCGTGGCTCAGTCAACTATCGCACTGCGTTAGGAACTGTAGTCAAGGTCGGGTATGGGTTCGAGTAAGGCAGTAAGGCATGAGTTTTTGTAAATGTCCTTTCACACACACACACACACACATGTCCTTTACTACATCGTTTCATTATCTACTTTTCATTCGTTCCTCCGTATAACCTATAGCTGTCGGTGGAATTGTTAAGCAGCATTAAAATAAATGAATAAAATATAAGATTATACTGTGTTGGTGTGATATATATATATGTGTGTATATATATATATATATATATATATATATATATATATATATATATATATATATATATCCATATATATATATATATATTTATTTATATATATAAATATATATATACTTTTTGTTTTATTCAATTGATAGAATAACAATGTTTTTTCATAGATATTTCTTGATTGAATGGTCAACTTACTGAGAACGTATTTGACAGAAGTTCTGTATTTTTTTCTGCTCCAAGAGAAGATCTACCAAAAAATTGACATTTCTAGCTTCACTATAATATATGAAATATCGTAGTCTGAAGAGCATATACCGGAATGAAGTCGATTCGGTTGTGTGACATGGGGGTTGGGTGTCCAACCTCACCTGAACCCTGACCACATTCCACAATCATCCATTCATAGGTATTTCGAAGCTCATGTTACACGACCGAGTCGACTTCATTCCGGTATACGCTCTTCAGCGCTCCGTTAGCAACTGTCCGTTTGAATGTATTGCAGTAAGATTGCTTAAATTATATCGCTCATTTGCTCATTTCATTGCTTACTGCTTTGCCAGAAAGTTATTTTCTAAAATATTGTTGATTCGTAAACAAAACTTTCGTATCAAATTACTTGATATACGTGAATTATACGATCCGTTGGTACCGGTAGGTAAATATAGCTGAACAAATACTATTATTATATGTATTTGCTCTTTCTACAAATGTAATAAGATTCTACTAAATAGCATTTCTGTGAATCTGTACCTTATTGCGTAATAGTTGATTTTGTATCGTGAACTGTTAACGTTATATAATCATTTATATCTGAAAAATTATCTTGGTGAGAACCTTTTCCC